>SKCR01021656.1:0-157613 GCA_019454045.1 Zanthoxylum bungeanum
CAGTAGCAGTATCAGTACGAGGATTTGACTTGTTTGCCACAGCCGTCGGTCGAGTTGGTCCAGACATTTCTTTTGTCTTTGAGATATGACATTTAGGATGACTTTCATGTTTTCAGACATTTATTGTGGTGTAAACGCTTATTGAGATTTATTTGGATTGCATTTTATGGAATATTATTTTCTTTGCGAACTTTTGGTTAAATTACATGACATCTAGGTGCTCGAGCTGAAGTGATTCGCGGACCCCTTTCTAGGGTTGAGCCCGCTCTAGGGAGGGGGTCGTGACACTCCATAACTTCACCGCGCCGCCACCAAGTTCCCCTATATTACCTTTGGTTACCACCACTATCGGATTTCCCAAACTCCAGCGACCAAACCCCGTCAATCTTCAACGTAAATCCACCGTCCGTTTCACCATCACCGTTGCGAGTTCCTTCTAATAGCCATCACTGTTGTTTTTTTATTTTTTGAAATCGTTGGCCAAACGCCGCCAAACCACTCATTCCGGACTTAGGTAGAACATGTAAAATTCCTGAATGTCCTAAGCTCTTACAAGAAACGCGCTCCTTGTATTCGAACCCAAGACCTCAATGTGAGATCCTGAGCCATACACTAAAAATCGTCATATTTTGTTTGACTATTTACGATGATTTTTCCAAAAAAAAATATCATAATATTTTAAATATGATTAATAATGACAGTTATAAAACATAACCGTCATTATTGATTTAGACATTTTATGATGATTTTTTTAAAAATATTCATAAATATAAACGATGACGGTTATTAAACAAACCGTCATTATTGTATGACACTTTTTATGACGGTTTTAATGAAATAATCATCATAAAAATATATTTTATGATGATTTTAATGAAATAATCATAAAAAAAAGTAATTTTTATGACGGTTTTATAATCATCATATAACTCGAGACTTTTATGATCCTATATAAGATGATGGTTTGAAAACTGTCATAAGAAATCCTTTAAAACGATCATAAAATATCTTTTTTGTAGTAATACTTCCCCGATCAGGCAACCTACCTCACTGCAAGCTGCTGATCAGTCGAGGAGTATACTCATTAATACTCAATTTTGAGGAACAATCCAAGGGACTGATCAAAATATGATGTATGTTGCCTAATTTTTGGCTGGATGAGAGCGAGGCTCTTCTGAATACAATTGACGTGGAAGGACATATATCACCTACTAAAAAAAAGAGTTCGTTGGTAAAATTTCATAAGTGAAAATAAGAGATATGGAGTTGGAATTCCGTTCACATAGGTGAAGTCAGAATTGAGATGCTATACATTATAACTAAAAAATATATATATTTCTGTTTAGGGGAAACAATCAGTGATAAGGTCAAAATTTTAATTTAATTTATATGACATATGTTAATAAATCTTTACAATCCACTGACTGATACGTACCCCTGCCAATAGAGAAAATGGTATTTTCTAATGAAAAGTTCATCTTCTTACAATATTGTAAATTTAATGAGTGTGCTATATGTATTCAGAGTAATTGCGTTATCTTTAGTCATAGTAGATTGTCTTTAATTGTTTCATATCATGATTATTTATAATAAATAAATTTTTTAAATAAGGTTTATAGAGTAACTTTAGAATGCAAATATCCCGACATTACAATTTCTTTCTTTAGATCCTAGCAATCAGTACATGAACTGTGGATTTGAGATGGATCAAATTATTGAAAGGTTATGATTGTATTATTGACTATCATCCGGAAAAGACTGACGTAATAGTAAATGCTCTTAGTAAAAAGTCAACGGATGCTTTAGCTCACATGTAAGTTATTTAGTTATCATTGCTAGTGGATTTCAAATCTTTGAGAATTGACTTATCAGTTGGGGATTCGAGATCTCTACTTGCAATTCTTAAAGTCAAGCCTATTTAGTGGAGAGCGTCAGAGAAGCTCAGGTTCAGAATGCTCGTTTGATGAGAATCATTGAGTAAGTGAAAAAGGAAGAACATTCAGATTTCTCGCTTATAGACGATGGTACATTGATGTATGAAGATATAGTATGTGTACCTAAAGTAGAGAGCTTGAAGAGAGAGATCATAGAAGAAGATCATTGTTCTGCTTACTCTATGCATCCAAACAGTATTAAGATATATAGAACTCTTAATGAGAACTAATGATGGAAAAGCATGAAAAATAAGATAGTAGAATTTGTATCATTGTGTTTAGTGTGCCAACAGATTAAAGCAGAGCATCAGCATCCTACAGGTATCTTACAGTTGTTTCCTATCCCCGAATGGAAGTGGGAACACATCACTATGGTCTTTATGTCAAGATTGTCTCTTACGAAGAAGATACATGATTTGGTATGGGTGATTATTGATAAATTGACTAAATCATTTCACTTTCTACCTGTTAGAGTTGATTTTTCTATAAACAAGTTAGTTGAGATCTATGTTGATGAGATAGTGAGACTTCACAGACTCCATTGTCAAATGTGTTAGACAAAGATTCGAGATTTACGTCGAGATTCTGGCCATGTTTACAAAAAAACATTGGGTAATAAAGTGAAGCTCAATACTTCATTTCATCCTCAAATAGATGGACATTCGGAGAAAATTATCCAGACCTTAGAAGATATGTTGAGAGCTTGTATTATGGAGTTTAAGAGTAGTTGAGATCGACATTTATCCTTAATGAATGTTCCTTACAATAACAGTTACCATGCTAGATTGAGCATGACACCTTATAAGGTATTATATAGAAGAAAATACAACACTCTTATTTGTTGGGATGAAGCAGGTGAGATAAAACTCTCATATTTTGAGATTATTCAGATTACTACTGATAAGGTAGAAATGATCATATCAAAGTTGAAGACAGCTCAAGATAGACAGAAGAGCTACGCATATCTAAAAAAAATGACATTGAGTATCAAATGGGTGATAAAATATTCTTAATATTTCGTCTTGAAAGAATGTCATGAGATTTGGCAAGAAATGGAAGTTGAGTCCCCAATTTATTGAGTCTTATGAGATCTTGGAGTGAACTGGGCCAGTTGCTTATAGACTTTTATTGCCACCAAAGTTGTCAAATATTCACGTTGTTTTCCATATGTGCATATGTTGAAGAGGTATAGATCAAGTGCTTCTCACGTTTTGCAGGGATAACCAGTAGAGCTGAAAGAGAGGACTTGACATATGCGGATGAACTAGTAGGAATTATGGCTAAAGAATTGAGACAATGAGGAATAAAACGATTTACTTGGGGAAAGTTTATGGATTAGACACTCGAAAAAAGAAGCTATTTGGGAGTTGAAGAAGATATACAGCTCAAATATCCTCACTTCTTTCCATCCTCAAGTACGTAAATTTCGAGGACAAAAATCTTTTAAGGGAGATAAAGTTTTAACACCCTAATTTTTTTTAACATGCATTAATTTTATATATATATATATATATTAGTGTGTGTTGGAATTTTAGGGGTAAATTGGGAACATAAAATAATAAAGGTTTAGGGGTAGAATTGATATTTTAGTTGATGAGTATTTGAGTGGAATTGTTCCATTTTTTTGAGAGGATAGAAGACGTGAGAGAGAGAAGAAAGAAGAAAAAACAACGAAGAATAAGAGAGAAAAAGAGAATTGATTTGCTCTTTCTTTACAGGCCTTTCACAGGTATCTTCCAACTCCCTCATCCATTCTATAATGTTCTTGCACCGTACACAGGATTTTGCCGATCCTTCATTCTTGGGGTGTTTTAATCCTTTCCAGAGCGCTTGGACGGTGACAGTCATGTTCTTCGTCTAGGAGCAACTTGAACTTTGGCAAGTTCATTTTGGTAAGGTCCGAATTGATCATGTTATATTCCACTGGCTTTGGGAAAGGGTTGTCGTCCACCGCCATCTTTTTTCGAACGTTATTCGTCCAGATTCTATGGCATCCTGCAAAATATTTCGAAAAACAAGACAATTATTAGTTGAATGAGACCACATATTATGCCACTTATAATATTTTTTACCACCGATTTGCTCGGCGCTTGGCAATATGTGGCGGTCGCTCAAATTAATTTGCTTGTCTTTATATAATTGATCGAATATGGCATCGACTTTCGTGATATCGAACGAGAAGTTCCTACTCTTTTTATCGTTCTTTTCTTTGGCTTGGGCTCAGCCCACGCCTTACAAACGTACGGCTTCCCTTTAACCAATTCGGCCAAACATAAGTCGGCCGATTCGATGTCTATTTCGCCTACTTCAAAATCGATGCTCCTGTAATAAGTTCCTTTACTGGAATTTTTCATTTGCTCTCTCCTCTCTTAATAACCGTTCATAACGCACTACACTAGTAGTGAGTTGGGGGAGATCCCAAAATTCGTGATCTTGAAATTTCTTTTTAGATCGAAATTGAGACAGCTTTGGGCGATTCTCACAAATTCTTTTTCTGGAAAAGGCACGTAACATCGGCCTCAAGCCACTTTAAACCTTTGTAAGAACGTCTCGGCCCATTCTCCTGGTAACTGTCTCAAGTTTGCCAAATTGGCCAAAGCTACTTCAGATTCGGCCTTGTATAATTACGCATGGAACAGCTGTTCCATTTGTTGCCAATTTTCCACCGAGTTGGGCAGCAGACTAACATACCAGGTGAACACTACTCCTGACAGTGAGCCGTGGAATAACCTCAATTTATGGAAATCGGTTGTTTCTCCACACTGAAGGGTAAATCGTCATATGTGTTCCATGGTAGAAACTTCCCCAGACCCTGTAAACAGAGTAAAATTTGGTACTTTGTAATTCCTAGGCCACAGATATGCCACATCGATCCAATCTGGATATAGCTTCCGATACCTCGGCCGAATTGGCCGTACCTCTAGACCGAATTGATTTTGAAGGATCTCGGTCATTTGTTCTCTCAACATGTCATTTCCATTGAATGACATTGCTATGGGTGGCGGTTGTGGTCCTCTCACAAGTGGAACATAGTCATGATTCTGCCCCTGAGAAGCCTGGAGACCTTGGGGCAACTGATGAGTGGTAAATCTATCACTATTTCACACTCATTTAACTTAATATTTTGTATAGTTTCTTGAGTCTTGTGAATATTTTGATGTGTTTTGTGTTATTTTGTAGATAAATAAAGTTTCTGGACATTCTGGAGGTGATTTGGACCAAAACAGTGAAAATTGGAAAAAATGACATTTTGGTAATTTTCCGCGTCGCGACGCCTAACGTGCGCCGGGTCCACAAATCAGAATCTGAGAAAAGTTTGACTTTGCTAACATGCGCCGTGCCACGTGTCACCATCACAGCCGATCTGCTAACATGCGTTGTGCCACGTGTCAGCATCCTACGGTGCCGACAGTCACTATCGCCACGTGTCACTCCACGTCATTGCCACATCATCATCCACATCACCAGGTTGACCGAGTCAAACAGCCACGTCACTGCCACGTCATCATCAGCCAATCAGGAAGTGCCACGTGTCGCAATTCTATGGTGCCGACAGTCACTTTGCCACGTGCCGCCACGTCACCGCCACGTCAGCATCAATTATTGGCTCTCTAATCCTTATCTGACACGTGGCGGATAAGAATCTAGCCGACCAATCAAAAGTCGTCACGTGTCACAATAATTGAGATCCAACCACTCTGCCACGTGTCACCTTATCACATTATCCAGAATCTGAAACCGACGAACCAGAGCGTACCACGTCGACAAAACTCGCGTCGCGACGCGAGCGACCTCTACGCTGACCCCTATAAATAGAGCGCGAAATTCCAGTTTCAGTTGTACCACTCTCTCTCATCTCTTTGATGTAAAGAGGGAGTTTTCTCTTTACTTTCTTTTAGTTTTTAGTTTTTAGTTTTGTAATTAATTTTAATTACGTTTTGTAATAATAGTAATTTACTTTTTTACTTTTTACAATTTTTACTATTTATCATGAGAGGTAACTTCCCCAGCTAGGGTGAAAGGTAATTCTTTTACTGTTGCTATTTAGATTAATCTCCCTTAAATATAATATACTCACTATTTAAAATATTGACTTAAAAAGGATACCGCCAGATTGGTCGGTTGGTAATTCATTTTAATCTGGTTTAAACCTGACTAATCAAGGATACCGCCTATATGGCTGATTGGTAATGTTATCACAAGTTTATATTATATTATGGGAGATATCTAAATTAGTAGTAGTAAAAGTAATTCCTTTTACCTTAGCATTTTATTTTATTGTAATTTACTTTTCAAGTATTTACTTTACTGTATTTTTACTTTATGTCTTTTATTTTCAAGATTTTACTAGCCCTAGTTATGTGTTGTAACTAAATTAGTTATCTGGGGTTGTGATGACTTTTAATATCACCGGTTTTAAGGGGTTATTTTATAGTTTGGGTAATTTAAAGGTTTACTTATTAAGTCTTAAGCTTAATGCTTCTTGTTGTCTGATCACCAATAAGATTGATGTGGTAAATCTAAAATGAACTAGACATAGGGATTTTAGGTTTCAGCCTTAGACTAATAGCCCACGATCTTCCTTGAGGATAGATAACTCTTTAATAGATTTCCTTACAGGATAGACATATACTGTCGGGCGGGGGTAGCCATAATTGGAACTTAAACTTAATGAGTCCAGATAATTTGGTTGACATAGACATATGGTTCAATTGGGTTAAACTGGGTATTGCGTCTGACCATCGACATAGGCTTTTGCATAATTAGTGTTCCAGGTTAGTAAACTGATTTATTACACAAACATAAATAATCACTTCATCTTTTAAAAGATATTAGAATGAATCACAACCTTAGATAGTTTTTAATATTGAATTTTCTTAAATCTACTTTCGAACAATTTTATTTACTTGTTTTAAATTTAGAATCGTCACCATTTCAAATCAATCCAACAACCTGTTAGATACTAGTAATCATTTGACCTCATAAAATTAATAGATTAGATATTAAGTCCTCGTGGGATCGATATTTTTATACTACTTGAACGATACGTGCGATTGCGTTATACGTGTGTGTTTACGCCGGTCAGCAACACCATTTCATGTTGTGCCATATTTGGCCCTTGGTGTAAGTTTGGCCCTAGATGCGAGCCATTGCCCCCAGGACTTATTCCTCCCCTGGAAGTCGTAGGGACGGTGACCCCTTGCGGAGGAATATTGCTCGGACCAGCCTCTTGACTGCTTGGTGCAGGAGGAGGTGTAGTCCACGGTAGGGTTGTCCCCCCGTTTACACATTTGGCCATTAACTCGTTTAATGAGCTTAAGTGTTTGGCCATATTTTCATAATGTGAGTTATTAGTCGAAGTAAACTTATCTATGGTTTGAGCATTTTGGAGCCTAACCTGCTCGACAACATCCTGCGTGAATTCACTGAACAATGCGCGAACCGCGTTAGGGCTGAGCTCTCGCGCAGGTTCATATCGACTAGCGTCTGCCAGACCCTCGAAACCCACTACGGCTGGAACGTGGGGCTGGTTGGTTTGCTCCAGTCCTCCATCCTCCGTACTTAAGCCAGTTTGAGTGTTTCTTTTCGGAGGCATTTACACTTTTTACACCAATTCTCCCACTGTGGTCGCCAAAAACCGTTTGCGCAATTTTCTGCCTGAAGAAAACGTGTAAGGTTCAAACCTCCTGAGACAGTCCCAGCAAGGGGTGTTTGATTAAGTGAATAAGCCTCCAAGGGGCACAAGCACACAAATTACAGTCCTAAAAATTATGAAACTACGAAATAAAAAATAATAAGATGCTTGTTTGAGTCTTCATTTGATCGGGGTCTTTTTCTCTTCATATGAGTGAGCCTTTTATAGTGGAATTTGAAAACTGCTCTGACGGTTTCAGTCCGTAACTCCTCTGCAAATGCCGAGTCACGCCTTCAATCGTTGAGTTGTGTGTCATAACTACATGATCGTGGAGGGAACTGTCTAACTGCTTTAATCGTGGGATCAACTGCAGCATGTGTTCAGTCGTCCTGATTCCTTTATCGTCCTAATCGTTGTGTCGTCTGTTGATTGATCATTCTTCCCCTCGTCGCCCTGCTTGCCTTTGTCCTTTACTTTTTCGCTCTAAGGCAATTTCGCTCTAGGGTGATTTTTTTTGTCAACAGCAGTAAAAGTTTAACCCTATTTATTTTTAGTGTTTAATGATACTAAAAGACTTATTTTTAATGATTTACATAATTAACATGTTTTTTTTTTTCACTTAATACTGAATTTAAGGAAAAATAACTGAATTTACTTAATCCTTAATGAATCATTTACACTTTACTCAAAACTATCAGTACGCAATTAATTTATTTCATATCATATAAAAAAAGAATTAAAAACTCTTATACAATCAATTATTTAAAGTAAAATTTATCAAATTTTCTGCATTTTCGACCCAGATGGCTGCTGCTCCTGATCATGTCATATCCATGGAGAAGAAATGAAAGGAGTTAAAAGATTTTGAGAACATTCTCCGGATCTTCCATTTCTAAGCAACCATTCTAGACTATTCTCTTTATTTTCCTTTTTGTATAAATTTTTTTCCAATTAAGTTGTTAAAAATGTTCCCTTCTGTTAAGATTAAATAATTCAAAGTTATGATTATATATGTTGGACCAAAATTTATATATATATTTATACAAAATTTATGCATCAGTTGAGTTAATAGAAATATGAAGATAAAGTTATAAAAGACAATATAATATTTTTTTCAATTGAGCAATAATTTATTGATATGAAGATTAAATGGGATTAAATAGGGGCAAAATCAATCATTTTTTTTTTATAGAATGAGATATTTCATTAAAAAGAGAACAATCTCAGCGGTTCATCAAGGGAAACAGTACAATTAAAAAAAAACAAAACAAAAGGCTTAAACAAAGATACAAAAACTAATATATCATTAAAGCCAGAAAACACAAAAATAGTCTCAACTAGACACCCAATAATTAATCTAATCCCAAGACAACTAAAGAGTGACTCCCCAAAGCTGAAAAGTCTTCGTAACTTAAGGACATCCAGCTTGACGTAAGAGATAAAATCTTCATGTAAGTACTAGGCAAAGAGGAAGATGATCTATTGAAAAATTCTATGATTTATCAAAGACACTAGCAAACAACTATGAAGATACAATTCAGGAAGTCAGATAATTTTCTATTGAAGTATAGCAAATGCCATGAATCCAAAAAATTAGCAGGACTATTCACAATAACCCAAGTCACTCCATTTTTTTTTTTTTTGAAATCGTTGGAAACCTCACGATCAAACCACCAATTCCATGCTTAAGTGGAGCAGGTAAAATCTCCGGCTATCCCAGACTCTTACAAGAAACGCACTTTCTCCCAAGACCTCAAGGTGAGATCCTGAGCCCTACACCACCAAACCACGCCCCTTGGGGACCTCAAGTCACTCCACACCAATTAAAGAACGAGGACCACACTTTTCAAGAGTAGAAACAAGAAAATAAAAGGTGATTCAAGGTCTCAATATCAAAATCACATAGGCAACAGGTAATCACAAACATAAAGACGTAATTTTAATATTTTATCAAAATAATATGATTTTGATGATACTTTTATTCCCGTTTATTTCTGGTTGAATCTCCTTATCATTTTTCTTCTTAATTTGATTCTTTCCGTACATCTTTTTTGTGCAATAATATACATGTGGCAAAAGTTCAAAAAAAGATACTGTTGAGATATTCTTATTATATTATTTATAATATAGTCTTAGATATTTCTTGACCAGAAATATTTTGAACCAATTATGTGTACGAAGACAATGAAATGGTGTCATTTATTTACCGAATAAAGTGGAAAGAGTCATGTGTCACACCAGCAAGGATTGTGCCCAGTATATGCTTCTTCTACTGTGGCATAAATACAAGACTCTCAAGGGCATCTCTCTGCAACAACATTAACGAATAGGTGCAGTTTGCATTACAGGGCAAGATTTCCATTGGCAGGCAGCCACTTAGAGCAAATGTTATAACTCTTCAGTGTGCTTTCTGCCAAAGGAGATTTGCCCGGCAATTCCTCTGCATTATAATGTCCCTTACACTCGAAGTAGTTAATATATATATATATGTTTTCTTATTGTGTTAATGTACATGCAAAGTTTCTGTAGGTCGCATGCACATACGCCCTGTACTGTATTTACTTGCACCAGACGAGGAAACTGAATTAAACTAGGTATGTGCAGTCTCATACTTCACATATCAATTGATATTGTTAAGGGTATTTATTGATCACTTCAGGATTCAAAAATGCATTACATAATTCTTCCTTAATTGTATTTTATTTCATTTAAATCCTTGGTTTACTGACTGTTAGGGAAAATTAGTGAGAAATTTTACAGAGATGTATATAACATTCATATTCTTTCATCTCACTTTGGTAGCTTCAAGTGTATCCATCTAGTAATGTCATGCCATATGTATATTGTGTGAGTTTGTTGTACTTTATAATCACAAATATGGTCGACTAAAATTCAAAATGAATGTCTAAGGGCCAGGATTTCAAAAAAATAATAATAAACCTTAGGGTGGCTAAATCTTAAAGTGCATATAAAATTAGTTAAATTTCAGTTTAAATAAAGAGTAAAATATGCATATAATACTCGCATTAAATGACTCTATGCAAAGATTTTCTTCCATTTTGGGCGAAAATTTTCTAAAGACTTTTGATTTTGATTTTTAAATTTTAAATAAGGTGTAAATGTTTTTCTTATATTTTAATATCATTATAAAGAGGAAGAAAATTCGAAGACTGATAAAACCATACTTGAAGATTATGAGAACATACTTGAAGAATATGAGAATTGAGAACCAAGCCAAAATTCTAATTATAATTTATATGAATTCTTTATGCATTCATGTTATTGTGAAGAATTGAATCAAAGATCTACTTATGAGGTGGGAGTGTCTTGGCCAAGTGGGCTAACACTTGTACACTCGCATGAGCTGCTGTCTCGAAGTCCAATGATAGAGGATAATGGTTATTTTTGGAGGTGCAATTAAAAATTTGAATTTAAGACCTCCAAGTAAGTGGGATTGAAGTTTTATCAATTGAATTATACTAAGAATATTAGAATAAATGTTATTTTTGAAGATCCAAAAGTTTGACTCTAAAGTTTTTTGATTATGTAATAACCCAAAATATGATAAGGGTATTTTTGGATTTTCCCTAACAAGTCAAAGAGTCAAAGGGTCAAAATACATAAAGGGAATTTAAGTGTAATTTTTGGTTAATTATATTTAAAGTGTAAGTTTGGAGAACTTTAGAGACCTTAGTGATAATTTTCAGAAGCTATAAAACCTTTTTTTCCCAAATGAGGGCCAAAAAAACTTGGAAACCCCCCTTCAGAGAGAGAGAGTAAAATCTGACCATTTTGGGCCACTTTTCCGGCAAACTAAGTTAGGGAAAATGTTGAGGAGGACTCAAAGATCATTTTGGTGGCAGTGGTGTATGCGTCGAATTGGTCGATTCACAATAAATCGAAACTCATACACTACTAGTGGACTCAAAGCAACAACATGCATCTGCTAGTGTTGGCAGTGTCGTGACTCACTGATGCATGGGCCCATGCGTCGACGCGCCTAACGACCACTCTTGCCAATGCCTCAGACAGTTTCTAACCTTCGACGTCTCTGACATACTGGGCTGATCATAATATTGATTATTTTATTTTAAAAACTGAAACTTACATAGCAGCGTTCGACTTCTTCATTTATCCATTTGTTTCTCTCATTGTAATGCGTCACACAGAAAAAATCTGGAAATGATTGCACTCCACCTGTGTTACTCTGTTATAAAACAGAAAATAAATTCAATATTATTCCACATTAATTAAATCAATGAACTGTTAAATTTTACGTTATGATATATTTACCTCGGAATGTTCAGCACGATGTTGGATAAATGGCTTCGAACCTCCACGGTGGTTAAAACGCAAGTGACTTCGATTTTCCGCATTTGCGTGACATTTATCCTGCATTTACCAACAATGTAAGTACCGAAAACAAAGACAATTATAAATTTCCGTTTATTTCAAAATTTACCTCGTGTTTTTTGGTAGACCAAAGCTCACATAAGAATGTCCAGTCTTGCTCCACTATAAAATCAGGCTTGTGTTGTGGAGCATCTGAAGGTCCATGTTCGTCGAATATTGGTTTCATGACTTTTGTCCTATAATCTTTATAACTTTTCCTCATGTGGTAGTCAATATATTGTTGGACATTCACTTTGGTCAGATCGAAGTCGAACCACTCCTACATGAATAGCAACCGAGTAAAAATCAGTATAAAATACAAATGTTAACTAACAAACAATATCGAAAACTTACATGTAGTGAAGAGAATAGTTGGTTGATTTTCGTCTCTCACGGTATCTTTCTCTCCAAGAAACATAGTTTTGGGGAGCTTCATATCGAGCTACAGCTCCTATGGCTGTATTAAACGCTGAATTATGTTGTCCGACTTGACTGTGTCCATCATCTGATATCTCAATCTGGATACGGCCGTGAGTCTTAACGTACTTAGACAACCTCAGGCCACAGGTGCGTCCTCGACCCTTCGCTGTACTGAACTCACCTGTGCTAGCAGAGGCTCCACCAGGGCCAGTTGTCTTTGCTGATGTAGATGGAGTCGCATTAGCCCGTCTGCGATTGCCCGGTGACATCTGCAAAAACACAAAAAGTTTCATACCCCATTTTGAATGTAATAGAACCAAACCAAACTAAACTTAACCAAACCAAACACATGCATTTTATAGTATATGTATGAACATTATATTATAAAACCAAACCAAACTAAACTTAACCAAACCAAACACATTCCAAAATTTAATGTTAATCAGAATTTTCTCGGCCGACGATTAAAATGAGTTTCAATATTCTGCATGTACATCGAACAAAATGTTATTGCTTCACTTATTACAACAGCTTCAGCTATTGACCCTTCAGGGCGCGCCTTATTTTTCACATATTGTTTGTAATCTCCCAAAGCCCTGCGGATATGACAACAAGTTTGCATTAGAACTAAATTCAATGCACAGTAAAAATTTAAGAATGTAATATTTAAAACTGTATATATATAGTACCTCTCAATGGGATACATCCATCTGTAATGGACAGGACCTCACTTTCTAGCTTCAGCCGGTAAATGCACGGCCAAATGTACCATCACATAAAAAAAAATGGGTGGCAAAATTCGCTCCAGCTTGCATAGGATTATCATGATTCCTCGCTCAAGTTCGTCAATAACAGTTGTGGTTAATGTCCTCTGACATAATTGTTTAAAGAAGCCACATAGATCAAGTACGACGTCGCATACATTCGGGGGGAGATAAGGTCGAATGCCAACCGGAAGGAGAATCTCGAGAAGCACATGACAATCGTGACTCTTTAATCCCGTTATTGTATCATCTCTGACTCAACGCCCAATATTCGATGCATAATCATCAGGGAATTTAACCATTTTCAGCCAATCACAGAATAATTTTCTCTCTGATTTAGTGAACACATAACTAGCAGGTGGCTTAATAAGACCTTGAGAAGTGACTTGTAAATGCAATTCACTACGAATTCTAAGATCTTGTAGGTCCAATCTAGCATTTACAGTGTCTTTTGTCTTACCCGGAATATTGAATAGTGTGCACACTAATCTCTCACAAATATTTTTTTCTATATGCATTACATCCAAATTATGTCGCAAACTCAGAGTCCCCCAATATTCTAACTCAAAGAAAATATTTTTTCCTGTCCAATTCAACTCTTCAGGTAAGCGTTTTCGATTTTTATCTCTATTATTAGGATGTTTACCTGGTGTACTGTCTCTGAGATGTTGATGTTGGCAAACTATGTCAAATCCAGACAATGGACTGGGCATACTCTGAGGTTCATGTTGACCGTTAAATAATTTACTACTCCGCCAAGGATGACTCAACTCAAGAAATCTCTTGTGCCCTGAGTATCCTATTTTATTCCGTAATCGTTGCGAAGGTGTTTGACCCGCACAAACTGGACATGCCATGTATCTCTTAGTGCTCCATCCAGATAATGAACCATAAGCTGGAAAATCATTAATAGTCCATAATAATGTGGCATGCATCTGAAAATACTGCTCGGAAGCTGCATCATAGGTATGCACACCCACATTCCATAATGTTTGTAATTCCTCGATCAATGGTCTCAAGTAAATATTCAAATCTTTACCAGAGGAACGTGGACCGGGGATAAGCAATGACATAAACATGAATGGATCCTTCATACATTTCCATGGAGGTAAGTTATATGAAATAACAATAACGGGCCAGATGCTATAAAAGTTGTACATATTCCCAAATGGGTTAAAACCATCAGAGGCAAGACCTAACCTGACATTACGGGGGTCCTCAGCGAAACGGGGGTACATGTCATCAAATTCCTTCCACTCGGTTCCATCCGCAGGATGTCTAAGTATGCCCTCTGCACCGATCCTCTTTTCATGATGCCACATCATGTCAGTTGCTGTGTGTCGTGACATGAACAATCTCTGCAGCCTGGGCGTTAAAGGAAAATATCACAATATCTTTTGAGGCACTTTCTTCCCCGTACCACGAACTTTGTACCGACTTTCACCACATATCGGACAATATTCAAGTGATTCATATTCTGCACGAAATAATACACAATCATACTTACAAGCATGAATGGATTCATACCCCATTCCCAGATCACGCAACATTTTCTTTGCCTCGTAGTACGACTTAGGCAATTCGCTTCCAACCGGTAATATTTGGCCCAGTAACTCTAGCATCATATCAATACTTTTGTTGGTCATTCTGTTGATCAATTTAATGTGTAATAATTTCATAACGAAATTCAAGATCGACATTACAGCACCTTCAAATGGAATTTTTTTTACCTCATCAAGTAGTTCACTAAATAAATTTTGATCATTTCCACTTAACACTGGCATGTCACCACTGACACTATGACCAAGTTGTGGACCTTGTAATTCATGCAAAGCATCAGTTATCTCATCATTTACAGGTTGATTGTAACTACTGCTCCATTCACCGGAATCAATAAACCGTGACTCAGAATTATACTGCTCACCGTGATAAATCTACGTACGGTAAGTTGGTGATATTCCTGGCATGTATAAATGATTATGAACTTCATCTAACCGTTTCATTTTCCTATTCAAACAATTTGCACATGGACACCGAACACGACCTTCTGCATCAATATGTTGCTTTGCGACTTCCATAAACTCATACACTCCATTACGATATTTAACACTCAATCTATCCAGCGAGCTTATCCAATTTCTATCCATTTAAGCAAAATACCTAAATATAATAATATAATTATTAAATATCATATTACATTCATCAACATTACTAATTCATTAATTATTTATTTAAGCATATACATATATATTTAGTTGATAAAGTAAATAGTTTACAGAAAAATCTATTTAGTTAATTAATTAACTTAATCTACATATATGAACCATAAATCATTAACAAAAATTATATAATAAACATAATCATAAAAATTGAAAAATAATAAAGAAATATAAAAGAAGACTTACCTTATGGAAAATTGATTACAATTTTATTGAAAATTTGTAGGAGAGTTGTGAGGTTGCAGAGGACAGATTCTGAGATTTCAGATGATGAAAATGAAGAGAATGGGAGAAAAAATAGAGGGGGAGAAGGGTTGGTGGCATTCTGCATTTTAATCTATATTTAGCGTCGAAACAATAAATTTGACGCTAATTGTTGTGATTTTTAGCGTCGAACCAGTTTATTCGACGCTAAATGTCCAATTTTTAACGTCGACATAAAATTAGACGCTAAAGATCAGAGGATTGTCGGTGGAATCTTCCTAAACCTTTAGCGACGCTACTTAGTCGACGCTAAATGTATAGTTTTTGGCGTCGACAAATATATGTGACGCTAAAGGTATAACATTTAGCGCCAAAAATTATTGGAATAGTAAAATAAGTTAGCGTCGAATATGTTTTGACGCTATAAGTGTACTTTTAGCGTCGATAATTTTTTTCGACGAAAAATGTTGAATATTTGGCGTCGAATTTTGGTTTCGTCGCTAAAATCTTGATATTTGGCGTCTAATATTATTTACGACGCTAAAAGTGATTGTTAGCGTCGAAAATTATTTCGACGCTAAATTATTGGACTCTAAAAGACATAATTCTTGTAGTGACAGCCTCTGAGTTATTCCCGAAAGTGGCAAAAAGCTTAGAATTTAATTGTGAGGTCTTAGTTTCACGTTCAAGGGATGCATTTCTTATAATAGTCTGAGACAGTCAATAATTTTATCTGCTCCGTTTAAACTCGGGTCGGATGATTTTACGACGGAATTTCTATCGTTCAAAAAAAAAGATACAGCCTCGAGTTTCTGCGGTTTCAATCCAGTTGGCTGCTGGTCCTCATATCCTTATAAAAAGAGAGGCCACTAGTTAAAGTTTTTCGAGAACATTCTGTAAGGTTTTTGGGTTAGCGCGGAAGCATCAATGTGACTGGAATTTAAAATTTTCTTCCAAAACCACTTTAAGATTGTGGTTATGTTGTTGATGATATAAACAATATACTATTTAAATTAATCTATATTAATTTAACATGCATGCAATAAATATTTTATTTATCAACATAAATAAAATTTATTAATAAAAACATACATTGATGTGCTTATTATCTTTCTCGAGCCTTTTGAATATCCTCCTTGATTTTTCCATTTTAGTAGTGCACCAAGCGTTGCACCTCTAGTTGGCACACTAGCGCTCCTCTATGAACAAATCGCTCCCACTCTTGAGAACAAAAAAAAATCTTTTCTTTTCTAGGATGTTGAAGTCTTTAGGAACGAATCAGAACTATTCGGAAGAGAGATAAATCGCTAATGACGCACACACATGAAATATGCAACATGCAATTGCATATTAATATATATATATATATATATCATAAATCCGAACCCTTTAGATTTGCGCATATATATATCGTTATTGCTTATGCATGTGTATATATATGTTTTATGCAATTATACAACAACTGATTGTGTGTGTATGTAACTTATGCATGCAATGTCAAAAATTACTTCTTTCACGTAAATTGCTTGTGTATTTATATATATAAATAAAGCAATGTGAACAACAAGACCTTCTTGTTACCTTCAACTTGAACAAGAACTGAACAAGAAGTACTTCTTGTTATAATTTTTCTTTTTGCTTTTCAAAGACAATAAGTTTTGCCTTCAACTTGAACAAGAAGTTTTAATTGTATCTCAATACAATAATGTCATTCAAATATCTCTTCAAATCAAATTCGGTCTCTTAAAGATTCTTTCCAAAATAAAATTAGGATACTTAATCAAATTAAGAATCCTAATTAAATAAAGACTTCCGTATTTAATCTTAAATATGACTCTAATTAATTTGGGTGCTAGCCCATTAAATTAAAGCCTAATAGATTAAATATTATTTTGGCATATTAATTAAGTAACTATTAATTAATTAATTTAACTTACTTAATTTTAATTAATAATTAATTAAAATTACATTTAATTTATTTAATATAAATATCAATATTTAATTAAATAATTAAATCTTATTTTATATTTCGAATTTATTAATCAATTAATATTTCCAAAATATCTCGAATATCCTAATCCAATTAGGAAATGTCAAAATAATCATTTATTAACTTTTAATAAACATCGTCGAATTTGTAACATAGACGAGATTATATTGTGCGATCGTCCTAGGTTTATTATCGAGTAGCAATTGAATAATATTAACTCTTTAATATTTCATCTCTATGATATTCCACAGACCATGGGTAATCGCCTAGCAGCAAGCCATGGCTCCTAGTCAATGAATGAAGTGGAAAACATATGAACCTGTTAGAATACACTTCGAACATGTCATCTCATTCCTTCTGATATTTATATTTCTTATCGAGTCTGGATCATGGTAAGCTCAAATCTTTATACTCGACATATCTTTAAACTTTATCTTGTGGATTTGATATCTTTAAGATATCGACTGCTTTGGCCAAAGACTTATATCCACAACTTTGAGTTTACTTGAAACATCTATAACTTTAATTATCAAAGTTATCGGATCCCATCTTGAAGCATACGTAACTTCGTACGTCAATCGCTCAAGGTCATCTAGCATTTATTCAATAGATGTGGATAGTCGAATGATGATATACTAGTGAACCAAGAGTACTATCGCACAAGTCATCATATGATCTCAGGTCAGAGGATATGACGACACTAATGTATTATTACGAAGATCAGTGACCTTAGATAATATTACCATATGATCTTACGTTTCTGTGGTCGTGTTCGATATTTCATTCTACTAATGAAACATCTATTGTCCATGTCCTTATGATATGAAATAATGTGTAGTTAACAAATGCCTTTTATTAATAAATAATAAACTATATTACAAATATTATGCCTTAAACCATTACATCCATAACCTGTTTTAGGGCATACACTCTAACACATTCTCTGGATCTTCCATTTCAAAGCAACCATTCTATTTTCTACCTCCTTCTTATTTTCTTTTTTTTTTCAACAAATTTTCTAATTAAATTATCAATTGGTTTCTTTATAATGAAATTTTAGCACTCTGTAATCTTTATATAAATTATTCATGAGGTAGAAACATGAAGAAAGCCAAGAAAAACTGCAATAGTATTTCTCTGTACCTCATTTTCAATGCAATAAATAATACAAGTGTCAAAAGTTGACGGACACTGATGAGATATTCTTGAATTGTCCAGTAATAAGCTGAGTATGTAAGTGAGACTACTCACGTAATTCACATTAAATAAATACTGATAATTGATTTAGCACAAATTCAACTCGGTACTGAATCTTGAGACTACTCACGTAACGTTCACATTAAATAAATACTGAATCTTGATCTCATATTCTTATGATACTTGTTCTTGGTCATTAATATTTTTAATATAAATTCTTACATATTTCTTTACCATAAATTTTGTGAATCAGTTTTGCGTAAGAATTGAAGAGATGTTATGGTTTGATAATATTTTGATACCGAATAAAGTGCCAAGAGTCATGAGTCACACCGACAAGTATAATGCAAGTATATGCTTCTTCTAAGATGGAGGTCTCCAATATCCCATCTCTCTGCAGCAAATGATGATGTGCAGTTGCATTACAGGGCAAGATCTCCATTGGCATGGTGGCCACTTAGAGTAAGTGAAATATTCTTCAGTGTGCCTTCTGCCAAAGGAGAATGGCCCAGCAATTCATCTACATCATATATAACTTCTTCTTCTTCTTTTTTCTCATATATTTCGCATGTCACTTTTGCACTGACAGCTTGAAATATAAGATTTGTTGTTTTACTTTGTTGGTAGCATTAAGCTTAGTGCACATTGTGTTAAATGAAACGTTTCTGCAGGGAACATGCCCGTACGCTCTTTCTATACTTGGACTACATATAGACATGACGAAAATTAAACTAGCCACACTCTACAGTTTACATATATAAACAGATATATAGCCTAACATTTTTTGCTTTTAATTGATTATTGGTTGACGTACCGATGCATTTGAGTTTCAGAAATCGAATGCAGTTGATGGTTTTAACTAAAACAATGGCCTTAACTAAGATAGGGAAAGCTAGTGTATTATAAGTGTAATAATCAAACTGGCATAATTAATTTTGGAAACAGTGACGTAGATAGAAAATTGATTTGATGGGGTAAAATTTGATTTTCATAAAAAAATATTAGATATTCTTTATTTTAATGGGAACAGAGAAAATAGCAAAAATCCGATGATATTTGGTTAAATTAAGCGAAATCCAGAATCAAATAATTCAAGATTGGAGATTTTTAAAGCTAAAATTTGAGATTTTTTAAATATAATGGGGTTTTGCTTAATTTTAAATGAAAGAAGTTTCGTTTAGTTTTACTAAACGTCAAGAGAGTTTCCCTAACAGGAACAATCAAAATCATCTTACCAACAAACGAGATTTTTATTAATTTATATAATTATTTAATAAATTTATTTATTGAACTAGGGCGACTGCCCCACTCACTACTTAGTAGCTGCTTGGAAACGGAAAATAATTAATCAGAGATTCAAAATTATCAGTACCAGTAGTGCTAGAGGTCCTGATTTTGAAATAGAAGGCTATGCAATGATTCTTGAGGAAGCATTCACTGAGCCTGAGGTTTCTACCATGTAATATGCCTTAGAAAAGATCAATCAGAAAAAAATTTCGTGTTAGTCCCTCAAATGGTGGAAATTTTAAAAATAGAAAATATCTTGCTTCTCTTTAGATTTTGGAATGAAATAAAATTTTCATCTATATGTCGAATATCTCTAATGTCATATCAATCATTGAAATCAAACTGAATTGTGCAATGTGAAGAAATGGAAAGAAAATTTATAAGATTAGTATGCCACTAAAACTGTTAATTTGTGTTAGACAATGTGATTACCATTTATGGTGATGAAACATCAACTGGTGGAAAATGTTAACAATATTGATGGTGATAAAACATCAAATATTAGAAATTGTTAACAATATTAATGGTGATTATCCACTAATAATTGCCACATTTGTGGAGAAAGTAAATAAACTTCCAAATGAGTTAAATATAAATTAATACATGTTTTCCCCTTTTCATCTCTTACAAATATGAGATTTGCTCATTTAGAATATGAGATTTGCTCATTTAGAAGTGCAACCAATTAAGTTTGATTAAGAAAATCTCTACAAGTAATAAGATATATAATTATGTTGCGATATTTAAATTATTTCAATGTATTTATAAATAAATCATAAAATAAAAATATATATTGGTTAGATCCTAAATGGATTATTCATATATTTATTCCTTATTATTTAGGGATATTTGTACCAAAAGTTTGGATATATAGGCATCTTTACTTGTGGTTGCTTCATTGATTTGCGAAGTGTGATATGATACTCCTCTGACCTCCATCTTCAAGAGCATTCAAGTAGCTCCATATTGTAAAGTACACTTATTATGCATGGTTTGTATATCACTTTGCAGTTGTTTGAGCAATTTTCTGCCTGAAGAAAACGTGTAAGGTTCAAACCTCATGAGACAAAGTTCCAGCAATGGGTGTTTGATTAAGTGAATAAGCCTTCAAGGGGCACAAACACACAAATTACAGTCCTAAAAATTATGAAACTACGAAATAAAAAATAATAAGATGCTCGTTTGAGTCTTCATTTGATCGGGGTCTTTTTCTCTTCACATGAGTGAGCCTTTTATAGTGGAATTTGTAAACTGCTCGGACGATTTCAGTCCGTAACTCCCCTGCAACTGCCAAGTCATGCCTTCAACCGTTGAGTTGTGTGTCATAACTACCTGATCGTGGAGGGAACTGTCTAACTGCTGTAATCGTGGGATCAACTGCAACATGTGTTCAGTTGTCCTGATTCCTTTATCGTCCTAATCGTTGAGTCGTCTGTTGATTGATCGTTCTTCCCCTCGTCGCCCTGTTTACTTTTGTCCTTTACTTTTTTGCTCTAAGGCAATTTTGCTCTAGGGTGATTTTCCTTTGTCAACAATTGTCCCACAAATTCACCTTGATTGAGTTGGGAATGAAATCAAGGTGCATTTCTTCATATCATGGTGGTAGACGTAGGCCTACAAGTCCTCGTCCCATTGTTTGTTGGGCCGCCCTTTGCGTTTTCCATGCGAGCCCATCACTTCTTCAATAAATGCGCGACCTTTCCCAATATGTTTCATCATGACGCCCATTAATGAGCCGTTTTTCACGTCATTTCAATGTCCCCTTGTATCGAATCGCATTACGACACCTGTCTAGGGCGACTTTACAATTTTTCCCTCATTTTCCCGCTCTTTCTTCTCGTTTGAGGGAGACCACTGCATTAATTGAGGACTGGCCCGATGGGCATTCCTTCTCGCCCTCGGCTGACTAACTACCCAACCGATCTTTCAGTACAGGTAATCTACGAAATCGGGGGGCGCAGTACCTTCCCACAGAGGAATTCGGTCAGCCGCTGCCAACAGATGTAACCCATCCAAAACATTACATTCCATTCCAAACCTTAATCCGTGTGGATGGCCGTTGGCTAACCTTCTTACATTCTATTCCACAACTCATTAAAGAAAGGCTTTTGTTTCCGAAAGCCTCTTTTCCATACAGATCTTTTCTTTTCTCAGCTCTGCTCTGCTCCTGGTCCTTTAGTTTCTTGCTGATGTAAGTGATACGTCTATCATCCTCACTTCCCAGATTTACCTCGTCCAATACATCTTGTACCCTTGTGATGCTCGCCTTATGTCGCTCGTTCAGAGCGTATTCTTCCTCTTCCATTTGTTGTTCGCTCTTATGACTCATTTCTATCAAATAATCTACCCCGCATGCCTCTCTTATTATGTCTTCTGTCTGGTGCGCTAATAATATATCTCTTAAGGCCGAAATCACGGCCTGAGCCTAGACTTCATTTTCTCGCTCCGTCACATAGGCCATTAAGTTGGCCTTGGTAGCCACGAGTGCGGCGTGTTCTTTACTCTGCTTGTTCTTCTTCATTTGAACTGATGTGCGTCAATTCTCCAAAAACCACTGTGGTTGGTCGTGTTTGCATGAACAAATCGTTTAGCAGACCTGCGGGGTATGGCTCGTCATTTTGAGCCACAATGGCTGAATTTTCCTCTTCATTTAGAACTCTGGTCGGCCCGTAATTTCCTTCATATATGAAGTATTCGACTGAATTTGTCTCTGCAGTAAAAAGCTTGTTGTCAGCATGTACTATTTTCACTTCGTCTCTCTGGTTCCAGAAAACTAGGCATTGATGAAGAGATGAAGGAATGCATCGGCTACCGTGTATACAATCTCGTCCTAAAATCATGTTATATGTGGTTGGTCCATCTATAACAAAGAACACCACGGTCTTCGTAGTACTCCCTACTTGCAAGTCTAGTGGGACGACCCATTTGGCCGTTGTTGCCCCTCCATTGAAGCTTGTTATCACCACTTCTGTAGGGATGAGGTCGTCTTCTGACTTTGCTAAACGTCCCAGCATCCTAACCGGAATTACATTGATGGCTGTTCCATTGTCAATCAACACTTTTGTGATGGGTATCCCGCTGGCCTTTTCTTTTACATACAACGATCGCAGGTGCTTCGTCATTTGTGGTGATGGTTTTGGGAATATCACATTCCCTGATAGGCCTACCTTCATTGCTTGTTCATTCTCTCCGTTGGCCCGAGGTAGTTTTCCCTACATGTCCCACCCAGAATGTGGTAATGTGACCGGCTCATCGTGAGAGACATTATTGACCACCAGTCTTCGCTTTTCTGCCCTAGTAACGGCCCGCTTTACTTTGGGTGTTCCGTATAGGAAGAGGTATGTGGATCGTCCCAAGTCTTCTCCTAATGTTCCGACTGAGGGTTTCTGGCCTCATACAATTCTTTGAGAAATCGATTCTGTGATATTCCCATTCTTCGTGCTTCAGTCGTGATGTCTATTTTTTCTTCTATGTCAATCATTTCCTCGTCTGAAGCCTCTCTGTCTGTTATCGAGAGTGCTGTAAATTCTGTTTCATCACCATCATAGACATCTTCGTTATCTCCAACCCTTTCACTATTGTCCCCTTTGAATTTCTCGGACAACAAGTAATGATTCGCCACAACTGGTGGCATACTGCCGAACTGAATGATGATTGCGGGTCTTCGTCGTCTGTCTCGTCCCGTTTTCGTCTATCAAATTTGGTGTGCACCTCGCATTTCGTTGTTGTTCATTCTCTGTCGTCACTCTCTTTACCACTTACATCCGATTTCTCCCTTGTATAAGCACTACAGCCTGTGGTGACCTTCATTTCACCTTGCCGGCGCATCATACGACCATAATTTCTCTGGTGTTGCCTCAGTTGCGTCCTTGTCATTTCGTCCACATGAGGGTAGTTCCTTCCTGGACGTTGTCCCGAATGTGGCCTACGATACGAATATCATACGTTGGGCCGATGAATTTTTGGCCTAAACGTCCTTACATTTTGGACGAAATTTGAATTATCACCGTAGAACCTTGGTGCGAAGGTCCTCGATTTCCATGCTAATGGCTCTTTCTTTACAGGCCTTTCACAGGTATCTTCCAACTCCCTCATCCATTCTATAATGTTCTTGCACCGTACACAGAGATTTTGCCGATCCTTCCGTTCTTGGGGTGTTTTAATCCTTTCCAGAGCGCTTGGACGGTGACAGTCATGTTCTTCGTCTATGGCAACTTGAACTTTGGCAAGTTCATTTTGGTAAGGTCCGAATTGATCATGTTTAATTCCACTGGCTTTGGGAAATGGTTGTCGTCCACCGCCATCTTTTTTCGAACGTTATTCGTCCAGATTCTATGGCATCCTGCAAAACATTTCGAAAAATAAGACAATTATTAGTTGAATGAGACCACATATTATGCCACTTATAATATTTTTACCACCGATTTGCTCGGTGCTTGGCAATATGTGGCGGTCGCTTAAATTAATTTGCTTGTCTTTATATAATTGATCGAATATGGCATCGACTTTCGTGATATCGAACGAGAAGTTCCTACTCTTTTTATCGTTCTTTTCTTTGGCTTGGGGCTCAGCCCACGCCTTACAAACGTACGGCTTCCCTTTAACCAATTCGGCCAAACATAAGTCGGCCGATTCGATGTCTATTTCGCCTACTTCAAAATCGATGCTCCTGTAATAAATTCCTTTACTGGATTTTTTCATTTGCTCTTCCTCTCTTAATAACCGTTCATAACGCACTACACTAGTAGTGAGTTGGGGGAGATCCCAAAATTCGTGATCTTGAAATTCTTTTTAGATCGAAATTGAGACAGCTTTGGGCGATTCTCACAAATTCTTTTTCTGGAAAAGGCACGTAACATCGGCCTTAAGCCACTTTAAACCTTTGTAAGAATGTCTCGGCCCATTCTCCTGGTAACTGTCTCAAGTTTGCCAAATCGGCCAAGGCTACTTCAGATTCGGCCTTGTATAATTACGCATTGAACAGCTGTTCCATTTGTTGCCAATTTTCCACCGAGTTGGGCAGCAGGCTAACATACCAGGAGAACACTACTCCTGACAGTGAGCCGTGGAATAACCTCAATTTATGGAAATCGTTTGTTTCTCCACACTGAAGGGTAAATCGGCATATGTGTTCCATGGTAGAAACTTCCCCAGACCCTGTAAACAGAGTAAAATTTGGTACTTTGTAATTCCTAGGCCACAGATATGCCACATCGATCCAATCTGGGTATAGCTTCCGATACCTCAGCCGAATTGGCGTACCTCTAGACCGAATTGATTTTGAAGGATCTCGGTCATTTGTTCTCTCAACATATCATTTCCATTGAATGACATTGCTATGGGTGGCGGTTGTGGTCCTCTCATAAGTGGAACATAGTCATGATTCTGCCCCTGAGAAGCCTGGAGACCTTGGGGCAACTGATGAGTTGTAAATCTATCACTATTTCACACTCATTTAACTTAATATTTTGTATAGTTTCTTGAGTCTTGTGAATATTTTGATGTGTTTTGTGTTATTTTGTAGATAAATAAAGTTTCTGGACATTCTGGAGGTGATTTGGACCAAAACAGTGAAAATTGGAAAAAAATGACATTTTGGTAATTTTCCGCGTCGCGACGCCTAACGTGCGCCGAGTCCACAAATCAGAATCTGAGAAAAGTTTGACTTTGCTAACATGCGCCGTGCCACGTGTCACCATCACAGCCGATCTGCTAACATGCGATGTGCCACGTGTCAGCATCATACGGTGCCGACAGTCACTATCGCCACGTGTCACTCCACGTCATTGCCACGTCATTATCCACATCACCAGGTTGACCGAGTCAAACAGCCACGTCACTGCCACGTCATCATCAGCCAATCAGGAAGTGCCACGTGTCGCAATTCTATGGTGCCGACAGTCACTTTGCCACGTCACCGCCACGTCAGCATCAATTATTGGCTCTCTAATCCTTATCTGACACGTAGCGGATAAGAATCTAGCCGACCAATCAAAAGTCGTCACGTGTCACAATAATTGAGATCCAACCACTCTGCCACGTGTCACCTTATCACATTATCCAGAATCTGAAACCGACGAACCAGAGTGTGCCACGTCGACAAAACTCGCGTCGCGACGCGAGCTTGGCGTCGCGACGCGCGACCCCTACTGACCCCTATAAATAGAGCGCGAAATTCCAGTTTCAGTTGTACCACTCTCTCTCATCTCTTTGATGTAAAGAGGGAGTTTCTCTCTTTACTTTCTTTTAGTTTTTAGTTTTTAGTTTTGTAATTAATTTTAATTACGTTTTGTAATAATAGTAATTTACTTTTTACTTTTTACAATTTTTACTATTTATTATGAGGAGGTAACTTCCACAGCTAGGGTGAAAGGTAATTCTTTTACTGTTGCTATTTAGATTAATCTCCCTTAAATATAATATACTCACTATTTAAAATATTGACTTAAAAAGGATACCGCCAGATTAGTCGGTTGGTAATTCATTTTAATCTGGTTAAACCTGACTAATCAAGGATACCGCCTATATGGCTGATTGGTAATGTTATCACAAGTTTATATATTATATTATGGGAGATATCTAAATTAGTAGTAGTAAAAGTAATTCATTTTACCTTAGCATTTTATTTTATTGTAATTTACTTTTCAGTATTTACTTAAAAGATATATTAGAATGAATCACAACCTTAGATAGTTTTTAATATTGAATTTTCTTAAATCTACTTTCGAACAATTTTATTTACTTGTTTTTAAAATTAGAATCGTCACCATTTCAAATCAATCCAACAACCTGTTAGATACTAGTAATCATTTGACCTCATAAAATTAATAGATTAGATATTAAGTCCTCGTGGGATCGATATTTTTATACTACTTGAATGATACGTGCGATTGCGTTATACGTGTGTGTTTACGCCGGTCAGCAACACCATTTCATTTGTGCCTGTGCCATATTGGCCCTTGGTGTAAGTTTGGCCCTAGATGCGAGCCATTGCCCCCATGACTTATTCCTCCCCTGGAAGTCGTAGGGACAGTGACCCCTTGCGGAGGAATATTGCTCGGACCAGCCTCTTGACTGCTTGGTGCAGGAGGAGGTGTAGTCCACGGTAGGGTTGTCCCCCCGTTTACACATTTGGCCATTAACTCGTTTAATGAGCTTAAGTGTTTGGCCATATTTTCATAATGTGAGTTACTAGTCGAAGTAAACTTATCTATGATATGAGCATTTTGGAGCCTAACCTGCTCGACAACATCCTGCGTGAATTCACCGAACAATGCGCGAACCTCGTTAGGGCTGAGCTCTCGCGCAGGTTCATATCGACTAGCGTCTGCCAGACCCTCGAAATGGCCCACTACGGCTGGAACGTGGGGCTGGTTGGTTTGCTCCAGTCCTCCATCCTCCGTACTTAAGCCAGTTTGAGTGTTTCTTTTCGGAGGCATTTCCACTTTTTACAACAATTCTCCCACTGTGGTCGCCAAAAACCGTTTGCGCAATTTTCTGCCTGAAGAAAACGTGTAAGGTTCAAACCTCCTGAGACAAAGTCTCAGCAATGGTGTTTGATTAAGTGAATAAGCCTTCAAGGGGCACAAACACACAAATTACAGTCCTAAAAATTATGAAACTACGAAATAAAAAATAATAAGATGCTCGTTTGAGTCTTCATTTGATCGGTCTTCTTTTTCTTCACATGAGTGAGCCTTTTATAGTGGAATTTGTAAACTGCTCGAACGATTTCAGTCCGTAACTCCTCTGCAAATGCCGAGTCACGCCTTCAACCGTTGAGTTGTGTGTCATAACTACCTGATCGTGGAGGGAACTGTCTAACTGCTTTAATCGTGGGATCAACTGCAGCATGTGTTCAGTCGTCCTGATTCCTTTATCGTCCTAATCGTTGTGTCGTCTGTTGATTGATCGTTCTTCCCCTCGTCGCCCTGCTTGCCTTTGTCCTTTAC
The DNA here is from genome assembly GCA_019454045.1 of Zanthoxylum bungeanum. Lineage (NCBI taxonomy): Eukaryota > Viridiplantae > Streptophyta > Magnoliopsida > Sapindales > Rutaceae > Zanthoxylum > Zanthoxylum bungeanum. The sequence continues at coordinate 27,995 of SKCR01021656.1, forward strand.
TTTTTCGCTCTAAGGCAATTTCGCTCTATGGTGATTTTCTTTTGTCAACAGCAGTAAAAGTTTAACCCTATTTATTTTTAGTGTTTAATGATACTAAAAGACTTATTTTTAATGATTTACATAATTAACATGTTTTTTTTTTCACTTAATACTGAATTTAAGGAAAAATAACTGAATTTACTTAATCCTTAATGAATCATTTACACTTTACTCAAAACTATCAGTACGCAATTAATTTATTTCATATCATATAAAAAAAGAATTAAAAACTCTTATACAATCAATTATTTAAAGTAAAATTTATCAAATTTTCTGCATTTTCGACCCAGATGGCTGCTGCTCCTGATCATGTCATATCCATGGAGAGAATGAAAGGAGTTAAAAGATTTTGAGAACATTCTCCGGATCTTCCATTTCTAAGCAACCATTCTAGACTATTCTCTTTATTTTCCTTTTTGTTTAAATTTTTTTCCAATTAAGTTGTTAAAAATGTTCCCTTCTGTTAAGATTAAATAATTCAAAGTTATGATTATATATGTTGGACCAAAATTTATATATATATTTATACAAAATTTATGCATCAGTTGAGTTAATAGAAATATGAAGATAAAGTTAAAAAAGACAATATAATATTTTTTTTCAATTGAGCAATGATTTATTGATATGAAGATTAATTGGGATTAAATAGGGGCAAAATCAATCTTTTTTTTTTTTTTTGATAGAATGAGATATTTCATTAAAAAGAACGATCTCAGCAGTTCATCAAGGGTGAAGACTAAAAACAGTACAATTAAAAAAAAAAAACAAAAGGCTTAAACAAAGACACAAAAACTAATATATCATTAAAGCCAGAAAACACAAAAATAGTCTCAACTAGACACCCAATAATTAATCTAATCCCAGGACAACTAAAGAGTGACTCCCCGAAGCTGAAAAGTCTTCGTAACTTAAGGACATCCAGCTTGACGTAAGAGATAAAATCTTCATGTAAGTACTAGGTAAAGAGGAAGATGATCTATTGAAAAATTCTATGATTTATCAAAGACACTAGCAAACAACTATGAAGATACAATTCAGGAAGTCAAGATAATTTTCTACTGAAGTATAGCAAATGCCATGAATCCAAAAAATTAGCAGGACTATTCACAATAACCCAAGTCACTCCATTTTTTTTTTTTTTGAAATCGTTGGAAACTTCACGATCAAACCACCCATTCCATGCTTAATTGGAGCAGGTAAAATCTCCGGCTATCCCAGACTCTTACAAGAAACGCACTTTCTCCCAAGACCTCAAGGTGAGATCCTGAGCCCTACACCACCAAACCACGCCCCTTGGGGACCTCAAGTCACTCCACACCAATTAAAGAACGAGGACCACACTTTTCAAGAGTAGGAACAAGAAAATAAAAGGTGATTCAAGGTCTCAATATCAAAATCACATAGGCAACAGGTAATCACAAACATAAAGACGTAATTTTAATATTTTATCAAAATAATATGATTTTGATGATATTTTATTCCCGTTTATTTCTGGTTGAATCTCCTTATCATTTTTCTTCTTAATTTGATTCTTTCCGTACATCTTTTTTGTGCGATAATATACATGTAGCAAAAGTTCAAAAAAAGATACTGTTGAGATATTCTTATTATATTATTTATAATATAGTCTTAGATATTTCTTGACCAGAAATATTTTGAACCAATTATGTGTACGAAGACAATTAATGAAATGGCGTCATTTATTTACCGAATAAAGTGGAAAGAGTCATGTGTCACACCAGCAAGGATTGTGCCCAGTATATGCTTCTTCTACTGTGGCATAAATACAAGACTCTCAAGGGCATCTCTCTGCAACAACATTAACGAATAGGTGCAGTTGCATTACAGGGCAAGATTTCCATTGGCAGGCAGCCACTTAGAGCAAATGTTATAACTCTTCAGTGTGCTTTCTGCCAAAGGAGATTTGCCCGGCAATTCCTCTGCATTATAATGTCCCTTACACTCGAAGTAGTTAATATATATATATATATGTTTTCTTATTGTGTTAATGTACATGCAAAGTTTCTGTAGGTCGCATGCACATACGCCCTGTACTGTATTTACTTGCACCAGACGAGGAAACTGAATTAAACTAGGTATGTGCAGTCTCATACTTCACATATCAATTGATATTGTTAAGGGTATTTATTGATCACTTCAGGATTCAAAAATGCATTACATAATTCTTCCTTAATTGTATTTTATTTCATTTAAATCCTTGGTTTACTGACTGTTAGGGAAAATTAGTGAGAAATTTTACAGAGATGTATATAACATTCATATTCTTTCATCTCACTTTGGTAGCTTCAAGTGTATCCATCTAGTAATGTCATGCCATATGTATATTGTGTGAGTTTGTTGTACTTTATAATCACAAATATGGTCGACTAAAATTCAAAATGAATGTATAAGGGCCAGGATTTTATGTAAGGGCAGAATTTGGATTTTGGTTCATCGAGATTTTTTTTAATAACTAGTTTCATAAGACCAAAAAAATAATAATAAACCTTAGGGTGGCTAAATCTTAAAGTGCATATAAAATTAGTTAAATTTCAGTTTAAATAAAGAGTAAAATATGCATATAATACTCGCATTAAATGACTCTATGCAAAGATTTTCTTCCATTTTGGGCGAAAATTTTCTAAAGACTTTTGATTTTGATTTTTAAATTTTAAATAAGGTGTAAATGTTTTTCTTATATTTTAATATCATTATAAAGAGGAAGAAAATTTGAAAACTGATAAAACCATACTTGAAGATTATGAGAACATACTTGAAGAATATGAGAATTGAGAACCAAGCGAAAAATCTAATTATAATTTATATGAATTCTTTATGCATTCATGTTATTGTGAAGAATTGAATCAAAGATCTACTTATGAGGTGGGAGTGTCTTGGCCAAGTGGGCTAACACTTGTACACTCGCATGAGCTGCTGTCTCGAAGTCCAATGACAGAGGATAATGATTATTTTTGGAGGTGCAATTAAAAATTTGAACCTAAGACCTCCAAGTAAGTGGGATTGAAGTTTTATCAATTGAATTATACTAAGAATATTAGAATAAATGTTATTTCTGAAGATCCAAAAGTTTGACTCTAAAGTTTTTTGATTATGTAATAACCCAAAATATGATAAGGGTATTTTTGGATTTTCAATAACAAGTCAAAGAGTCAAAGGGTCAAAATACATAAAGGGAATTTAAGTGTAATTTTTGGTTAATTATATTTAAAGTGTAAGTTTGGAGAACTTTAGAGACCTTAGTGATAATTTTCAGAAGCTATAAAACTTTTTTTCCAAAGGAGGGCCAAAAAAACGTGGATTGTGCGGGGCCCGTCTGCTGTGAGAGATATGACATATACACCCGGCACATAATATAATTTTCGCCTTCACAGAGAGAGAGAGAGTAAAATCTGACCATTTTGGACCACTTTCCGGCAAACTAATTTAGGGAAAATGTTGAGGAGGACTCAAAGATCATTTTGGTGGCAGTGGTGTCGTCGGATTGGTCGATTCACAATAAATCGAAAATCATACACTACTAGTGGACTCAAAGCAACAACATGCATCTGCTAGTGGTGGCAGTGTCGCGACTCACTGACGCATGGGCCCATGCGTCGACGCGCCTAACGACCACTCTTGCCCATGCCTCAGACAGTTTCTAACCTTCGACGTCTCTGACATACTGGGCTGATAATTTTACGCGGTAATAAACTAGAGCTTCGACTTTGTTTATATACAAGTGTATTATTGAAATTTTTTTATGTGTATTAATTTAACGAATTCAAATGGTTTAATTGTATAAATTGTTGAGTTGTAACGTTGGGTGTGAAGTGTTGATATTAATAGTTATTGTAAACTCCGGATGGACAAGTTTTGTGGTATTGTATTGTAAATGAGTAATTCGTATTTTAAACAGAATTATACCGAATTTTCGTTAGAATTATATGTGACATTTAATTAGAACCGTTTAATATCTCAAGTTTCAATATGTTACTTTTGAGTGGTCATTTGGCCGTCACAGATCCGCAAGACCCACATGCCTCATAAGGCTTGTCGGGTGGGCCTGATAAGAGTTTTATAGCAGTATAATTAACGGAATAGATTGGACACACTCAGCACTTTAGTGAGATCAGTTTCTCGTTTCGAACGTTGGGTTGTGGTAACTCATTTTAATTACGGTTTTAAGTTATTTATGTGTATCATTATATTATGCTTATATAAATATGATATAAAAAATTTTAATATTAGCCATGTTTTATCAAATGTGGGGTGGCACGCGATGCACTGTGACCATCATGATCTTGATAAATATATTTTGTTTCTTTGTAAATAACTGCATAGTAATATAAATTATGATTAATTCGATTTGATATGCATAAAATTTAGTATATGTGTTGCATGTATAATCATTGGCATATGATTAGTATTTACAACTTCGTATAAGGTGTCTGTTTCACAAGACATATTTTTTAGGTATCTAGTCAAGCAGTCTTGTGCGTCATATTTATAGCACCTTTACGATATTTGGTTCATAGCTTCCGTATTGAGTGTCTGGTTATTGGTCCCGTTTGGGTGACCGATTATGTGGCTCCAATTGGCACATTGATAATTCACAATCTCTTTCCGGTATCTGGTTCATGACCTCGTTTAGATAACTAAGTGTTTGGCCTCATGTGGTACATTGAATTTTCGTAACTCTTGTATTGGGTGTCTGTTTATGTGGTATCATGTGACATTAGTAAGATTTACCATGGATGTGTGATCACATGACGGTTTTCAAAAAATGATTAAATTATATTGATGATGTATATTATATGCATGTGTGTATAAATTGTTAGATTTTTTGAAGTCATCGATATTTGTATATAAACTGAATACACGTAAATTTATGCACCAGACTAATCATGCATGATTTTGTAAAACTAATTAAGGTGAGTATATGTAATCCCTATTGAACGTGTGATTTTACTCACCCCTTAATAACAACAATCAAGGTAAGACTCCGAATAATTTAGAAATTGAGGATGTTTGGTTGATTTCTCAAGAACTTTGGATCATGATAAGTAGATTCTCTTCGGGAATCCGTCGTGATACGTTTTCAGAGTTACTTTACTTTATTTAAAATTATCAGACTATGAATTTATTAAGTAATACATTACATAATCGGATCATTGTATTGAATTTTGATTATTTATTCAGGACAAGTGTTCACATTAAACTGTGTGAATGTTTTTAATATTTATACATGATTTTTTTTGTATGTTTTAAAAATTCTCGTGGTATTTTTTTGAATTTATTTAATTTTTTGACAATTTAACTGATCTTTGAATTAATTTTTATTTTATGTTATTACTTAAATATTATTAACCCTAGTTTAGGGTGGTGAGAGATTATATCCCAAATGTATAACATGATTAATATAAAAATTCTGTTTTTCTCTTTCTTTTTTCCTGCTTTAATTTTTAGGTTGTAATAATTACCTCTTATAGTATTTCATTATAAGAATACCCGAAAGACCGGTCGGTCATCTAAAAAATTTGGTCGGTAAATATGATTATTGATCAGATTTTCGGTCAGTATTTGGATCGTCAGTAATAAATTATTGATCGAAATAAGGTCGGTCGGTAAAATTATTGATCGAATTACCAACCGAAACATAATTCGGTCGGTAATTTCTTAAAAAAATAAGAAATTAGATTTTACCCATTGCATTTAAAATAATTATGCGGCCTACCTTGGGCCCACCCTACCAGCCATGGGTGGGTCCCATACTTGGGCCTTAGTGCCACCCAAAGGCGGGCCCATGTGTGGGTGAATTGGGTAATGACATAATTATGTGAAATTATAATTCTTTTTGATTTTATGCTACTACGCTAGTAGCTTTACCAATTAAGCTTAATGTGTAATTTCCTCAATATGAATATATTCTCAAATGCAAGTTACTAAATGATATGCAAATATAAAATCTAACTTGCGACGAATAAAGAGTTAAGGGATAGAGAAATTTGACATCAGATTTATAATGGTTCGGCAAACTCTTTGCCTACGTCCACTCATCTAAGCCACGCTTGAACCTTTTCACTATGTCAAAGTGATTCCACACTTTACACCGAGTTTTCCGTGGAGCACTCGCAACTAAGAATTTTTCGTGGTTCACCCTAAACCGAGAGTTTTCCTAGGTTCACCCCAGATCTTTTACAACACCAAGAGTTTTGTTTCTTAGGTTCACTCTTTAACCTTTACAACCAAATCACTCTTTTGAGTATATCCACTCAACAAGAGATTTTCATTATCTCAAGTATTCAATATATGAAGATTACAACACAACTTGGGTACTTACAAATGAATAAGAAGATATAAGCTTGTGAGATTCTAAGCCAAGTATACCAAGTTAACTAAGATGATATGAAGTTATAGTGTGTGAGCTTAGATTACGAAGAAAGTATATGATGATGAAGGTTTAAGGTACTCTCAATATTTTTTCCTTGAAATAAAATGTAGGAATGTGTAAGAAACTTGCAAAAACGAAATTGAGACTCAATTTATAGAGAAAATGAAATTGTCCATGTTTTATGCGCCAAAGTCGGTATGCCGGTCTGTAGTGATCGGTATGCCGGTCTTGCAATTCAAACGGTTGTATGACCGTTGAAGATTAAAACGTACATATCGGATTACGGACCGGTATGGACCATACTGATTCCAGAAAACACGTAAGACAATGAGGTAGATTGGTATGAATGATGGTATGCTCTAGTCTGGTTCCAGTAACCGTGCAAACTCTAGACTGAACGATATGAGAGACCGGTATTGTCACGACCCCCTCCCTAGAGCGGGCCCACCCTAGAAAGAGGTTCGCGGACTTCTTTAGCTCGAGCATTCTATATGTCAAACCAACCATTTAAATACACACAATTATTACATCACAAATTACATCACAAATTTCAAATCCATGAATTGTACACAATTTTTATGGTTTACAACACAAGTCTTAAAAATAAGCAAATGATGACACAAATGTCTGGACCAACCCGAAAATACAACTGTGGCACGTGGATAAGATTTAGTACTGCTACTGTTGTGCTAACGGACTTCCTGGAATGATTGGGAAAATGAGAGTGAGCTTAAAAAGCTCAGCAAGTAAAGCACATACTCTCAATATGACCTCACCAACAAAATATATATATATATATATATATATAATATATGAAAATAACATATATTATAATATTATCTCAACAATCATCCCACAATATTACAAACATCCATCAAACATGGTTGCTAATCCATGTTCAGTATATTAGTGGATTGAAACCAATAGGAGAGTACCTCATCACAACTCCCAAGGTTTCCCACCATATCAAAACCAATGTGAGAGTACCTCATCACAACTCCCAAGATTTTCCATCATATCATCTTGCGTAATATATCATCATATCTCATCTCATCTCCGGCCACTATCATACAAAACCTGACAGCAGTGGCGGAGCCACTTGGTGCCCAGTGGGGGCAGTTGCCCCCGCTGGGCACCACTTTTTTTTTTTTTTAATTTCTAATATATATATATATATATATATATATATTAGAAAATCTAAATAATTAAATAATACCCATAAATATATTATTTATTAATTTCTTGAGTTGTATTTTTTTTAATATAATATGTTGACTAAAGTCTAAATTAGTTGAAAAAATTCCAATACATTTATGCATCAATCTTATTTTTCATTTTAAATCCACTCATTTATGTGTTTTCTATTTGCAAAAAAAAAAAAAAAAAGGGGAGTCCATTACATTTAAATAAAAATAACTATATTTATACTTAGGTTTGATTATTGATCTTCTAATTTATTAATATATTTCTAGTGATTCTTTAACTAAACCACATTGTGTATAGTTGTTATGTGTAAAATATTCGCTTATTATATAAATATAATTATTTTGTATATATTTAGTTGTTCAAAGCATAAATATTACATTTTAGCACGAGGTTTTTAATAATGTAATTAAAAAAGTGGTTAAATTTATAATAAATTAGCGAAAATTTAGTATATAATATACTACATAAATTTAAAATACATAATTTTAAAAATAAATTTTTAATTCAATTTTAAGAGTAAATTGGTATTTTTAGAAATTATTGATAAAAATATATTTCTGAAAATTTTGGGTTAATTTATAAGTTTAAAAATTATGGGTTATTTCATAATTTTAAAAAATATAGGGATTATCTTGTAATTTTAAAAAATATGTATGAATTCGTTATATATTATTTTGGTTAGGAAAAAATTTCGCCCCCGCTGACAATAATTTCTGGATACGCCACTGCCTGACAGCACAATACAACAACATGTATCATCCAATACAATCACATCTCACATCCAATCCATCAATCTCATCTCAACAATCATGAATTCATATTTATCATGCTTTCAATTAATCAATGTTTATATCTCTACAAAATATATATAAATATATATAATTATATATGGACTTCCACAACAATCATCAATCAATAAACAATTATGTTAAGGGAATCATCGTGCAGTGTACTTACATCTTATCCAAACAAAAGTCCTCAATATGAATATATCCTTGCTAAGAATCTGAAAAATATAAGTTTACGATCAGGTCCCTCAAATTTACCATAATTATATTTTTACCCCTAAACTTTCTAAATTTTCATTTTAGCCCCTAAACTTTTCTAACATGTCCAAATAGTCCTAAAACTCTTAAATATTACTTATTAACCTCTGAAAACCAGAATTTATAAAATTACCTTTTAAATCATGCAAATATACAATTAAGTCCAAAACTTTCAAATTCTATCATTTACACCCCTAAAACGGTAATAATCACGTACCGAGCTCCAACGATTGCTCGTTTCTCAACAACCGAAGGTCTGATTTGGGAAAACGAGGTGTCCAACTCGTGTATCTCGACGAGGTGAAGATTCTGGTCCGGGAGGTTTCGCTCACGCACGGCGGCGCGTGGAGCGCGTGGCAACGGCGGCGGCGGCGTTGAGAATATGTCGCTAACAATCTATTTGCATACCATGGATTCTAGCCCTAGCCGACCTCATCTTTGCATAAGCGTGAAATATTTTCGAGCCTCTGTCCCCATCCTTGAGCCAATGAAATATATCAATGTCTTCTGTCTGTATCAGCAGAAATTGAACCACATAAATTAAATTCCGTAGCCAGAAACAGCATAGACGTTCCTTGATGGAAAATCCTTTAATTCATAATTATTATTCTTTTCTTTGAAACTACATGGCTATTACAAGACAAGACCCCAATTCCAATGTCCCAAATTCTGCTTCGAGTTTCTGCTAACAGATAATCAAACTGTTGGATCTGCTATGCAGCTGTATACAGCCATGAAAGCAACAACTTGTATTCATCTAGAAGATAATGATATCAAGAACATGCTCTCGAATCTTCCATTAAAAGCATCTATTACAAATTATTCGACCGCTGTGCCTTTCATGTCTTTTCACAATTTCTCAGTTCCCTTTTCAACTAAACATACAAGATGCAGCCTTAATTGGATTCTCTATGCGAAAATTTCAGTCTCTTCTAGTATTACTTATGCAAACTAGCTAACTAAGAGACATAAAGCAAAATTAATTGACAAATTAAGGAGCTATTCGTTGACTATGCTGAAAATTGATGGGTTTCAATGATATAAATATCTTGCTAGGATTTCATTCCCAAGTTATGCTTGATATATATTCACTCACATAATTATATATTCTCAAATTCTTGATTCTAAGCACTTAATTTGCTAATTAATGTTGCAAAATCTTGAACAGTATGAACAATAATTCGATGCTAACAAATCTAAACAGATGCGGCAGGTGCTGTGACTTCCAATATTGTAAGTATAACACTACTCTACATGGAAGCCTTCCAAGGAAGGGATTTTCAATTAATTTATGGCTGGAGAAGCCGTTTGCGGACTTTTCTTGACATCACATATGAAGGTTCCTGATAACGTCCCCAATGGGCGTGACTTGATGGTGTAGAGCTCAGGATTTCACTTTAAGGTCCTGGGTTCGAATCCAGGATGTGCGTTTCTTGTAAGAACCTAAGACAGCCGGGGGTTTTACTTGTTCCGCTTAAGCCCGGACTGGGTGGTTTGGCGGTGGGGTTTCCAACGATTTAAAAAAAAAATCATGATAACAGAGGCATTATATAATTTGAGATAATTTAGGGGGTATATTCAATTGAGATTTTAAAAGACTATTTTTGGTTCAATAAGTCTTGTGGTATTCAATTAAGATTTTTAAATAATATAAAAAGTCTGGTGGTATTTCATTAAGACTATTAGGATTTTTTTAAAGAGGGTATCCAAATATAGTGGTATTCAATCAAGACTTTAAACAAGTAATAAAAAGTCTTATGGTATTGAAAAACTTACTTATTTTGAATGATTGCTTTATATGTTTAATTGTGTGAGACTTTTTAGTGAAAATTATAAATATCAAACCTTATAAAAAATCTTATCCCAACCTTTCAGACTTTTGACGTGAGATTTTTTTGGATGTTAGAGAAGAGAAGATGAACAGACATGTTAGCTCTTCGTGAACAAGGTACTTGTTTATTAGTAATTTCTTATTCTTCAGCCTGCGTAGTGCAGTTTCTCTTTTCTTTCATACAGAAAAAATCAAAGCATTTAGTTCAAATTTCTTGTGAAAACAGATCCGAATGTATTGCACTGAAACCAAAGTTAAGTAAACAATGGCTATGAATGCTTACACTATTGAAAATATTTTTAAAAAATAAAAAAAATAGTTGTTTCAGTATTTTATTTTTGATATTCTTAAAAGAAATTATTTATTTGTTGATTAAAAAATAAAAAAATCAATTAAGGTAAATTCGTATTCTAATTTGGATCTGTGTGTTTTTTGTAAATTTAATTAAGGTTAATTTTGACTGAAATGAGTTTAGGGTTTTCCTTTGAAATGTATATATTAATTAGCTTGTGTTTATAATAGAAGATGATTTTTTGAAGCGCGATAGTGTAGAGCTAATTGTTACTTCAAGGTTGCAATTTGTTGAACCCTAATTATTGGATTAATGAGTGTCGATTTCTATTGGGTTTTTGTTGCAGGCCTACGTAAGAAGCATTAACAGGAACTTGAAAATCTTACACCAACATAATAATTGTTTTGCAGGCTCGTATATATTTTTTTATATACATATAATTTAAATGGGGGATTCAGAATAATGAAATAACAATTGAGAGAGTAAAGAGAAGAAGAATTATGAATCTTGAACCATGGATGATACCAATGAGTTAGGATGATTTATTAGTATTTTGATAAGGTTGGATTTTGTCGAACTATTTGGGTTATAATTTGCTTGAACTATTATTATTGTAATTTTTTTTTAAAAACAACAACTTGTGTTAAATAGATGAATAACTATTAGTTCCATTCCATATAATCTCAGTTCAAAAAAGTTATACTTTGATTCATGCTCGTTCAAAAATAAAATATAGTTGTAAAGGTTGAGGTATCCCCACCTAATCATGATGAAAAATTTAGCATCGACAATTCAGTTGAGTGTGACTTGGACGGGAATGGCTCAGGAAAAGAATGTCTCATTGAACTAGATAGACATTGCTCATAATCTGATTAAAAGTAGATCGGTTAGCATCATAAAAAATAAATAATAATCTATATGTGGTCCTTTTAAAGCTTATAAATTCTTATGATATAAATCTTTTAAATCCAATAAGTAAAAAATCATGATTAAAAAAACTGTAATAAAATCTTGTAAGTCACTACATTCTTAGATAATCTTTTAAAATCTATTGGACTTATTTATTCATAAATAATTTTTTAAAATCTCAATTAAATACACTCCCTTAATCTTCATTTTGTTAAATCAAGAATACATTGCGAATCAAAATTTCTAATAAAAATCTTCTTGTTTTTTTTTTGGATAAAGCTGGTGGGAGGCACAGATGAGATCACAGTTCAAGAACGACAGTCACCAAAAGTTAAAATTGCTTTAATTTGCACCCTTTCATTCTTTTACCACTTTGGGTGTATTGTGTATCGCTGCAAAGACCCACTGGGATATCAAACCTTATACAGATAATTTTCTTAGCTTGTGCAATGAAAGGTATGATGGTGTGGGAGATAGAGCCAATAATTGTATTCAGGATTAACTGGTTTTGTCGAATCCAAAATGTGTCAGCAGGGTTGGATATTGTTGTGTTATTTTGGGTAAGAGTGGCCGAGGGACATGGCTTTGAGCCATCTATATATCCCAAGAGGTCATAGCCAATGAAAAAGTTTGACATTACAGTTTCCAAGAGAGGTAGTTGGTGGAGGTGAGTTTTAGAGAGGTTTGGGCGGCAGCATTAATGCTGATAAAGGTGTTGTATGATTCATTGGTATTGATAATGGAAGGTGAAAAGGTGGCCATGGTGTCGAGATTAAAGAAATGAGAGGTATGTGAGAAGAGGGAAAAAATATTGGAATTTGTTATCTCTGGTTTTGCTCTGATACCATATGAGGATTGCAAAACTGAATCAATCTTATTGATTAATTAATCATATAAATACATTATGAGAATAACTAATAGTGGTTAAAGATCCTACAAACTAGGAAGGTGTTTAAACTAAATCCTATATTTCTAGATGACAACTATATACAGCTAATTATATTCAAATAATACAATATGATATACAAGAATTTTTCAAACAGATAACTAACTATATTATGCCCCCTCAAGATGGAGCTCTGGAGATAAGTCCAATCTTGTATTTAAGTTGAAGGAAACGTTGTTGTGGAAGTGGCTTAGTAAGTGCATCATCAAGTTTATCTTCAGAAGAGACATGAGCGACAAGAAGAGCAACATTTTGAACTTGATCCCGTATAAAATGAAAATCTATGGCAACATGCTTCATTCGAGAATGAAACACTGGATTGGAACAGAGCTAAGTTGCCTCAATATTATCACAATAATGATAGGGCAGTAGAGAAGCGAAATACCAAGATCAATCAAGAGATATCAAATGAAATTAAGTTCAGCGGTGGTATTTGCAACAGATCGATATTCAGCCTCTGTGGAAGATCTAGCAATAGTCCGTTGCTTTTTAGAACTCCAGGAAATCAGATTTTTACCAAGATAAAGAACATAATGTAATACTTTAAAAAAAAAATGAAATGATTGATAAGAAGTGAGGCATAAGACAATAAAAAAAAAATTTGCTTTTGGAAAGATTTTAAAAAGAGAGAGTGGCAGACGTGTGAGACTTAAAAAAAAAAAAAAAAAAAACTTCTTTCTCTCTCTTCTATTTCTTTTCTTCTTCTTTCTTCTCTCACTGCCAATTCTTCAAACCGTCGCCGCCGCTTCACTGCCGGCCATCAGCCGCCACGCGCCGTACCGCTTGAAATCTGCCGCCGTACGCTTTCCATCGCCGCCAAGATCGACGTCATCGGAGTCCGGACGCGCCGCCACGCGCCTCCTGAAGTGAGCGATTCTTCGCCGGCTTTTCTGCATTTTCCGGCCACCTCCGACCACTTCTGACGGCCACCTCCGGCGAGTGAACACTTTTCAGGCCGAGAGCTTTCCAACGCCGGTGGTCACTTCCCGATCCGACATCGTTTGGGTTGTTTTCCGTTTTATATCTACCGGTAATTCGGGATTTGTACTGGAAGTTGAGATCCGACCGTTGGATCGGCGATCCGATCGCATCAGATTGTTGCTCTCGATTATACGAGCATTTTGGTATATTTATTCACCGTAGAAAGTATTTGGTTGTGGGGTCCGCTTTTTGGTGGTGGGGCCCGATCTTCGTTGTGGGGCCCGCTTTCCTCGTTAAGCGTATCAGCAAGTTCCGAAGCCGTCGCTGTGATCCTTGAGAGGTTCACTGACCATTGGATCTTTCTTTGAGAGATTTGGAGATCGTTGGAGCTCGGTATGTAATTATTACCGTTTTGGGGGTGTAAATGATAGAATTGGAAAGTTTTGGATATAATTGTAAATTTGCATAATTAAGAGGGTAAAATTGTAAATTCTGCTAATTAGGGATTAAATAGTAATATTAAGAATTTTAGGACTATTTGGGCGTATCGGAAAAGTTTAGGGGTAAAATCGTAATTTTGGAATTAATTGGGAGACCTGATCGTAATTTTACATTTTTCAGATTTTTAGCGAGGATTAAGGGCTTTTGCATGGATAGAGGTAAGTACACTCTGTGGTGATTCTCTTAACATATTGTTTGATGTTTGATGATTGTTGTGAGAGTCGGTATATATAAATATAATGGTATATCATATATATATATATATATATATATATATATTGTGGAGATATAATATTGAGATATTGAAAGTATGATAATATGAAATCATAATTATTGAGATGAGATTTGTGGATTGGATGTGAGATGTGATTGTGTGGATGATGTGTGTTGTTGTGATATGCTGCCGGGTTTGGTATAATAGTGGTCGGACTTGAGATGAGATGAGATGTTATGATGCATCAGATGAGATGAGATGATAGAAAACCTTGGGAGTTGTCATTGAGGTACTCTCCTACTGGTTTGGATATGGGGGAGTACGGGGGCTTCCTCTTTGAGTATATTTTACTCACATTTTACGAGTTGATATGGTTGGAAACCTTGGAAGTTGTCATTGAGGACTCTTCCATTGGTTTTGATATGGGGGAGTACGGGGGCTTCCTCATTGAGTATATTTCAGACCTCTGTTATACTAGACCCGGAGTAGCAGCCATGTTTGATGGATGTTTGTATTGTTGAGGGATGTTGTTGTGATGACATTATAATATATGCTATTTTCATATATTGTATTATAACATAATATATATATATATATATACATATATATTTATATATGTTCGATGGAAAATGACTGAGTAATCGATAGCATGAGAACATAAAATGTGAATACTAATTTGAGATATAAATTGTATATTTGTACTATGAATTACAGTATTGAGTATTATGTGATGTTGAGATAAGTTGATGGATGAAATGAGATGAGATGTGTTGTATTGGATGATGTGTGAGATTATTGTTATGCTACCGGATTTAGTATGATAATGGTTGGAGATAGATGTGATGAGACATCAGGTGGTTTGAGATATTGATAAACCTTGGAAGTAGTGATGAGATACTCTTCCATTGGTTTCGAGTTGATGGTAACCCTTGGGAGTTGTGATGAGATACTCTCCCATTGGTTTTGATAGAGTGGGAAACCTTGGGAGTTGTGATGAGGTACTCTCCCATTGGTTTCAATCCATTATTATACCGAATCCGGATAGCAAATCTTGATTGATTGAGATGTGTTGTTGTGAGTATGTTCTGCCTGAGATAACTGATATTTCATATATTATATAAATATATATATACATATATATAGATATATATTCATACTTTGTTGGTGAGGTCATGTTGAGAGAATGAGTGCTTACTTGCTGAGCTTTTTAAGCTCATTCCCCTCTTCCCCCAAACATTTCAGGTAGTTCGCGAGAGTAGCAGGAGCAGTACCAGATTGGGATCCACGTGCCACAGTTGTATTTTTGGGTTGGTCCAGACATTCGAGTCGTCATTTGCATTTTCTTTGAGTCTTGTGTTGTAAACCATAAAAGTTGTGTATACTTTATGAGTTTGTAATTTGTGATGTATTATTTGTGTGTTTTAAATTGATTGATTTGGCATATAGAGTGCTCGAGCTGAAGTTGATCGCGGACCTCTTTCTAGGGTTGGGCCCGCCCTAGGGAGGGGGTCGTGACACATAAGCACTGGTTGAGCCCAATCAGCATAAAAAAAATGACTTGTAAACTGAGAGTATAGTCTGAGAAAGCATGTAAATTCAAATTAGAGTTTTTATAGAGTTGTAAACTATCATCAATGGTGCCAACAAGATACCGTAGTAGTCGTTTGACAAAATACCAATGTTCAGTTGTTGGGCAATGCATATATTGTGACAGTTTGTTAACAACGAAGGCGATATCAGGTCTTATTATTAGCAAATATTGGAGGCTCACAACTACTTGACGATACTCAGTTGGATCAGACAAAGAAGAACCTGAGTTTAACATAAGAGTCAGACTGATTGGTATGAGAGTAAGAACAGTCTTGGCATCTTTCATCTTGGTTTGAGTGAGAAGATCCATAATATATCGCCTTTGTGAGAGTAACAAGTCATGTTTGTTTGGGACAACTTCTACACCTAGAAAGTAAGTGAGTAGGCCAAGGTCTTTGATAGAAAATCATTGAGAAAGAATATCTTTGAAGTGATTAAATTTGGTAGCATTGTCTCATGTGAGAATTAAATCATCAACATAAATAAGAAGATACATAGTGTGGTTTGAGCATGAAAGACAAAGAGTGTGTTGGGATGTATGCCCTAGAGCTACATGTAATGTAAAAGGTTTTATATGTTTTGAAATAAAATGATGCATTATTCATTTATCAAAGTGTTTGTTTAATTTTCGCATATTATAAATTATCTTGAATACCTTAGATTACTTATGTGCCTTCAGACTTAGTGTATGAGTGTCATACACAAGAGATTTGAAGTTAATAATCTTAAATAATCCATAGAGAGCAAAAAAATTGGGTACTTTGTTTGTGGTTTATCTATAGTTGCGGTCCATTCTATATTTGTATGGCGATCTTGATTCAGGATCGTCCATGTAGAGACATGAAAATGGAGGCACCTTGTATGATGTGATCATATAGGACCGGACCCAGATGGAAATGACATTCTTATAATATCTGTTAAACAAAGAAAGTCATTTTGATATACTAGATGGTCATATATGGATTGATCTTAATCCTGAGTGTACTACGAATTCCTGCATAGCAGGCTATGTCTTTTGATTTACAAAGGTGAGGTTGGTGTAGCAGTCCCGACCAATAGCTACGTACTTTGGGAGCATGGTCTGTTGTGTAGCTGTGAACATTTTACATAGAGATAGAGTTCACTCATTCTTACGAGAAGTCGAGGAGTATCTTTCTTAAGGGTTGATTTGGTACTTGAACGGTTAGAGCGCTCAAGTCTTTCTATTATGAATAGAAAGATTAAAATTCATAATCATATAATCATTATGAATAAATCGTTTATTAGAGAATCAATGGTACTTAAGGTAAAAATAATTAGAGGGGTATAACGGACATTATGACCCGGCTATAATTACGAGATACTCATGAAGAGTTAATCTATATGTAGTGATTATATCGATGGACACCGACTTAGCAACGAGAGTGCAACTTCGGGTTTTTAGTGGAATAATGACCGGCGTAAACACACACGTATAACGCAAGCGTACGTATCGTTCAAGTAGTATAAAAAGTATCGATCCCACGAGGACTTAAAATCTATTCTATTAATTTTTATGAGGTCAAATGATTACTAATATCTATCAGGTTGTTTGATTGATTTGAAATGGCGACGATTCTAAATTTAAAGGCAAGTAACTAAAATTGGTTGAAAAGATATTTTGAGAAAATTCACTATTAAAACTATCTAGGGTTGTGATTTATTCCAATATTATTTAAAGATGAAGTTGTTATCTTATAATTGGGTAAAATATTGATTTATTAACCTGGAACACTAAATTATGTAAAAGCCTCTTCCGATGGTCAATTACAAATATCCAATTTAACCTAATTAAACCATATGTCTATTTAATCAAATTAACTGGATTCATTAATATTAAGTTCCAATTATGGCTACCCCCGCCCAACAGGTATATTCCTATCCTGTAAGGAAATCTATTAAAGGGTTATCTATCCTCAAGGAAGATCGTGGGTTATTGAGTCTGAGGTCTTAAACCTAAAATCCCTATGTCTAGTTCATTTTAAGTTTACCTTATCAATTTTATTAGTGGCCAGTTAATAAAAAGCATTAAGATTAAGACTCAATAAATAAATCTTTATATTACCCAAATTATAATTTAACCCTTATAAACCGGTGATATTGGATTTCATCACAACCCTAGATTACTAACTTAGTTATGACACATAGGTAGGGCTTGTAAAAACTTAAAAGACATAAAATGAAAATGCTGAAAAGTAATTGCGATAAGTAAAATGCTTAAAAGAAAATTACAAATGAAATAAAAATGCTAAGGCAAAAGGAATTACTTTTACTACTACTAATTTAGATATCTCCCATAAAATAATATAAAAACTTGTGATAATATTTTACCAACCGACCAATCTGGCGGTATCCTGATTAAGTCAAATTAAGTCCAACCAGCCATATAGGTGGTAATATTTGTCCATAATCCAGCCATAAAGGCGGTACCAAAATAAATTTACCAACCGACCAATGTAGCGGTATTCCTTTATTAATCAGGTTCAAACCAACAGAAAAAATTTACCAACCGACCAATATAGCGGTATTCCTTGATTAGTCAGGTTTAAACCAGATTAAAATAAATTTACCAACCGACCAATATAGCGGTATTCCTTTATTAATCAGAATTTTAAATAGTAAATATATTATTTTTAAGGGAGATTAATCTAAATAGCAATAGTAAAATAATTACCTTTCACCCTAGCATAGGGAAGTTACCTCCGCATAGTGAATAGTAAAAACTGTAAAATAAAGAAAGTAAATTATTATTATTACAGAACGTAATTAAAATTTACAAAACTAAATTAAAAGAAATTTAGAGAGAGAAACACTCCTAATTACATAGAAGAAGTGAGAGAAAGGTGTACTAAAAACTGAAAATTCGCGCTCTATTTATAGCAAAATATTTTACTGTTCGCGCGTCGCGACGCCAAGTCACCCAGCGTCGCGACGCGCAATTTGTCGACGTGGCACAATGATACAGCGACACGTAGCAAGGCGGCTGACTGTACACGCGACACGTGTCATCGGCTAACTCAATTATTGTGATGACGTCATTGATGACGTGGCGATGACGTGGCGCTGACGTGGCGATGACGTGGCGTAGGCGTGTGTTGCATTTGTCGGCACAATAGGATTGCGACACGTGTCAAGTTGTGATTGGCTGAGGCTGACGTGGCATGTTGACTCGGTTGACCTGCTGACGTGGACGATGATGTGGCATGACACGTGGCAAGGTTGACTCGTTGACCGCTGACATGGCTGATGACGAGGCGACACGTGTCAAGTCTGAGTGGCGGCAGCATATGATGATGACACGTGGCACGGCGCATGTTAGCAGATCGGCTGTGATGGTGACACGTGGCACGGCACATTTTAGCAAAGTCAAAACTTCTCAAATTGTTGACCGTTGACCAGGCGCATGTTAGCAAATTCGGCTCACGCTGGGCGTCGCGGCGCGCTGTGCTCCAGCGTCGCGACTCGCAGAAGACGAAAATAACCCTGTTGACGCATTTTTGTCCGGTTTTGCCCCAAATTGCCTCCAGTGCTATCCAAACTTTATTTATCTGCAAAATAACAATAAAACACATCAAAACATTCACAAAACTCAAGAAACTATACAAAATATTAAGTTAAATGAGTGGGAAATTGTGATATAAATACCACTCATCACACCCCCAGACCTAACATTTTGCTAGTCCTCGAGCAAAATACAAAATAAAATAACATAACAAAATTTAACTAAGCCACTTTCGTAGGGATCACGGTTGCATTTAGCATATGCAACAAGCCTTTAAACCCCTAGGTGTCCCTAGTGGACGAGTTGTAGTCTCGTGAGGGCTTACAGCAATGATACCCACAAACATTTTACAAAAGTAAAAAGGTATTTAAAACTAATGCACACAAAAGCAAAAAGACAAGCGAAAAGAGAATAAAGAAAGATAGTGACTAATCAGGTGAAAATTCTACTCCAAGTTACTAGTTGTTTTGTTTCTTTCTAAATTACCGAATAAGTAAATTCTCCGATTATTTTTACCATTCTCCATATATACAGCCAACAGAATTTTAATTAACTCATTTTTGCCCACAACAGTTATAAGTGCAGTTGATAAGAGAGTAATATTTTTGTCCTAAAGTTCTATCAGATTTCACACCTTTTTGTAGCAATGGAATAATTTTCTGATTTTTCTGATTTTTTTCTTTTGATTTTTCTCTATTTTTTATTTTTATACAATACCTTCCGTCTATGTAGCGAGCTTTGGGTCGGTGGCTCCCAAACCAGTTGGCTTTAGGGCACCAGGTGTTAAGACACCCCTACGAACTTAATTACTCAGACTTCAGATATATATATATATTTTGCAGCATCTTCGATCCATGTAACGAGCTTTGGGCCAATGACTCCCAAACCAGTTGGTTTTAGGGCACTAGGTGTTAAAACACCCTTACAGACTTAATAACTCGGATCTCGGACGTTTTTTTTTTTTTTACTCCATTACTATTTAGAGATGCTTCCTCCAATTACACTATAGCACGGAATATTACAAACTTTTCAATTTTAGCTCATGTCCGTATGTTTCCATGTAAGTTCATAATACCTGTCAACTGAACATATGAAGATCCATTTTAGTCAGATTTAAGGAGAATTCACAAATTAAATAATTAAAAAGGAAATAAACAAAAATTAACTTGTTTCGAAATAGGTTTGAGATACGTCTCAGGAGCGGAAATTCCTTACTCGGCTATCTTTACAATTTCACCTTTTTAGTCAAAATATAAAAACACAAATATGCAAAATATTTTTGTAATTTTTGAAATTTAATTTTTTTTTGTATTTTTCGAAAAATTTTGAACTAAAAATAAAAACAAACAACATACAAACTAAAAACAATGTACTAATCAACTAAATCCCTCCCCCAAACCTAAATGAGACATTGTCCCCAATGTCTTAAACAGTAGAAGAAGAGTTTAGACGATAATACCTGGTTAACTGAAATTCTACAGGAATTTAAAGGTTAAGATCCAGATTAACCCGACGTCTCTTACCACGATCGTCCCCCGACCAATTTATTTTTGAAATGATAGGGTCAACTTGTGGTTCATAGGCTATGAGTTGGTCAATGAGATCCGGAGCAAGTCTGGCAGTGAAGAAGAGTTCTTTCATAGGTTTTGAAATGAATCCATTTCTCCGGGCATCATCAAGAAACACACAAAGAAAATCATAAAATCCATCAACGTTAAGCAGTCCAATTGGTTTCTGGTGTATGTTCAGGTTCGCCCAAGATAATACAATAAAAATTTCCTCCAATGTACCCAAACCACCTGGCAAAGCAATAAAAGCATCAGCACGATTAATCATTTCTACCAAACGTTCAGACATACCTGATACGATTAGTTCCTCTCCGTTTGATGATATCCAATAAGATTTGCCTCTGCCAAGGTTTTGGGATGATTCCCAAAACATGACTGCCTCCTTCCTGTACGGCCTTTGAAACGATCCCCATTAATCCAAGATTTCCTCCGCCATATATTAAGTGCATATTCCTTGCAGCTAATACTCGACCCAACTTATGTGCCGCTTCTATGTATTGTGGTTTAGTACCAACACTACTACCGCCAAAACACACAAATGTTTTCAACTCGTCTTCTTGAGGTGGCTTCCATTTTTCTATGTATTTTTTTCTCAACTCTGGATGACTTCAAAGGTACAATGATGAGTTGAATTTATAATACCTGAAAATGGGTTAGTAAAAATAGCACAAGTATCTTCCAAAAGACGATTAATAATAGTACAAAAGATCGTGATAGTCAAAGAATTGGATCCTGTCGGAGAAAAGAAAATCACAAAACAAATCAATATTATTAGGAAAAGACAAAGAGATATAATATGTACAAGAAAAGTAACGGCTTGATTGATGAACATCTATGTGTCAGGGACAAGCTTCCCATCCAATTTTCTTATAAATTGGCAAACAGGGTCTTTTTGAGTCAGATTCCCAAGACTTAACTGTTGTCTTTCTTTTTGATATTGTGTATATAATCTGCAAAAGCCTATGTGAACATATCCACTGGGATGCGTCTCAAGAGTCGAAGATATATCATCTAAAGACTCCTTACTCAAGCCATTCCTAATGAATTTAATTTTATCTTCGCGATTAACAGACACCATTCCTAAAGAACGACAACGAGTATTGCAATTTCATCGTGCACATTTGTAACAAACACCCATTTGCTTAGCTCTTCGTTTCTTTGCATAGGTGCTTCTTCCAAAACCAGGCAAGTGTGAAATAAAAGAGTCAGAAGATTCACCTGCCAATCAGACTCGTGCTTCAATTACCCAACGAATGTCATTGGGCACACCATGGATTGTCAATAGTCTCATCCGTTCCAAGCGAGCTTTGTAGACTTTCATCAGAGATTTTTGAGGGAGAGAAGGAAATTGTTTGTGAAGATTTGCGAGAGCTTCTTCCATCTTGAAATGACTTAATCTGCAAAAACTAAACACACAAAATTAAATCACACCAAATCACAATATATACAAAAATTGCATGGGTTGCCTCCCTGCGAGCGCTAAGTTTAATTGTCGTCAGCTAGACGTGACTTTTCGAACGTTTATGCTGGATCTGAAAGTGTGACACTTTCTTTTTGTCGATCAAATGATTCTCCCCAGTAGTGCTTGACACGCTGACTGTTAACTTTGAATGTGTTGTTGGTATTAGGATCCAGTAACTCAACAGCTCCATATGGTAAAATCTGAGTGATCACAAATGGTCCGGACCATCTAGATTTTAACTTTCCAGGGAAAAGTTTTAACCTCGAGTTGTACAACAACACCTGCTGCCTTGGTTCCAACTGTCTGTGCACTATTTTTCGGTCATGCATTTTTTGGTCTTTTCTTTGTATAATTTGGCATTCTCATAAGCCTGTAGGCGAAATTCCTCCAATTCATTGAGTTGGTGAAGTCTTTTCTCTCCTGCAGCTTGTGAATCAAGATTCAGTTTCTTCAGTGCCCAGTACGCCTTGTGTTCAAGTTCAACTGGCAGATGGCATGCTTTCCCAAACACCAATCGATATGGGGACATACCAATGGGTGTCTTGTAAGCTGTTCGGTAGGCCCATAATGCATCATCTAGTTTTGTAGACCAGTCCATCCTTGTTGATCCAACGGTTCTTTCTAGGATTCTTTTGATCTCCCTGTTTGAAACTTCAACCTGTCCATTTGATTGTGGATGGTAAGCTGTGGCAACTTTGTGAGTAACTCCATATTTGGATAGAAGTGCATCAAAATATCTGTTGCAGAAATGTGAGCCACCATCGCTGATAATTGCTCGAGGTGTTCCAAATCGAGTGAAAATGTTCTTTTTCAGGAATTTGATCACCACTTTGGAATCATTGGATGTCAGTGCAATTGCCTCAACCCATTTGGAGACGTAGTCTACAGCAACCAGAATGTACATGTTTCCAAATGATGGAACAAATGGTCCCATGAAATCAATACCCCATACATCGAATATCTCCACTTCCAGAATGTTTTGCAATGGTCCTTCATTTCTTCTTGAAATATTCCATGTTCTCTGGCACCTGTCACATTGAAAAGCAAAAAGATAAGCATCTTTAAAAAGTGTGGGCCAGAACAAACCTGATTGAAGGACTTTGGCTGCAGTTTTGTTTCCACTGAAGTGTCCGCCGTATGGTGATGAATGACAGTGTTGCAAAACACTGTTGACTTCCTCCTGTGGAACACACCGTCTCAGTAATTGATCAGCACATCGTTTAAACAGGTACGGTTCATCCCAGACATAGTGCTTGACTTCTTTGAAAAACTTCTTCCGTTGCTGAGTTGTCCATTCCAACGGCCATTTTCCTGATACAATATAATTGACATAGTCAGCATACCAAGGGACTTCCTGTTGTTTTATGGAAAATAATTGTTCATCTGGAAAAGTTTCTTTGATTATTAGTTCTTTGTCAGCTGTTTTTCCATTCTCGAGCCTCGACAAGTGATCTGCCACCTGATTTTCTGTTCCTTTCCTGTCTCGGATCTCTACGTCGAATTCTTGTAAAAGAAGTATCCAACGGATCAATCTAGGTTTGGCATCTTTCTTTGTGATCAGATATTTGATTGCTGAATGATCTGTATATACCACCACTTTGGGACCCAGCAGATAGGAGCGGAATTTGTCAAAAGCGTACACAACTGCTAGCAACTCCTTTTCAGTGGTTGTGTAGTTGAGTTGAGCTTCATTCAGAGTTCTGCTGGAGTAGTAAATGGTGTGGAAAATCTTTGCTTTGCGTTGTCCCAAAACTGCACCTACAGCAAAATCACTAGCATCACACATTACCTCAAATGGAAGGGTCCAATCTGGTGCTACTATGATGGGGGCAGAAATCAGCTTTTGTTTTAAAATCTCAAAAGCTTCCTGGCATTCTTTGGTGAAGTTGAAAGGCACATCCTTTTCCAGAAGATTGCAAAGAGGTTTGGCAATCTTGGAAAAGTCTTTTATAAATCTCCTGTAAAAACCTGCATGTCCAAGAAAACTTCGAATCCCTTTTACAGATGTTGGTGGAGGTAGTTTCTCAATTGTCTCGATTTTTGCTTTGTCTACCTCGATTCCCTTTTGTGAAATCCGGTGTCCAAGAACAATACCTTCATGTACCATGAAATGGCATTTCTCCCAATTGAGTACCAGGTTTGTATCTTCGCACCTTTGTAGTACATGTTCCAAATTTAACAAACAATGGTCAAAAGAATCTCCAAACACAGAAAAATCATCCATAAAAACCTCCATACTCTGCTCCAGCATGTCTGAGAAAATGGCCATCATGCAACGTTGAAAAGTGGCAGGGGCATTACATAATCCAAATGGCATCCTGCGGAAAGCAAAAGTACCATAGGGACATGTAAAAGTAGTTTTCTCCTGGTCTTCTGGTGCGATGGCAATCTGATTGTAACCTGAATATCCATCAAGGAAACAATAAAACTCATGTCCTGCTAGTCTGTCTAACATCTGGTCAATGAATGGCAGCGGAAAATGGTCCTTTCTCGTGGCTTTGTTCAGCTTCCTGTAATCCATACATACTCTCCATCCAGTCACCGTTCTTGTTGGAATCAGCTCGTTCTTTTCATTGGTGATAACAGTAATTCCTCCTTTCTTTGGTACACATTGCATAGGACTTACCCAAGTGCTATCTGAGATGGGGTAAATGATGCCAGCATCCAACCATTTGATGATTTCTTTCTTCACGACTTCCTTCATAATTGGATTGAGTCTCCGTTGATGCTCCACTGTTGGTTTGTATTCATCATTCATCAGGATCTTGTGCATGCAAAATGATGGACTAATTCCTCGAATGTCTGCTATAGTCCAACCAATGGCTCTTTTGTGTTCTCGTAACACTCTTAGTAGTTTTTCTTCCTGCTCCAATGTTAGTGAAGAAGAAATAATAACAGGTAATTCAGAAGAGTTTCCAAGAAATGCATACCTGAGATGGCTCGGAAGTAACTTTAGTTCCAGCTGCGGTGGTTCTTCAATCGAAGGCTTGATTCGATCTTTCTTTGGCAGTTCCAAGCTTTCAACTGGTGGTGTTACCTTGAATCGGAATGGTTTGTCAAGGTAATTGATACATTCCAAGATTTCAGCATCTAGCTCGTTGTCTGTCATGTTGGTGATGCAAGCTTCAAGTGTATCTGTGGGATTTGACTCAGTATTCTGAACAATATTATCAACAACATCAATTCTGAAGCATTCTTCTTCTTCCTTTTCATCGCTTGGAAATTTCATGGCTTGGAAAACATTAAAGGTCACTTCTTGGTCCTGCACTTTCATTGTTAGTTCTCCTTTTTGCACATCAATCACAGTTTTACCTGTAGCCAAAAATGGTCTCCCAAGAATGATAGGTACTTCTTTGTCTTCTTCCATGTCAAGGATGATGAAATCTGCTGGAAGGATGAGTTTGTCAACTTTTACCAGCACATTTTCCACGACTCCTCTCGGAAATGCGAGTGTTCGATCAGCAAGTTGCAAAGATACTGAGGTAGGCATTGCTTCTCCAATTTGCAGTTTCCTGTAAATAGAAAAATGCATTAAATTAACACTGGCACCTAAATCACATAAAGCTTTACCGATGTAATGTTCTCCAATGGTGCAAGGAACTGTGAAACTGCCAGGATCTTTCAACTTCGGAGGAAGTTTCCTCTGAATGATGGCGCTGCATTCTTCTGTCAAAGCTACTGTTTCGTAGTCTCCCAATCTCCGTTTTCGTGAAAGAATGTCTTTCATGAATTTGACATAACTGGGCATTTGTTCCAAGGCTTCTGCAAATGGTATGTTAATGTGCAGCTTTTTGAAAATCTCCAAGAAACGAGCAAACTGCTTATCCATTTTGCTTTTCTGAAGACGCTGAGGAAAAGGTGGTGGTGGAGTGATTTGTTCTGGTTCTTTTTCCTTTGCTTCTTTTTCTTTTTCCTCCGTCTGTTTCTCAGCTTCTTTTGGAACTTCTTCTTGGGACATCTGGATTCCAACATCTTTATTGATCTCAGTACCACTCTTTAAAGTAATGGCTTGACATTGCTCCTTCCCTCGGTTCCTTGGATTTGGTTCTGTGTTGCTGGGAAGATTGCCTGGTGGTCTGTAACTTTGAGCATTGGCCAGTTGTCCGATTTGATTCTCCAGTGCTTTGATGGAAGCTGATTGGCTCTGAATCATGGCTTCATATCTTTTTAATTGAGCTAGCATCTCTGCCATTACTGGTTCATTTGTCTGCTCCTGGCCTTTATTCTGTTGCTGGAATCCAGGTGGTGGATAGTTCTTTTGCCCTGAATTGTTGCTCTATGAAAAATTAGGATGATTCCTCCACCCTGGGTTGTAGGTGTTGGAATATGGATTGTTCCTCTGTCTGTTGAAATTGTTAACATAATTCACCGTCTCTTCAAGTTGGTTTGGTTCTGGTGCTCCTCCATATGGTGAACTTGTGGATCCAGTGGTAAGAGTCTCCATGAATTTGCATATCTGATCTAGTTTGGTGTTGACTGCTGTATTAGCTCCAACTTCATAGATTCCTGCAATTCTTTGAATAATGCTCCTTTCTGTTGGCCATAATGAATTGTTGTTGGCCATTTCTTCGATTAGGTCCCAGGCTTGATCTTCTCCTTTTGCCATTAAAGCTCCTCCAGCAGCAGCATCAATTGTGGTTCTCATCAGTCCAGAAAGTCCATTATAGAAAGTTTGGACTTGAAGCCATTTTGGAATCTCATGGTGAGGACATTTCCGGAGTAAATCTTTGTATCTCTCCCAAGCTTCGTACAGGGATTCTGAATCTTGCTGCACAAAGGATGTGATGTCATTCCTAAACTTTGCAGTTCTGGCTGGTGGAAAGTATTTTGCAAGGAATTTTGTGGCTAGAGCGTTCCAAGTTGTGATAGAACCTGCTGGTAATGAATGTAGCCATGCTTTTGCTCTGTCTTTCAAGGAATATGGAAAAACCCTCAGTCTCATTGCTTTTTCTGATGCTCGGTTGTAATTGAAAGTGCCGCAAACTTCCAGGAAGTTTCTAATGTGAGCATTAGGATCTTCAGTTGTATTTCCTCCAAACTGAACTGTTTGCTGAATCATCTGAATGCAAGTTTTGATGTCACCCGCATTTGCTGGTAAAGGAGGAAGAACAATACAGGAAATGAGGCCATCTACCACCGGAATGGTTCTGTCTCGAATGGGAATTGGTGGTGCAATCTCCAAAGGTTCAGGTTCCATGTTGACTAAGGCTTCTTGGCCTTCTCGCCTTTCCCTTCTCAACTGTCTGATGGTTCTTTCAATTTCTGGGTCAAGCGGTCGGATTTCAAAGCTTCTGGTTCGTCTCATGAAGTTTTCTGAGAACCTGAAGCACAATAAAACAAAAATAATAAGTAAAAAGAAATTAGATACAAGTAAACAAATTAACCTGTAAACTAATAGTAAAAGATAACTAAGTCCCCGGCAACGGCGCCAAAAACTTGACCGGCGTAAACACACACGTATAACGCAAGCGTACGTATCGTTCAAGTAGTATAAAAAGTATCGATCCCACGAGGACTTAAAATCTATTCTATTAATTTTTATGAGGTCAAATGATTACTAATATCTATCAGGTTGTTTGATTGATTTGAAATGGCGACGATTCTAAATTTAAAGGCAAGTAACTAAAATTGGTTGAAAAGATATTTTGAGAAAATTCACTATTAAAACTATCTAGGGTTGTGATTTATTCCAATATTATTTAAAGATGAAGTTGTTATCTTATAATTGGGTAAAATATTGATTTATTAACCTGGAACACTAAATTATGTAAAAGCCTCTTCCGATGGTCAATTACAAATATCCAATTTAACCTAATTAAACCATATGTCTATGTTAATCAAATTAACTGGATTCATTAATATTAAGTTCCAATTATGGCTACCCCCGCCCAACAGGTATATTCCTATCATGTAAGGAAATCTATTAAAGGGTTATCTATCCTCAAGGAAGATCGTGGGTTATTGAGTCTGAGGTCTTAAACCTAAAATCCTTATGTCTAGTTCATTTTAAGTTTACCTTATCAATTTTATTAGTGGCCAGTTAATAAAAAGCATTAAGATTAAGACTCAATAAATAAATCTTTATATTACCCAAATTATAATTTAACCCTTATAAACCGGTGATATTGGATTTCATCACAACCCTAGATTACTAACTTAGTTATGACACATAGGTAGGGCTTGTAAAAACTTAAAAGACATAAAATGAAAATGCTGAAAAGTAATTGCGATAAGTAAAATGCTTAAAAGAAAATTACAAATGAAATAAAAATGCTAAGGCAAAAGGAATTACTTTTACTACTACTAATTTAGATATCTCCCATAAAATAATATAAAAACTTGTGATAATATTTTACCAACCGACCAATCTGGCGGTATCCTGATTAAGTCAAATTAAGTCCAACCAGCCATATAGGTGGTAATATTTGTCCATAATCCAGCCATAAAGGCGGTACCAAAATAAATTTACCAACCGACCAATGTAGCGGTATTCCTTTATTAATCAGGTTCAAACCAACAGAAAATAAATTTACCAACCGACCAATATAGCGGTATTCCTTGATTAGTCAGGTTTAAACCAGATTAAAATAAATTTACCAACCGACCAATATAGCGGTATTCCTTTATTAATCAGAATTTTAAATAGTAAATATATTATTTTTAAGGGAGATTAATCTAAATAGCAATAGTAAAATAATTACCTTTCACCCTAGCATAGGGAAGTTACCTCCGCATAGTGAATAGTAAAAACTGTAAAATAAAGAAAGTAAATTATTATTATTACAGAACGTAATTAAAATTTACAAAACTAAATTAAAAGAAATTTAGAGAGAGAAACACTTCCTAATTACATAGAAGAAGTGAGAGAAAGGTGTACTAAAAACTGAAAATTCGCGCTCTATTTATAGCAAAATATTTTACTGTTCGCGCGTCGCGACGCTAAGTCACCCAGCGTCGCGACGCGCAATTTGTCGACGTGGCACAATGATACGGCGACACGTAGCAAGGCGGCTGACTGTACACGCGACACGTGTCAAGGCGGCTAATTCTCAATTATTGTGATGACGTCATTGATGACGTGGCGCTGACGTGGCGATGACGTGGCGTAGGCGTGTGTTGCATTTGTCGGCACAATAGGATGGCGACACGTGTCAAGTTGTGATTGGCTGAGGCTGACGTGGCATGTTGACTCGGTTGACCTGCTGACGTGGACGATGATGTGGCATGACACGTGGCAAGGTTGACTCGTTGACCGCTGACATGGCTGATGACGAGGCGACACGTGTCAAGTCTGAGTGGCGGCAGCATATGATGATGACACGTGGCACGGCGCATGTTAGCAGATCGGCTGTGATGGTGACACGTGGCACGGCACATTTTAGCAAAGTCAAAACTTCTCAAATTGTTGACCGTTGACCAGGCGCATGTTAGCAAATCCGGCTCACGCTGGGCGTCGCGGCGCGCTGTGCTCCAGCGTCGCGACCGCAGAAGACGAAAATAACCCTGTTGACGCATTTTTGTCCGGTTTTGCCCCAAATTGCCTCCAGTGCTATCCAAACTTTATTTATCTGCAAAATAACAATAAAACACATCAAAACATTCACAAAACTCAAGAAACTATACAAAATATTAAGTTAAATGAGTGGGAAATTGTGATATAAATACCACTCATCACATAACCCGGAGTTAATAATTCAAAATATTTAATTAAGAGCTTAATTAATATTTCGAGATTATTGGAGCTCGGAATCGTAGGTCCATTTGGTCCCCATGCTAGCTCGATATACTATAGCGGATTTAGTATAATTGGATAGTCCAATTATACACTCACACATGTATAAATATTATCAATATGATTAATAATATTAATTGTCACACTTGAAACTTTATATTAAAAGTTAATATATGGTTTAATTAAATATATGATATTTAAACACATGTTATTTAATTATATTAGATATAATTAAATGAAAGGTTAAGTTAGTAATTTCCAAATTTTGGGTTTTGGAAACCCTTGAATTTAATTTGGAAGTTACAAATTGTTAAATGGCATTTAACCTTTTATTTTTGTAACATATCTTTTATTATGGTAATTAAATTTGTTGTTACAAAATTAATAAAAAAAGACATGTGCATGGCCGAATTTTTGAGGTAAGAAAATGAAAGGGTTTTGTTTTATTTTGTAAAATTAAACCCTAAGTATAAAAAGGAAAATTGTTTTTCTTTTTTCTTAAGCCTTTCATTCTAACCCTAGCCTCCATCTTCTTTTTATTCATTCTCTCTCAAAAGTTGAGACAAACTAAAAGAAAGAAAAAGAAGAAATTAAAAATAAATATCAAGTGTGTTTAAATCTCTAAATCGTTTAGGGATTGTTTTGTGAGTATTGCCCTCACAAGTTTCCATTGGTAACGAGATATAGTTCGGAAGACTTTGTGGTGTCAAACAAATCTTCATCTTCATCTCTTTTTTATGTTTCACGGCACTGAGCATTATTTTTGCTCATTGATGCCCATTTACTTGGTGAAACGAAACTCGGTTTGGTTTCGTTTTAATCCAGTTTTTTTTGGAAATATTTTGTGATGTTTTGGGGCTGTGTTGTGGCTGTTTTCAAGTGAAAAATCAGAACCAAAACACAGCCATATGTTTCTACAGTGCGTTTGGGCACGAATCGAGTCCAAAATAGTCCAATTTTTGTCCAGATGTTCGGGGTCTGTTCGGGGACTATTCTGGGGCTTTTTCGGGGCTGGAATTTTATCTAAAATTGAAGCAAAATTTCAGTGAGTGTGGCAGTAGCATTCGACAATTAAAGGAGAATGGCAGAAAAAATTTTCAAGTCCGATCTGTGTACCTAAACCGTTTCCGCTGCGCGAGGAAAGCGTTTCCTACAGAGTGAAGTATCAACATATGAATTCTGAAAACCAAACTATAACAAGAATGTTCTGAGCTTATCGTACCACGCTCGATGGGCTTGTTTTAGTCCATATATGTCTTTGTTAAGTTTTCAGACATATGAATGGTTGTCTTTATCAACAAATCACTGTGGTTGTGACATGTAAACATTATCTGACATATGACCTTGAAGAAAGACATCGTTGACATCATGTTTCCTTAAAGACTAGCCACGGCTGACAGCAATACTGAGAATAATTTTTACAGTAGTCGATTTTACAACTGTACTGAATGTGTCTTGGTAGTCTATTCCAGGACGTTGGTGGAATCATTTTGCAACCAATCGGGCATTGAACCTGTCAATAGAACCATCATATTTGCGTTTAGTTCTAAAAACTCATTTACATCCAACCAAATTTTGTCTTCTATCTGGTGGAACTAGAGCCCATGTTCCATTCTTGACGAGAGCATCATATTCTTTAGACATTGCAAGACGCCATATATGATCTTTGAGAGCTTCAGTCAATGTGGTTGGTCTATGATCAGCACTTTTGGTTAATTGGGTGTGAAGATTCAGTTTAGTGATGGGTTTGCGAATATTATTTTTAGCTCTAGTAGTATGTGGTGAGTGGGTTGTGGCTGAGGCTCGGGTGGGTTTATAAGTGGTGATGGTTGTTGAGGATTGTTGGTAGGTGAAGGTTTATGTGATGGTGTTATTACAGTTATGGTAACCAGGTCTGGTGGTGGTGAAGCTTCATTAGGGGGTTGTTGTTGAGCGTCCACTGCACATGACGGATTAAGTGGCGGTACCAAAGGCAAGCTGGGAATTCGAAGAGGTGTAGGAATCCAAGTAGTAATAGAGTTTGAGTGAGGAGAAGAGAAAGTAACAGACATATGACAAAATGGAAATACAGACTCAACAAATCGAACATGCCTAGAGGAATATATTTTGGAAGTGGTTGGATCAATGCAGTAGTAGGCACTATGAGTTAAAGAGTATCCTAGGAAGACACATGGTATGGATCAAATGTCTAGATTGTTGGTTGTATATAGTATAAGCCATGGATAGCATAAACAGCCAAAAATTTTGAGTTTTGAGTAATTATGAAATGTTAAAAATATATTTTCACAAGGAGAGGAAATGTTTAGTGTCGGTGTTGGCATGCGATTTATTAGATAAATTATTGTGACTAAGGCATAATTCCAATAAGTTAAAGAAATAGAGGCATGAAAGAGTCATGCTAATCCAGTTTCTATAATATGAAGATATCTACGTTCAGAAAAGCCATTGTGTTCAGGTGTGTGAGGTGGTGTATTGAGATGAGAAATACCATTTGTTGAAAAAAAATTGGCAAGTGCAATATATTCACCACCATTGTCAGAATAAAGTATTTTGATGGTTTTATTAAAGTATTTTTCGACAATGGATTTAAATCGAATAAAAATTTCTTTGACTTCTGACTTTTGTTTAAGAGGATAGAACCACATATATCTGGTGAAATGATCCACAAAAATGACGTAATATTTAAATCCATTATTTGATAGAATTGGAGAAGTCCAGACATCCGAAAAGATAGTTTCAAGGGGTTGAGAAGAGATAATTGTGGTTTGAGAGAATGAAAATTTATGGCTTTTATTGCTGAGACAATCATTACATGAAAAATTATTGGATAATGAAGAAGAGAAATCGAGTTTATTTTTGAAACAATTTGTTTCAGGATGTGGTAAGCAGGGTGGAAACAATCTTTGATGCCACTAGGATAAGATTATTTTGATGTTGGAAAATGCAAGCAATGGTGGAGATATCGACCACTCATAAATGCCATCTTTAGTTTGGCCATTCAGTAGTGTTGCCCCTGTGTGAATGTCCTTTACAAGAAAAACAATGGGTAAAACTCAATGGAACTATTATTGGAGGTACAAAATTGAGAAATTGAAATGAGATTCTTTTTCATAACAGGAACACGGAGGACATTGTTCAATTGAAAAGTGTTATGAGTTGTTTGAAAAGAAGAAGAACCAGTATGAGTAATGGAGAGACCCGAGCCATCACCGATCATAATGTCATCTGAGCCATTGTATGAAGTATGCATTGAGAGATTGGTTAGATCAGTTGTAACATGGTGGGAGGCTCCACTATCCAGGAGACAAGATGTATGATTGGGAGTATTGGAAGCATAAAAAGCCCTTGGTTGCCAGGGGGTAGCAGAGGGATTGGTGGATGTAGTGAATGGGACGAGCCGAAATAAGGGACATCGTTTTGCTGTATGTCCTTGTATCCTACAGATTTGACAATGACCTAGATGGTCGAGATGGGCGAGTACTCTTAGTTGTGAGTTGGCTGCTGTTTTGTGTAATGGGATACATGTTTTGGTGGTTGTGGGAGGGGCGCCATGAATGATTGTTGGGGCCTGAAGGTGAAGGGTAGCGCCAAGTTCTTGGATTCCTGCTCGTGGGATTAGCAGTGGCAGGAAACTGAAGAGGATATGGTTTTGTGGTTATCACTGAGGCTTCAAAGTTGAGCAATTTTTCATGTAGTTCCTCAAAGGTTATAATTGTGTCTCTGGCTTATATAGCACGTGTTATTTCCCTGTATTCATCACCAAGGCCATCAAGTATTTTTCGTTGAGATCCTCTGCATCTAGAGGTGATCCGAGAAGGGCAAGCTCATCAGTCTCTTATTTTATTTTATTTAAAATTGAATTAGTGATTTATCTTTATCTCTCACACTCTCATGTTTTCTCTATTTTCTCCCCCAACTTAGCAACCACTAACCATAACTTCTAATATCACTCAACTCCTTTTACTATATAAATTGAAACTAACCCTAAGTGTTTCCTTTTAGTGTGTGTGTGTGCTTGGTGAGAATCAATTGAGAGTGGGCAGTATATTGGATTATTTTCAGAGACAAATGAGTAGTTAGAGAGAGAAATATAACTTTAGTGAGAGAAAACACAAAACCAGAAGAGAGAGAAAGTTGGGTAGGAGAGAGAAAGGGTCGTTCGATATCTTCCGGTCATCTTTTCTGGCGAGTGACCACTCCAGGAGAATCATGTCGCCGAGACGAAGCCAAAACTGCCGGTCCGATCGCCTGAAACCTCCACATGCGCTTACACTCGCCACCCACGCGCTGTCGCATCGCTGCTCCACGCGCCCACATATCGCCGTGCGTGCAGTACACCTCCCGGACCGAAATCTCCCCATCATCAAGATATGCGGACCAGACACCTCGGTTTCCCAATTCGGACCTTCGGTTATTGTGAAACGAGCCAAAAATGAGGGTTAATGTCATTCGATCATTCATCGGTGACCACCGAGCATCCGCCATTACCACTATTGTCATTGTGATCCTGGTGACGTGTACTGTCTGTTGATCACCTCGTTCTGAAATTTTGAAGTCGTTGGAGTTCGGTACGTTATATTTTACAGTTTTGGGGGTGTGAATGTAATATTTTGAGAGTTTATGGACTTATTCATAAATTAACATGTTTAGGGACGTAAATGAGTAAATTGTGATTTTTAGTGAGTAATGGGTGATAACTGAAAGTTTTGAGATTGAATTGATAATATTGGAGAGTACTAGGGTTAAATTGCAAATTTGGAAAGTTTGTGGGTAAAATATATGGACCTGATCGTAACTTTATAATTTTTCCAGATTTTATCGAAGACATATAGATATAAAGAGTTTTGCGTGGATTGAGGTAAGTACAAAGCACAATGATTCTCTTAACATAAATGTTTGATGGTTGATGTTTGATACATGAGTTTATGTATTATAGTATAAATATATTTATACATATATGTTGGAAATTTGATTGAGTATTCGATAGCTTGAAAACGTAAATTGTGAATATAAATTTTGGGTATAATCGTATGTTTGTACTATGAATCAAAGTATTTGAATATTATGTGACTTTGAGATGAGTTGATGGATGAAATGCGATGAGATGTGTTGTATTGGATGTTGTGTGGGATTATTATTATGCTGCCGGATTTAGTATAATAG
Source organism: Zanthoxylum bungeanum (assembly GCA_019454045.1). NCBI lineage: Eukaryota > Viridiplantae > Streptophyta > Magnoliopsida > Sapindales > Rutaceae > Zanthoxylum > Zanthoxylum bungeanum. The sequence continues at coordinate 63,326 of SKCR01021656.1, forward strand.
TGGTCAGAGATGCGAGATTATGCAAGGTTATGCGAGATTAGCAGAGGCGTGTGGTTCAATCCCCCTCTTGTACATTTATGCGGGATTATACGGTGGGAAACCTTGGGAGTATGAGAGGGACTATCCCATTGGTTTCAATCCATTATTATACTGAATCCGGCTAGCAAACCTTGTTTGATTGAGATGTTGTGGTGTGAGTATGTTTTGCCTGAGATAACTTTTATGTATTAATTGTTGTTTTCAGATTTTAATTATTATATATACATATTTTGTTGGTGAGATCATGTTGAGAGTATGAGTGTTTTTATTTACTGGACTCTTTAAGCTCACCCCCATTTCCCAAACATCTCAGGTAGTTCGCCAGCGCAACAGTAGCAGTATCAGTACCAAGATTTGACTCGTTTGCCACAACCATCAGTCGAGTTGGTCCGGACATTTCTTTTGAATTTTGAGATAAGATATTTATGACAACTTTCATGTAAACATTGTTGAGGTTTATTGAACTGCATCTTGTGGAATATTATCTTTTCTTTGCAAATTTGGTTCAATTGCATGACATATAGGTGCTCGAACTGAAGTGGTTCGCGGACCCCTTTCTAGGGTTGAGCCCGCTCTAGGGAGGGGGTCGTGACATTTAGTGATCAGTTTAAGTTGGTTTTTGGCCTGTTTGATGCGGCCATGAGAAGGTTTGGCGTAAGTGGTGGCAAGGATAGTCCATGCTTCACGAGCATCTTGGCTTGTGCAATGAAAGGTATGATGGTGTGGGAGATGGAGCCAATAATTGCATTCAGGATTAATTGGTCCTGTCGAATCCAAAATGTGTTAGCAGGGTTGGATATGGTTGTGTTATTTTGGGTGAGAGGTTGAGGGACATGGCTTTGAGCCATCTATATAGCCCAAGAGGTCATAGCCAATGAAAAGGTTTGAAATTACAGTTTCCAATAGAGGTAGTTAGTGGAGGTGAGTTTTAGAGGGGTTTGGGCGGCAGCATTAATACTGATAAATGTGTTGTGTGATTCATTGGTATTGATAATGGAAGGTGAAGAGGTGGCCATGGTGTCAAGATTAAATAAAGGAGTGGTATGTGAGAAGAGGGAAAAAAATATTAGAATTTGTTATCTCTGGTTTTGCTCTGATACCATATGAGGATTGCAAAACTGAATCAATCTTATTGATTAATTAATCGTATAAATACATCATGAGAATAACTAATAGTGGTTGAAGATCCTACAAACTAGGAAGGTGTTTAAACTAAATCCTATATTTCTGGATGACGGCTATATACAGCTAATTATATTCAAATAATATAATCTGATATAAAAGACTTTGTCAAACAGGAAACTAACTCTATTAAGTAAAACATAATAAGAATATCAATTCAAAGTTTATGAAACTATATTTTTCTAAATTTTGAAAATATTGATAAATAGTATTTGAATTTGAGGAGAGTTTTTCAAAGACCTGCCCATTTGTTCACCCTAATTAAATTGTTTGCACTTGCTTCTATTAGAATTCTGGTGGTCTGCCAAATAAAGTTTCTCATAAACTACTTGTTGGTTCCAACATTGCATGCAAAAGTCATGCATAGCAACAAACCCACCGAAAGCATGCATGACTTTTGCATGCTGAGTGTGAATGACAGCTTGTTTGCAAGCTGTGTGTGTGCCAAACCGTGTGGCACTGTTCACGCGGTTTGGGTACTATAAAATGGAGCCTGAAGACCAGTTCTAAGTATCCCAGAAGTGTGTTAGAGAGAGTTGAGTAAGGTTTTGAGAGTTTTTTGTAAAGCTTTAATTGGAAGCTTTGTAATTCTTTGTTTCGTATAATAAATAAGAGTTTTCTCTCATTTCTCCTCTTTTGTGTGTGTGTTTATTCACAACAAGTGGTATCAGTAGTTAAGGTTACTCGGAGGGATCCCGAAACTCAGTAACAGAGCTTCGGTTCGGAAAGTCGGTTCCGAAAAAAGTTGTCAAAAATCGATTTTGAGCATACCATCAGACTTTTCACGGCGAGACGAGCATGGTGGTATTTTCCGGCGATCGATCGGAGGTCAGACGAAGCTTCACGCGCCGCACGCACCAGGCAGAAGAATCCTCACGCGCTCCACGCGCAGTAACGCGCCCGCACGCGCTGCTCAAGGAAGAAGACGACCACACCAGCGCCACGTCAGCGCACAGTCAGTAGCCCAGTCAGCGCCACGTCAGCGCACAGTCAGCAGACCAGTCAGCAGCCACGTGTGCATCCAGTCAGCGCCACGTGTCCGCCACGTCATCTGCCACGTCACCATTTGCCACGTAAGCAGTGCCACGTCAGCGGTGCCTGGTAAATTTCAGATAGGTCCCTTAACTTTCTGGAAATTACAATTTAGCCCATAGACTTTCAGAAATTTTCAATTTAGTCCCTGAACTTTTTAGAAATTACACTTTAGTCCCTGAACTTTTCCGTAATTTCACTTTGGCCCCTGAACTTTCGGAAATTGCACTTTGACCCCTATAATTTTTGAAATTTGCAATTTGGTCTCTGTGTCAGATTTTGACAAACGAAGTGTCATTTCCACCATTTTCGACCATTCCGGACGCAACGGTGAGGTCCGTTTTTTGAAATTATGTTTAGAATTTTTTGTGATGGAAGGGGGCAACGGAAAAATAGTTTTGTTAACCAGTACAAACTATTTCACATGGAGAGGAAGGATGAAAGACCTTCTGTATGTGAAGGACTATGATGGATCGGTATTTCTGGAGCAGAAACCAGAAGGAATGACCGATGGAAAGTGGGCTAATCTTCACCAGAAAACATGCAGTACTATTCGTCAGTGGATCGACGATAGTATCGTCAACCATGTCAGTGAAGAAACAAATGCACGTGTCTTATGGGGAAAGTTGAAGGGGATTTTCCGAGCAAAGACTGGCAACAACAAGTTGTACTACATCAAGAAGATGATGGGGTTGAAATACCAGGAAGGTACAGCTGTGGCAGACCACATCAACGATTTCCTCGGAACAATGAAAGAATTGTCTGGATTGGGCATAGACTTCGGTGATGAGGTAAACGGCTTAATACTCTTTAATATGTTACCAGAATCTTGGGAAACGTTCAGATCTACGGTGATAAATTCAGCCGCAGATGGGAAAGTCACTATAGAGATGGCGAAAACCAGGATCTTCGAGGAAGAAAAGAGGACGAGAATGCAGGAGTCAGCATCAGCCTCAACCTCAGAAGCTCTAGTGACAGAGAAGAACACCAGAAGGGGGAGGAGTAAAAGCCGAGGCCCAGGGAGATCAGACAAAAACCGAGGTAAATCTAAAATTAGAGATATTGAGTGCTATCACTGCAAAAAGAAAGGCCATATAAAGCGGGATTGCTACAAACTGAAGAACGAGCAGTCCAGAAGAGATGGTGACTCTAACCAAGAAAGAGTTGCTACTACCACCGAGAACACCTCCAAATAGTTTTTCATTATATATGAAGAAGATGTTGTGAATCTTGCCAGCCACGAGACCAGTTGGGTGATAGATAGTGGCGCCTCCATACACGCCACATCTCGCAGAGACTTCTTTTCATCTTACACATCAGGAGACTACGGTGCTGTAAGGATGAGGAATGATGGACAGTCGAAAGCCGTCGGTATTGGAGACATCTGCCTTGAAACAGAGAACGGGACAAGGCTAGTGTTGAAGGGAGTCAAGCACGTCCCAGACATCCGGTTAAACCTAATCTCAACAGGCAAGCTGGATGATGAAGGTTTCTGCAGCACCTTTAGTGACGGAACCTGGAAGCTCACTAAAGGATCAATGGTGGTGGCACGAGGTAAGAAAGACTCAACTCTGTATTTGATGCATGCTAAGCTTTCAAATAGTAGCATAAATACAGTCAACAGTAATGAGGCAGCCGAGTTATGGCACAAAAAGCTCGGTCACATGAGCCAAACGGGGATGGAGATATTACGCAGGCGGAATGTTCTTCCGGAATTGAAGAACTCACACTTACGGAAGTGTGAACACTACATGGCTGGAAAGTAGAGCAGAGTATCCTTCCAGAGCTCACAGCCTCAACGGAAACCAGAGGTACTAGACCTCATACATTCAGATGTATGTGGTCCGATGCAGACACGAACACTTGGTGGGTCACTGTATTTTGTGACATTCATTGATGATCATTCAAGGAAGATCTGGGCATACACCTTGAAGAGAAAAGACCAAGTGCTTAGAGTGTTCAAGGAGTTTCACGCCCTGGTGGAGAGAGAAATCGACAAGAAACTCAAATGCATCAGAACAGACAACGGTGGAGAATACAAAGGTCCGTTTGATCAGTACTGCAAGACGCAAGAAATCAGACATCAAACGACACCTCCGAAGACACCTCAGCTGAATGGCCTAGCTGAGAGGATGAACAGAATCTTGTGCGAAAGGATCAGAAGCTTGATGTCACAAGCCAAGCTGCCGAGAACATTTTGGGGGGAGGCACTCAACACAACAGTACATGTTTTGAACATGTCCCCAGCAGTCGCACTAAAAGGTAATGTTCCTAACCAAGCTTGGACAGGTAAAGAAGTGTCTTATGAACACTTGCATGTCTTTGGGTGCAAAGCTTATGTACACATCCCAAAGGACGAGAGATCCAAGCTTGATGCAAAAATGCGACAGTGTGTCTTTATTGGCTATGGTCAGGATGATTTTGGCTACAAACTGTATGATCTTGTGGAGAAGAAAATCGTCAGGAGCCGAGATGTTGTCTTTATTGAAGACCATATCATAGAAGATATCAGAAAGGAGATGAAGACAATGCCCCATCAATACAGAAATGTGAATCCAGAACCTCATATAACGGTGCCAGTACGAGTTGAAGATGAGGTTCCCAGACATGAGGGTACAGGTGATGAAGCTCCCAGAGATGATGATCATGATCAACCACCAGTACCAGAAGCTACACCAACAGTTCCACAGAGAAGGTCTGACAGAGAGAGGCGACCTTCAACCAAATACTCTGCATATGAGTATGTGCTGCTTACTGACGGGGGAGAACCCGAGAGCTACCAGGAGGCTGTGGAAACAGATGACAAAGAAAAGTGGGAGGAAGTCATGCAAGATGAGATGAAATCTTTGCATGACAATCACACTTTTGAGTTGGTGAAATTGTCAAGAGGCAAACGGGCTTTGAAGAACAAATGGGTGTACAAGGTGAAGCAACAGGAACACACTTCACAACCCTGGTACAAAGCCAGATTAGTTGTCAAGGGATTCAATCAGAGGAAAGGAATTGACTTCGATGAAATCTTCTCTCCAGTTGTGAAGATGTCATCCATCAGAGTGGTACTCAGCTTAGCAGCAAGCCTTGACCTGGAAGTTGAGCAGATGGATGTCAAGACCGCATTTCTTCACAGAGATCTGGAAGAAGAAATTTACATGGAGCAACCAGAAGGCTTCAGAGTCAGAGGGAAAGAGGACTTTGTGTGCAGACTCAGAAAAAGCCTCTACGGTTTGAAACAGGCACCGAGACAGTGGTACGTGAAGTTCGAGTCAGTTATGGGGGAGCAGGGATACAAGAAGACCACTTCAGACCATTGTGTTTTCGTTCAGAAATTTTCTGACGGTGACCTTATCATCTTACTGCTATACGTAGATGATATGTTGATAGTTGGCCAGAATCAATCGAGGATTGATAATTTGAAGCAGCAACTGAGTAAGTCTTTTGAGGTGAAAGACTTGGGGCCAGCTAAATAGATTCTTGGCATCAGGATCGGTCGTGATCGGAAAGCCGGGAGATTATACTTGTCATATGAGGAGTACATCGAGAAGGTACTTCAGAGATTCCAGATGGACAAGGCTAAAGCGGTTAGCACTCCTCTTGCTACCCACTTTAGATTGAGTACACAACAGAGTCCCTCTACTGAGACAGAGAAGGAGGAAATGAAACAGGTTCCATACACCTCAGCAGTGGGAAGTCTTATGTATGCCATGGTGTGCACGAGGCCAGACTTAGCACACGCAGTTGGATTGGTCAGCCGGTTTATGTCAAACCCAGGACGGGAACACTAGAATGCGATCAAATGGATCATGCGGTATCTTCGAGGAACATCCAAAATGAGGTTATGTTTTGGAAGCAGCGAACCAGTGTTGATAGGCTACACCGACTCAGATATGGCAGGAGATGTGGATACCCGAAAGTCTACTTCGGGGTAACTGATTACTCTCTCAGGAGGAGCTGTGGCATGGCAGTCGAGGTTGCAGAGATGTGTTGCACTTTCTACAACAGAGGCATAATTCATTGCAGTGACAGAGGCTTGCAAGGAATTGCTGTGGATGAAGACATTCGTCCAGGAATTGGGTTTCAAGCAGAAGAAGTACATTTTGTACTGCGATAGCCAGAGTGCTATCTATCTCGGTAAAAATTCCACATTTCATTCGAGGTCAAAACATATCGATGTGAGGTATCACTGGATACGGGACGTCCTGAGCTCAAGGTTGTTAGAACTCAGGAAAATTCACACTGACAACAACGGTGCCGATATGTTCACGAAAGTTTTACCGAATGAGAACTTGAAATCTGTCGTGCCATAGCCGGGATGAAAAAACTCTCCAGATAATCAAAGTGGGGAGATTCAGAGAACTACGATTGGCTTGATCCCAACTCAGGGTACGTAGGCAGTCTTCAGATGCAGCCAGGGGAGGATCCTCTGGAGGATCCGATTTGGATGATTGGTCGTCGGCTCAGATTTTGGGGAAAATCTTCACCGAGTGGGAGATTTGTTGGTTCCAACATTGCATGCAAAAGTCATGCATAGCAACAAACCCACCGAAAGCATGCATGACTTTTGCATGCTGAGTGTGAATGACAGCTTGTTTGCAAGCTGTGTGTGTGCCAAACCGCGTGGCACTGTTCACGCAGTTTGGGCACTATAAAATGGAGCCTGAAGACTAGTTCTAAGTATCCCAGAAGTGTGTTAGAGAGAGTTGAGTAAGGTTTTGAGAGTTTTTTTGTAAAGCTTTAATTGGAAGCTTTGTAATTCTTTGTTTCGTATAATAAAGAAGAGTTTTCTCTCATTTCTCCTCTTTTGTGTGTGTGTTTATTCACAACAAGTGGTATCAGTAGTTAAGGTTACTCGGAGGGATCCCGAAACTCAGTAACAGAGCTTCAGTTCGGAAAGTCGGTTCCGAAAAAAGTTGTCAAAAATCGATTTTGAGCATACCATCGGACTTTTGATTTTCATATTTAGCGTCGACATACAAAATTCGACGCTAAATGTACAATTAGCGTCGAATTAATTTCATTTTAGCGTCGACTATTTCGACGCAAAAAAAATGGGCGGCTTATTAAAAATTTAGGGTTATTTTTCCGGGAAATTTAATTTTTATTTACCGTCGAAATACAATTGTCGACGCTAAATGTAAGACATCTAGCATCGAACAATAATCGACGCTAAACGTAAGACATTTAGCGTCGAAGAATCGACGCTAAATGTCTTACATTTAGCGTCGAAGAATAATCGACGCTAAATGTCTTCATTTAGCGTCGACTATTGTATCTCGACGCTATATGTCTTACATTTAGCGTCGATAATTGTATTTCGACGCTAAATATCTATCATTAAAAATAATAATTAAAAACAAATATATCATAGTTATACTATTAATCATTACGTTAATATTTCAATCATATCTAAAGAGTAATTAAAATCAACAACCATACATTATAATCCATAAAATTATTCATCAATCACAAAATACTGTAACTTCATAATTAATCACTATTATCGTCAGTATTTGAGGATTCGTGACTGGAATCGAAGTCATCTTCAGTGTCAAATTGTTCTTCACTTGCTACTTCAACGCTTACTTCAGAATGAGGAATTAGCTCAACGTCTGTACTAGCTCGAGTTAATGTGATATTTTCAGGAACGTTGACAGTTGGTCCAAAAAATATCTGTTCAGGAACTTCAAAATTGCCGGAGACTTCTTGTGTTTCATCTGATATGTCAACTCTATCTTTCTCCTGCGTGTCCCAAATGGCCCTATGTTGTAACTTTTCTACCACCATCCATCCAGTTCCTAACTTAGGATCAGGTATATATATCACTGAACGTGCTTGCGTACAAAAAATATATGGATCATTCTTGTACCAACAACGTTGAACATTAATTGACGTGAGATGATTACAAACTTGAATTCTCCTCTTTCTGGCATTTGTGTCAAACCACTTACATTGGAATAGCACAATATGTCGTCTGGGTCGATATATCAACTCAATGACCGATTGCAATACGCCGTAGAAGTCAATTACATCTGAGCCGTGTTCTCATTGGACTACAATTCCAGAATTTTGAGTCACATGAGTAACATCTCGCTGTTCGGTATGAAATCTAACTCCGTTGACAATACATCCATTGTACTCATACGCCTGCTTTTGAGGTCCAATTGACCATTTTGCACTTGATTAATAATTTGACAATGAAATATATGTGTTAATATAAGAAACTGAAATGTCTAATGTTAGGATCAAAATAAATATAAAATATTCTAACTTACAGTTGTCTCAAACCATTTAGGAAATTCTTTTTTGTGGGTTTCATCAACATTATGGTCACCATCATATTGTAGCATTGTTAGATGTTGCCTACAATAAATTATCACGGTTAATGTATGGAAAAAATACAGTAATGATGCACCAGAAAAACTTACGTTAAATACGGTTGCACTTCATCACAATTACTCAATATAAACCAATGCGCACGTTGAACTTCCTGAAGGGTTAGTAATTTGACACCTACTGCCCCAAATGGTCTGTAATTTTGACGGAACACTGTGATCTCTTGGTTATTACTTGCATCTTCATCATAGTTTCGTGGCCGACGATTAAAATGAGTTTCAATATTCTGCATGTACATCGAATAAAATGTTATTGCTTCACTTATTATAACAGCTTCAGCTATTGAACCTTCAGGGCGTGCCTTGTTTTTCACATATTGTTTGTAATCTCCCAAAGCTCTGCAGATATGACAACAAGTTTGCATTAAGACTAAATTATATGCACATAAAAACGGTTACAAATTTTCTAATATAAAACTGTATATATATATATATATATATAGTACCTCTCAATGGGATACATCCATCTGCAATGGACATGACCTCCCTTTCTAGCTTCAGCCGGTAAATGCACAGCCAGATGTACCATGACATCAAAGAAAGCGGGTGGCAAAATTCGCTCCAGCTTGCATAGGATTATCACGATTCCTCGCTCAAGGTCGTCAATAACAGATGTGCTTAATGTCCTCTGACACAATTGTTTAAAGAAGCCACATAGATCAAGTACGACGTCGCATACATTCGGGGGGAGATAAGGTCGAATGCCAACAGAAAGGAGAATCTCGAGCAGCACATGACAATCGTGACTCTTTAATCACGTTATTGTATCATCTCTGACCCAACGCCCAATATTGGATGCATAATTATCAGGGAATTTAACCATTTTCAGCCAATCACAGAATGATTTTCTCTCCGATTGATTGAGCACATAACTAGCATGAGGCTTAATAAAACCTCGAGAGGCGACTTGTAAATGCAATTCACTGCGAATTCTAAGATCTTGTAGGTCCAATCTAGCATTTACAGTGTCTTTTGTCTTACCCGAAATATTGAATAGTGTACCCACTAAACTCTCACAAATATTTTTCTCTATATGCATTACATCCAAATTATATCGCAAACTCAGAGTCCCCCAATATTCTAACTCAAAGAAAATACTCTTTCCTGTCCAATTCAACTCTTCAGGTAACCGTTTTCGATTTTTATCTCTATTATTAGGATGTTTACCTGGTGTGATGTCTTTGAGATATTGATGTTGGCAAAGTATGTCAAATGCAGACAATCGACTAGGCTTACTCTGAGGTTCATGTTGCCCGTTAAATAATTTACTCCTCCGCCAAGGATGACTCGACTCAAGAAATCTCATGTGCCCCGTGTATCCGATTTTATTCCGTAATCGTTGTGAAGGTGTATGATCCGCACAAACTGGACATACCATGTATCCCTTAGTGCTCCATCCAGATAATGAACCATAGGCTGGAAAATCATTAACGGTCCATAATAATGCGGCATGCATCTGAAAATACTGCTCTGAAGCTGCATCATAGGTATGCACACCTACATTCCATAATGTTTGTAACTCCTCGATCAATGGTCTCAAGTAAATATTTATATCTTTACCAGGTGAACGTGGACCAGGGATAAACAATGACATAAACATGAACAGATCCTTCATACATTTCCATGGAGGTAAGTTATATGGAATGACAATAACGGGCCAGATGCTATAAGAGTTGTACATATTCCCAAATGGGTTAAAACCATCAGAGGCAAGACCTAACCTGACATTACGGGGGTCCTCAGCGAAACGGGGGTACATGTCATCAAATTCCTTCCATTCGGTTCCGTCCGCAGGATGTCTAAGTATGCCCTCCGCACCGATCCTCTTTTCATGATGCCACATCATATCAGTCGCTGTGTGTCGTGACATGAACAATCTCTGCAGCCTGGGCGTTAAAGGGAAATATCGCAATATCTTTTGAGGCACTTTCTTCCCCATACCACGGACTTTATACCGACTTTCACCACATATCGGACAATGTTCAAGTGATTCATACTCGGCACGAAATAATACACAATCAAACTTACAAGCATGAATGGATTCATACCCCATTCCCAGATCACGCAACATTTTCCTTGCCTCGTAGTACGACTTAGGCAATTCGCTTCCAACCGGTAACATTTGGGCCAGTAACTCTAACATCATATCGATACTTTTGTTGGTCATTCTGTTGATCACTTTAATGTGTAATAATTTCACAACGAAATTCAAGATCGACATTCCAGCACCTTCGAATGGAATTTTTTTTGCCCCATCAAGTAGTTCACTAAATAAATTTTGATCATTTCCACTTAACACTGGCATGTCACCACTAACACTATGACCAAGTTGTGGACCTTGTAAGTCATGCAAAATATCGGCGATCTCATCGTTTGCAGGTTGATTGTAACTACTGCTCACTTCGCCGACATCAAAAAACTGTGACTGAGAATGATACTGCTCACCGTGATAAATCCACGTACGGTAAGTTGGTGATATTCCTGACATGTATAAATGATTATGAACTTCATCTAACCGCTTCCTTTTCCTATTCAAACAATTTGCACATGGACAACGAACACGACCTTCTACATCAATGTGTTGCTTTGTGACTTCCATAAACTCAGACACTCCATTACGATATTCAACACTCAATCTATCCAGAGAGCTCATCCAATTTCTATCCATTTCAGCAGATTACCTAAATATAATAATATAATTATTAGATATCATTTTACAGTAATCAACATTACTAATTCAGTAATACTTTATTTAAGCATATATATATATATATTTGGTTGATAAATTAACTAGTTTACAAAAAAAATTATATTTTATTAATTAATATACTTACTCTACATATATGAATCATAAATCACTAACAAACAACATATAAACAACATATATAATCATAAAAATTGAAAATAATAAAGAAATATGAAAGAAGAATTACCTTATCGGAAATTGATTACAATTTTATTGAAAATTTTTAGGAGAGATGTGAGGCTGTAGAGGAGAAATTCTCAGATTTCAGAGGATGAAAATGAAGAGAATGAGAGAAAAAACAGAGGGGGAGAAGGGTTGGTGACAATCTGCATTTTAATCTATCTTTAGCGTCGAATATACAAATTCGACGCTAATTGTTGACGTTTTTAGCGTCGAAACTGTTTTTTCGACGCTAAATATCAAAAAATTAGCGTCGAATTTAATTTAGACGCGAAAGAATCAAGGATTTATCGGTGGAAACTTCATAAACCTTTAGCGACGATATATGTTCGACGCTAAAAGTATATTTTTGGCGTCGACTCCGTTTTTTGACGCTAAAAGTGTAATATTTGGCGCCAAAAATTATTACAATAATAGAATTATTCAACGTCGAATATTATTCGACTCTAAAGTACTGATTTTAGCGTCGAAAAAAGTTTTCGACGCTAAAACATTAATATTCTGCGTCGAAGTTTTATTCCGTCGCTAAAAATATGACATATAGCGTCGAATATCATTTTCGACGCTAAAACTCACTTTTAGCGTCGAATACGGTTTCGACGCTAAATATTTGGACGCTAAAAGCCATAATTCTTGTAGTGATTTTTGTGTAATCTCGAGATGTACTAGAGGAACATTTATATAACATAAATTCATTTGATTAATTAAAAGCATCAACTCAATTTGAGTTATTTGTATTGTTTTTTTTAAAAAAAAAAAAAATTAAAAAAGGATTAAGCCTCTTAATTCGTAATATATATAAAGGGAAATTATCAATTTTACATTCAAAGATTGGCTAAAGTGCAGTCAAACTCAAAAACTTTTAAAATATTTAGTTTTCCACCCGAAGTTCAAAAAGTGTTCACTTTTCCACCCAAACGTTAACGGCGTTAGAATTTTACTGACGTCATAAGGCTATTTCAGTCATTTGATAACGTCATGGTAGAATAGTGAACACTCTTTAAACTTTGGATGGAAAAGTGAACATTCTTTAAATTTCGGGTGTAAAAAAATACTTTAATATATGTTGATAAATTTCAAGTGAAAGATTATGAATTTTCAAGTGTTTTCCAATGACTATATGTAGGGATGACATGTATATCTGAAAATTTCGGGTGGAAAAATGAAAATCGATTTCCATTAGCCTTTTTGGGGTGAAGATTAAGTTTTCCAATGATTATATGTAGAGGTGATTGTTATATCTGAAAATATCTAAAAAAATATGGATCTACGTTAAGAAAATACGAATTGAGATTTAGATTTCTAAGATATGCACTGATTCAGATCCGGATTCTAATGATCATGATTAAAATCAAATAAAGATCTTTCTCAATCAAATAAATATGGTTGAAATCGAGACCATTATGGTATTTATATATAGCATGTATCATAAGTTCATAACTATTATATATGACTCTTACCCTTTAACTATGGATGGTAATTAGGATCAGGATTCGTGTATTCGATTCGATTCGACACGAATTAAAAGGATAATGATTTGAAAAAAATTGATTCGTTTAATAAAAGGATAGATTCGATTCGATTCGCTAAATAAAAGGATAAAATAAAGATTGAGCTCATTGATTCGATTAATTCGTTTAAAATCCGTTTATTTAATTATTTATTTACATACTAAAAGTTAACAATCTTCTGTTTATTTTTTATTTTGCAATGACTACTTGTTCAAGTTGCTTTTGCTAATGAATTTGGTAATATTGTTTGTGTTTTGTTTTGGAGGATATTTTATGTGGTAATTGGTATGAAAAAGAGTTGTTGTGGAAGATAAATGATAATAGTTGCTAAATGTCAAAACCTTTTGTTTTGACATATATTATGCAATTAAAAAAGTGATGATATTTTTTTTTATAATTTTATTTAATTGACTTTTATTTATAAATTATAATTATAAACGAATAGTAAACAATATTCGGTTAATAAACGAGTTGAATTTGAATTCTGATATTAGGATTCAAATAATAAATGGATCGGATTCGAATCCATATAAATTTGGCTCGATTCTTTTAGGATTCGATTCGAATTCGATCCGCGAATTCAAATTGTCACTTTTACCAATAATAATAAAAAAAAAAAAAAAAAAAAAAACCTGACTTACACGTGACAGTTGCCGAAGACATTTTATATCGGCTGATATTAAAATTTGAATTAAATGTATAAGAATTAATTAAAACTTGATTAAATATATAAGAATTAGACCAACCTCAATTCAAGCTAATTTTTTAATTGTTTTAGGCAGATAGACTTCTAAACGAGCACTCTCATATTCAAAACACTAATTTAAATATTTACCGCTATTGAGGTGCTAGTTATGGTGGTAAAATGTGAATCATCGTTTGTTAAAGGAAAATGTGAATTGAATCAAAGAGAGAAGAAAAATAAATTAAAATGTGAATTAAAATATAGGGGATTAAGGAAACATTTTTTTTTTTACATAAAAATATAGATTGTTAAGATTATAGTAATTCTTTGATATCACCGTTTATGGGTGACATGATACCACCAACTAATCATATGAAGTTATATTAAATCTAACTAAATTTTATTTAATTATTTTTTTATTATTCTAGCACACATGGCAGGGCATTAATTATAGGGTTGTTGTATGAGTGATATGATATTACCGTTGTACAATAGAATTTTTCTTAAGATTAAATTATATGTCACATGACACTAAATGATAATAATAATAAGGAGAAAATTTATTGTGCAATGGTGGTACCACGTCACTCGTATAGGGGTGTTCGCGGTGCGGTTCGGGTCGGTTTTCGTTTTTCACTTCAAACCGCGCGGGTCGGCGGTTTGGAAAATTAGAAACCGAAATTGCAAATTTGATAAGGAAAACCGCGGCTATTCGGATTGGCGATTTGGGCGGTTCGGGTCGGCAGCTTAGATTATAAATTTTTTTAAGGAAATATTGTGTGTTTTCACAAAATAATTGAAGAGAACAAACACCTAATTTTCAGTTATATATTGCATATTGTCATATGATCATTAAATATCTTAAATTTCATGGTTAAATAAGAAGAAAAATATAAAATAATATCTAATTTGAACGCGGGTCGGTGGTTTAGGCGGTTCGGGTCGCGGTTTGAGTTAAAATTTGCGGTTTTAGCGGTTCGGGTCGCGGTTGGGTCAAAACCGCACACCGACCCGAAATTTGCAGTTCGGTTCCGATTGACCTGAAATCATTTTTAAATTTTTTTCAAACCGCGCGCTGCGGTCTGGGTCGGGTTGCGGTTTGCGGTTTGACCCGAATCTGTGATCACCCCTACACTCATATAACAACCTAATAACACATTGTCATGCGTGTTAAATAGTAAAAAATAATTAAAACAAAAAGATTGATTTGTTTAACACAATTCTTATTTATAATATAACCATTGGTTAGTGGTATTACATTACTGATATAACGATGATACCAAATAATTACTCGAGAGCAAGGAGAGAATCATAAATCAATAATTATATGACGGTTGGAATGGAAAAGGCAACATTTTGTAACAGATAATATCCATAATTCAATGCTATATATATGTTTTTTTTATGAATGAACACAACAATAGGCGAAGCATCAAAACAAAACCAAATATCATAATTAGGTTTCTTGATCCTGTCCCGATTATATCAATAATAAAAAGTGTCACTATATATATGTTTTAATATAGTATTTTTTTTTTAAATATTACTCTCATAATTATAAGAATATTCAAATCTCCACTTCATGAATAAGAGAAGATGCAACCAATTCTAATAAAGAGGTCTTGGAAAATATAGCATTTAATAATAACAAAAAAAAATGAACTGAATGAAATGATTTGTAAGTTAACAATGTAATAAATAACAATTCTATTTAACAACCTAGTTGAGATGTAATTTATGGATAAAATTCCCTTTTTTGTTTTAGTTTAATTTCCATATGATTGCTCATTTTTTTTAGTCATTTCCCCATTGATCATGTACCTGCAAAAAAACTACAGTAGTAATGACTTTAGTTATCACTAATTTAATCACGGTGAAACCAAAAAAAAAAAAAAAATTTACCATCAAGATGAATGCTAATATGTAAGCTAGAGAGAGGAGAAAAAAAGAAGAAGATCTCGGTAGATTAAAGGAGGCAATATGAAATGATTGTGGAAGTGAATGGCAGGGCAAATCTCCTTTGGCAAAACAGAAGTATGGGAAAGCATATAAGTTTTGCCAAAGGAGATTTGCACTGTAATTCTCAACTCCACACCGATACTTGTGCCTTTGAAGACAATATCTAAGCTCTATCCCTTTATATACTGTTCGATATGCTTATTTAATTGTATCATTATTATTCAAGAAAAAAAAGTAAAACCCAAAAAAAAAAAAACATTTCGATTTGTAAAATGTTTTGGATATGCTGAAGAATAGACTGGCATATGCCAGTGTCAAAATCTTCTGTGAAGGTTCCCTTTCTCAATCATGGATTCGTGGTCCCAATTTCATCATCATCATATTACTCATTTTTCTGACATCTTATTCTTCTGCTGCGTTTATGTTTTATATTTTCTTGATGAAAGAAACTTGTCAATTATTATTTGCTATTCGATCTCCTCCAAATTTTACAAATAGCTAGTGAGTGTTCCAGGTACAAATTTGATTTCAAATCACTAATACAAGGGAACTAGCTAGGAAATAGGTACTTGATTGTATATTTAAGGATATGAAAGCTGGGAATGCATACATTACGTACAAATGTGTCACATGCATGCATGAGTACACGTAAAAACATGCAATCAAAAAGGAATAAGATACCCTTGCCCACAGGCTAGCAGAGGCCAGAGAGACGAGAAGAATGAGAACATGCCACTGGATCTTCCTCGCTCCAATTCAATGCTATCTCTTTTGATCTTTCTTTCTTTCTTTTTTTTCTTTTTTTTTTAATGGATGGGTATCTCTTATACACTTGGGAAAAAAGCGAGTGAAGCACTCATATTTGATGCTTCCCTTTTCAAGAAAATCTAGACTCCCAAATACCATGTACATTATGACCCTTCGGAGACTGAGGAGGCCTAGCTATTGCTAGGAGGCAAGAATTGTTGAAATTTATTAGGTTTAATTCAACCTCAAAATTAGTTTGAATGTAGAGGGTTACTCAATATTTATATTTTAAGTTCAGCTAATGTGAGATATTTTTCTCAACTATCCCCCATGTGTAGGCAAATAATCTCCCTTATGTGTATGTCGGTCCTTATCATATATACAAGTGATATGAGCTCACTCGTGTATGAATATGGTTATAATACCATGCTTGTTTGAAATTCATAAGTCTAACTTAACCCAAAAAAAAACTAGTTTGAGGAGTTGACGGTTATCTAATTCTTATATTTTAAGTTCATTCATTCATCTTAATCAATGTGAGATATTTTTCTCAACAAGAATCGCATATAACAATCAAGGGTGGCCCTGGACAGCCGACACATGCGGCCAATTGAGACCCAAATTTAGAAGCCCCAAATCTTTTAAAAAAAATTAATATAATTGCAGTAAGGAACTCAAAAAATCTGTCTTTAATTTGAGGGGCCCACATACTTTAGAAATTCCTCTAAGATCCCCCCAACTCGGAACTGATAACCAATATTTTCATAACTGGACTAGTGATCGAATCGGTGATCCAAAAGGTTCAATGACTTAGTGATTCGATCGGTTAAACTGTTCCTAAAAAAACCGGCAAGAACCGGATTATGTCATAAATAATTTTATTTAAAATTTTAATTTTTAGTTCTAAAATTTTTTAAAAAATATATGAAATACAATATATGTCTTCTTTTTTTTCCTTTTTGTTTTAATTATTTGTTTTTCCTCTTTGGCTTCTCCTCCTACCATATTTGTCTTTCTCTTATTATCTATATGAACTATTTCAAAAAGCTGCTTTATTATCTAGAAATCCAGCAAAAAAAAAAAAAAAAAATCAAAACAACTGTGCTGAATCGGCAATGGACGAAGAGAGAGCTCTAGAGTTGAGCACTTTATTTCGGCGCAATAGAAAAAGGACAGAGAGAGCCCTAGATTTGAGCACTAGATTTCTCCTGTTGGAGCAGCTCAATCGAATATGTGTTGCTGTGAAATTCAATTAAGTTGTTTCTCTTTATGAATGTATCTTTCTTATGAAGAAATTAAGAAAATAGTAAAAAATTTAAGAAGAGAGCGTCTTTCTGAAGAAGAGCAAAAGAGAGTTGAGAGGCTGAGACTAGAGAGATGAAGAAAGCTGATTAAATCAGGTTTCACCGGTTCCCCGGTTTAATCCATTTCTTCCACGGTTTTTTAAACTTGCGATTTTTAAGTATTATCCGGACCGGACACTTCACTTCACTAATTTTCCATTCAATCGGTCCAATCGGTCGATTTTAAAAATATTGTTGATAATAATATTTGAGTTGAACGTGAAATTACCTGCAAACACTACAATAAACAAACTCTATATACCTAAGAAATGCTGAATTGTATTATAATCTAATAGTACGGAAATTAAAATCTTTACCGATTTTACGCTATAAAACTTCTAGCTTTACCGGATAATATTTATTGGAACTTATAAGACCATGCGAGTCAAAACTAGCTATTTGACCTTGTACAACTTGCAATTGATGGATATACTTCGAATATCCATTTTGGGAGAAAGATACCTGCAGATATAAATATTTATAGAATCTTGAAACTGTGATCATTGGACAAAAACTTAAAAGAGTATGGCTACATTACCAGGGCAATTCACATAAATTAAGGCGTCTAATTTTAAGATTCACATGAATTAAGTTAAATTTCAATTAAAACGTTTATCTTTATTGAATTCTTTTATTCCTGCCGGCGTCTAATTTTATGATTCACATAAATTAAGTTAAATTTCAATTAAAACGTTTATCTTTCTTGAATTTTTTTTATTCCTACCCTTATATGTGCTTTGCAAATTGCAACACATGTAAATGCATGCTTAATGTTTGTTGCATGCAAAACAAACTAGTTCTGATCAAATTAATGAAACGTTTTTCTGACGGGTTACTAGCTTTGTTTAGTAAATTGAGAATGCATGCATATATTGTTGAATTGAAGAGGACAAGTTGAAGAAGAATATATTTTCTCTTATTATTTACAATGACATTTAGTACTATAAATACACAATGATTGAAATTTGAAATAGGAAAGAGATTAACTACTAGAAAAGATATAATTACAAAGGATTCACAAAAAGATATTCCTTGATTTTCTCC
The DNA here is from genome assembly GCA_019454045.1 of Zanthoxylum bungeanum. Taxonomy (NCBI): domain Eukaryota; kingdom Viridiplantae; phylum Streptophyta; class Magnoliopsida; order Sapindales; family Rutaceae; genus Zanthoxylum; species Zanthoxylum bungeanum. The sequence goes on from SKCR01021656.1 coordinate 82,183, forward strand.
CTTCAATTATCTTGATTATGGAATCTTATCATGCCCCCGCAAGATGGACGGTCGTGGAGAGAGTCTGATCTTGGACTTGATTGAATTGAAAGGAGACCGAGCAAGCGGTTTGGTTAGAGCGTCCGCTAGTTGATCAGCTCCAGAGATGTGGGAGACCCGGAGTAGACCATTTTGAACTTGTTCTCGGATGAAGTGGTAATCAAGCGCGACATGTTTCATGCGTGAGTGGAAAACAGGATTGGAGCAGAGATTGGTTGCCCCAACATTGTCACAGTAGATTACTGGTTGGAGAGAGAGAGTGACACCAAGTTCAGTAAGGAGAGCACAAATCCATCTAAGTTCGGCAGCAGTGGAGGCCACTGATCGGTACTCGGCCTCAGTGGATGAGCGTGCAACAGAGCGTTGTTTCTTGGAGCTCCAGGAAATAGGATTATGACCCAGATAAACTATGTAAGCACCAGTGGAGGTGAAGTCGTCCTTGTTGCCAGCCCAATCAGCGTCGGAAAAGGCATGGAGTGAGAGAGGGGAGTTTCGGCGGAGAAATATGCCATGGTCCAGAGTGCCACATAGATATCGTAGTAGACGCTTGACTGCATGCCAATGTTCATCGGTCGGTTGATGCATAAACTGAGAAAGTTTGTTGACAGTATAAATGCAATGGTCGAGTGAGTGAGAGATACTCGAGGCTCCCGACAATAGTTCTGTACTCGGTCGGATCAGGTAAGGGAGATCCAGATTGTAACGTGAGTGTCGGGTTTGTCGCCAGAGGAGTTGAAGGCTGGCTTGGCGGTAATCATGTGGGTTCTGGTGAGCAGATCGGCAATGTACTTGCGTTGACTAAGGAAAAGATCATCGTTGTGGCTAGTAACCTCCACCCCAAGGAAATAAGCAAGTTGGCCAAGGTCCTTGAGTGAGAAGCGCTTAGAGAGTTGGTCTATGAATCGGCGGACTGTTGCAACATCATTTCCAGTTATGATGATGTCGTCGACATAGACTAGGAGATAGAGTGTGGTTGGGCGTTGGTGAAGATGAACAGTGAGGTGTCGGCCATTGAGTTGGTGAAGCCGGACTGTAGAAGAAATTGACGCAGTTCATGGTACCATGCTCGAGGAGCTTGTTTGAGGCCGTAGATGGCTTTGCGAAGTTTGCAGACGTGATTGGGGTGATCCCGATCAATGAAGCCCGAAGGTTGTGACATATAAACATCTTCAGTGAGAGTGCCTTGAAGAAAGGCATTGTTGATGTCAAGTTGTCGGAGAGACCATCCTTGACTAACCGCAAGACTGAGAACAATCCGAACTGTGGTCGGCTTGATGACTGGACTGAAGGTTTCATAATAATCCACGCCAGGTCTTTGATGGAATCCCTTGGCAACTAATCGAGCTTTGTACCTGTCAATAGAACCATTAGGATTAAATTTGGTGCGAAAGATCCACTTACAGCCGACCAGGTTTTGGTCGGGACAGGGTGGCACTAGTTCCCATGTCCCATTATGAAGAAGAGCATTGTACTCCTCTGACAGAGCATGGCGCCACTTAGGGTCCTTGAGGGCTTGGGTAATGGTGTTGGGTTCTAGATTAGGTTGCTGAAGCTGGGCGTGGAGGTTAAGTTTTTGTATTGGTTTGTGGAGGTTGTTTTTGGAACGTGTGACAATGACACGGGGTGAGATGGAGGGTGCATGGGGGTGGTCGGTTATTGGGTGGTTGGGTATGGGTGGTGAAGTTGAGGGTTCATGTAGGTGTTCGTTGGTAGTGTGGTCGGTCTCGGTGGGTGTGGTTGAGTGTTCATTGTGTTGGGTCGGTGTTTGGGTGGTCGGTCACGGGTGTTGTAGTTGAGTGGTCTAGTGGTCGGTATGTGTTGGTGTGGTCGGTGTTCGTGGTGGTCGGGATTGAGCAGGTGGAGGGTCGTGGGCTGTGTAGTTGGGTTGGGTTGTGATCGGGCTGGTTGTATGAGGTCGGTTGGACCGTGGGTTGTCGGCGAGGGGTGGTTGACTTGGATGCACATGGGGTCGGTTGATGTTTGAGTGATTGGCTAAGTGTGGTAATTCAGGCCGTGTATGTGGTCGGCCAGGATTGGTTTGATTGGTAATAGATGAGGATGCCCTGGATTGGATATGGGGATTGAGTGGTGTGGAATTTTGTGGGGGTGCAGGGTCGGTATTCTGCAAGGGTGACTCCAGTACCGGTAATGTCATGGAACACCATTCAGATATGGTGTGAGGAGTGGCACGAGAAGTGGACACAGGATAGGTGGCAAAAGGAAAAAGTGTCTCAACGAAGCGGACATGTCGAGAGGTGTAAAGCCGATTGGTGGACGGCTCGAGACATAGATAAGCCCGCTGAGTGAGAGAATATCCGACGAAGACACAGGGAGAGGACCGAGACTCGAGTTTGTGAGATGTGTAAGGACGGAGCCAAGGGTAGCAGAGACAGCCAAAGCTGCGAAGTTTTTCGAGTAGTTCGGTAAATGACCGAAGATTTTGAGATAAGGAGAGTTTTGGTTTAAGGTTGGTGTAGGCATGCGATTTATGAGATAGACAGCAGTGGAGAGTGCAAATGGCCAATATGAGAGAGGCATGGAGGAGTGAGTAAGAAGAGAAAGACCTGTCTCGACGATATGTCGATGACGACGTTCAGAGTACCCATTGTGTTCAGGAGTATGAGGAGGGGAAGTGAGATGGGAGACCCCATGGAATGTTAAGAAGGAAGAGAGAGCTTGGTATTCCCCCCCATTGTCAGAGTAGAGTGATATGATAGGGCGTTGGAAGAATTTTTCGACTAGTGCCTTGAAGCGCACAAGACATCACGGGTGTCAGATTTTCGTTTTATGGGAAAAAGCCATATGTATTTGGTGAAATGGTCGATAAAGATTATGTAGTATTTGAAGTTATCGAAGGAGTAGACCGGGGAAGTCCATAAATCTGTATATATAACTTCAAGAGGTGCAGATGTAGTGAGGGTAGAGGAAGAGAACGGTAATTTGTGACTTTTATTGCATTGGCAAGCATTACAATGAAAATTTGATAGAGAGGAAATAGAAACAGCAGAATTAAATGAAGACAGGATTCGTTTAAAGATGGACGACGAGGGATGCCCGAGCCGATGATGCCACTCAGGTACAGAGGTGCTGACACTTGAAAAGGCGATTGGAGGTGACTGAGTGGGGGAGGTCGGCCATTCGTATACACCATCGTTAGTCCGACCTTGTAACAGAATTGCCCCCGTGCGAAGATCCTTCACATGAAAAGAAGATGGTAAGAACTCAATGGAAGTGTTGTTGGACTTGCAAAATTGAGAATGGAGATGAGATTACGTTTCATATGGGGAACATATAACACATTAGATAAGTTAAAGGAGTTAGTTAAAGTATTAAGAGAGGTAGAACCATGGTGGGAAATGGGGAGTGCAGTGCCGTCACCAATCATTATTTCATCCGTGCCGTCATAAGGGTGGTGGAGAGCGAGGTTGTTGAGATCAGTAGTGACATGATGTGAGGCTCCACTGTCGAGAAGCCAGGCAGGGTTGGTTGAAGGGTGGGTGGTAACATTTGCTTGATATTGCCAGGGATTGGTCGGGCGAGGGCTGGGCGAGTTGGTCGGCCTGGTTGGGGGTTGCGCACCTGGGAAGTTTTGGCGGAAGAAGGGCATTGAGAGGCCACCATGGCCTTGGTTGCGGCACCATTGGCACCGACCAAGAAAGGGTCGAGGAGGAGGTCGGTCGGTCTGTTTTTGGTTTGGTTTTGTGTGATAGAGTTTCTGGGGAGTTGGGGGTGGTGTGGTGTGCAAACCGACCAGTCTGGGCAGTGTTGTTAGGATGAGGTCGGTAGTAGGTGCGAACATTGGTGGGATGTGCGGAAGCCGGGTGGAAAGGGAGCTGGTCTTGTTGCGGATAGATAGCTCCTTGTTGATGAGTTTTTCATGGAGTTCATCAAAGAGAATAGTGGAATCACGGCCATTGACAGAGTCGATGATGGACTGATAGTTATCGTCAAGGCCGTCAAGTACTTTTTCAATTAGATCTTCATGGTCAAGAGGTTTACCAGGGCGGCAAGTTGATCGGCTGTGGTTTTGATAAATTGCATGTATTCGGTAATGGTTTTAGGGCCTTTGGTGATGTGTTAAGATGATCTTTGAGTTGTTTGATGTGACCCCGAGATGGACGGGCATAGGTGTTGGCTAGTGTTTGCCAGGCTTCATAGGTGGTGGTGGATTGGGTGATGAGAGGGACTAGCGATGGTGATAGGGTGCCGACCAGAGCTGCAAAGATCAGTTTGTCTTGGCGTAGCCAAGTATGATATTCGGGATTTGGTGAAGTGACATTATTGGTGGTGACGGTGCGTTGTGGGGTTTGATGATTTTCATCAATGTGTTTTTGTAAATCGTAGCCGATGAGAATGGCTTCAATTTGGGTTTTCCAGGAGAGATAATTTGTTGATGTGAGTTTGATTGAGTTGTGGATGGCAACTATGATCAAAGGTTTTGTAGGTTCTTGGGTGTTGGGGATGACATTTTGGGTACCGTCGGAGGCCATTGGAACGGAGGTTGGAGATTGTGGAGAAGAAAAAAAAATTAGAGAAGAGATCTGGGCTCTGATACCATATTGAATTGAAGAGGACAAGTTGAAGAAGAATATATTTTCTCTTATTATTTACAATGACATTTAGTACTATAAATACACAATGATTGAAATTTGAAATAGGAAAGAGATTAACTACTAGATAAAAGATATAATTACAAAGGATTCAAAAAAAGATATTCCTTGATTTTCTCCTTCAATTATCTTGATTATGGAATCTTCATATATAATGTCCAAATATTATTGAATATGCAGAAAAGTCAAAATTCAACACTGTAAAAAAAAAAAAAAAAACACTTTTACTTATTATGTTGAGCCCGACTCGGGCCTGGTCAAGGATTTTTTGACCCCAGGTTGGATGGGTCCGGGTTTTTCTGTCATCCATATCCTCCTCCCTGAGTTCACGAGCTCCACATCAACCGAAAAATAGTAAAATATTTGTTACTTGGTAGGAAAATGATAAGCAAACTAAAAGGTGGTAGGAGGGTGACTAAAATTAATAACAAAAAAGTTAAAAAATAATTTCAACGCAGAATATCAATATTTTATGATTAGTTTGTTAAAAAATAATTTCAAATACAGAATACCAATACTTTGTGACTAGAGTTTTAATCACTCTTCTGTCATCATTTACTAGACATATCATTACTCTACTTGGTAACTCAAATGAAGGAGTCATGCAAATAAAAAGCTGGGAGAGTAAATGAAATGCATGATTGCTAGCTCTGCATGCCAAAGGAGTGCTGCACTGTTATTCCTCAACCACACATCTCTTTAATTTAATTTTCTAGATTGCTTCCAAGTTCCAACAGCTAGCCATAGAGATGACTCTGATCGAGTTAACTTAATTATATAGGATCATAGATGAGATCTTAAAATGAGGATCTTACCGGAAAAATGATATATATATATATATATCACATTTATATTCAAAACTGAAATTTAAAGTTAGTTCATTTCATGTGTGCAATGGAGATTTTAATTCAATGGGGTCATAATGAAAAACAAGAAACTAAAAGGCGTCTAATTTTAAGATTCAAATAAATTAAGTTAAATTTCAATTAAAACGTTTATCTTTCTTTAATTTGTTTATTCCTGCCGGCGTCTAATTTTAAGATTCGCATAAATTAAGTTAAATTTCGATTAAAACGTTTATCTTTCTTGAATTTTTTTTTTTTAATTCCTGCCCCTATATGTGCTTTGCAAAATGCAACACATGCAAAAGCATGTTTAATGTTTGTTGCATGCAAAACAAACTAGTTCTTATCAAATTAATGAAACGTTTTTCTGACGGGTTACTAGCTTTGTTTAGTAAATGGAGAATGCAGGCATATATAGGGGTGGGCATTTATCGGATTCGGAATGGATCGTACCGAATCTGAATCTGATCCGATTCGATAAGAGTTTATTTATTTAGTTTGATCGGATTTTGAGTCTTTATCGGATCGGATCGGATTTGATCCGATAACTATCGAATCGAATCGGATTTATTCGATCTGATTTGATATCTTAACGAATCAGATAAATTCAATTTGATAACATATCTGAATCTGATAGAGCATCCGATTTGATAATGAATCTGGTAATTGATTCGATTTGATAACGGATCCGATTCGATAACGGATCTGATTTGATAAAATTGATTTGAATTTTAAGTTATCCGATTCGATTCGATAAAATTGTTATGAATTTATAAATTTTTAGGTCAATTTTTCGAATCGGATCCGTTATCGAATCAGATTTGTTATCAAATCGAATTTACTATCGGATTTATTATCAAATTTGATTCGAATATGTTATCAAATCGGATTCTCTATCGGATTCGGATTTGTTATCAAATCGGATAAAATCCGATTCGATCCGATAGTTATCAAATTTATCCGATTCGATCCGAAATTCGAAAAACGAACCAAACACGATTTGATCGGATTTGAGAGCCAGATCCGATTTGATTCAATTTGATATTATCGGATCGGATCTGACCCGATCCGATGCTCAGTCCTAGGCACATATGTGCGCTTCAAATATTATTGAATATGCAGAAAAGTCAAAATTCAACACTGTTGAAAAAAAAAAAAAAAAAACCACTGAGTGCCATTTATTTTACATTCAAGCACAAATAATGAATTCCAAGAACCAACAGCTTCCGAATTCTGATCCTTAGAATGTGTGGGAAAATAAATATCAGCTTTTTAATTACTTTATTTTTCTTGAATCACCAGTTATTTTTAGAAGCAGTTTTTGTTTATTACAGATCAATTTTTTCTTCTAATTGATCAGGTAAATTATTTATTTCAATGAATTAAAATTGTCTGAAAATAAAGTATTTGAAGACACATAACTAATAAAGGGTAAATTGAATAATTTATTGTTAGTTCCATTTTTATTGGCAATGTCCGTAACAAAACAAGTTCAATTGAATTGTAATGAGTCTTGAAGATCTCGGAGCAATTGGACAAGTATTATGACAAAATCTAATGGAGATGTCCGAGCGATGTTTACTCTTTTGAATATTCCAGAAGATTTAGATATCAAATTAATATGAGGTTAGTTGCATTGGAAAGTAGACTCGAAGACGATCGCATACATATAAAGAACTCATGATTTGGCCAAGAGACGAGAAAGTTACAAGCGTTTTAAGTTGCCCCTGAAAACCAGTCCGCGTTCGTGTTGCGTTCTTAAATTAGTTCGAACGTTTTCGAGGCAGAAATTTTGCGTTTGAAGTGCGTTCGAACGTCCCTGCGTAAGTAGGTTTTCTTAGACACGTTTTAAAGCCAAAATAAGACTAGGAAACCATTTTCCTTTGCCCAACCTATATAAACAAACATTGAGCCACCTTCCCCAATGGTTGAAACACTTTTCCCTTGAGCCAAATCTCTCAAAAGCTTTCAACTCTCTTTGATTCCACCATTGAAGACTTCTTATCTCCTTGTCTTCTTCATGATGGTGTGAATGTTTCTTTGATAAATCTTCAACACAACTTAACCCAAATTCTCTAATCCTTTAGAGTTCTTTAAGAGGAAGTTTGGTAGTCGGAGTTCCGGCGCCATTGGTGATATAATCTACTCAGAGACTTCAGAGGTTCTGAAGAAAACCGTGGGTTGCGGGATTGATGAGTTGTCTTGAGTTCTTGCAGTATTGAGGTACTTGAGTCGGTGGAGTTGCCACCATAGGTCTTGACCATCGCTGTAAGTTTTTCTCTATATAGTGGATTCGGGTGGTAGCCTATACCCGGAGTGATTTTTTACTCACAAGAGTTTTCCACTTCGTCACCAAAATCATTGTGTTGAATTTTTTGTGGTTTGATTTATTTTGCTGCTTTAATTCCTGTTATTGTTTTAATATTTTGCAGTATAATTTTATTTGATTGTTATTGTGGTTGCCTGTTAATTTATCCATAGTAGCAGTAACAAGACTTGTCCTGCTTATTGTTTGTAATTCCGCATAGGGTCAGAACCTTAGAATAACCCCGAATTTTCATTTATAATATATGATTTAAATCAAAATAATTGATAAATGAACAATACATCTTTTATTAATTATTGCTAGATCCCATACGTTGTTTCTTGTTAGGAGGGGTGACAGAAAAATCCTAGGTCCATCAGTCCATCAGAGTCTGGCTCAGTCCGAGAATAAAACCCTAAAGATCAAAAATCAATGTTAAATTGATTCGCCTTCTTAATTAAATGGTGTGAAACTGAAAAAAGGAATCCCACCTGCGCCTTAAACAAAAATATAAATGCATCTCATGTCAGGTGCAACTAAATTGAAACACTGCATATACAGCCCAGCAATTATGTCTCTTTTGTCTCTTAGATATTTCTTTTTCGTTGTTTCAGTTCTGCCAATGACAGAGCAATTGTCCCCAGGGGTGTGGCTTGGTGGTGTAGGGTCCAGGATCTCACCTTGAGGTTCTGGGTTCGAATCCAGGAGGTGCACTTCTTGTAAGAGCCTGAGACAGCCGGTGGTTTTACCTATGCCGCGGTCCAGAATGGGTGGTTTGATGGCGGGGTTTCCATCGTTTCTAAAAAAAAAAAAAAAAATGACAGCAATTATTTTTGGTTAAATTCAGGCTATAACAGCGAGTCAACAAATCTGAGAAGCTATAACATAAAATCTGTAAATTAAAAGGGACCATAATATAAATTCAACACAAAAATTTCCCTTATCTTTCCCTGGAAATTTTTTCCACTTAGCCTCCTCCTCCCATCCCTGAGTTCACGAGCTCCACATCAATAGAAAAATAGTAAATGATAACAAACTAAAAGGTAACAGAAAGGGTGACTAAAATTAATAAAAGAAAACCAATACTTTATGATTACCAATACTTTGTGACTAGTTTTAGTCACCCTTCTGTCATTCTTTAGTAGACATATCATTACTCTAAAAGGTAACTTAAATGAAGAAGGAGTCATGCAAATAAAAAGCTGGGAGAGTAAATAGCAGGGCAATTCTCCTTTGGCAAACAGAAGGAAGGATTCAAATGAAATGCATGATCGCTAGCTCTGCATGCCAAAGGAGGACTGCACTGTTATTCCTCAACCACACATCTCTTTAATTTAATTTTCTAGATTGCTTCCAAGTTCCAACAGCTAGCCGTAGGGATGGCTTTGAGTTGACTTGAATTTTGTAGGATCATAGGTGAGATCTTAAAATGGGATCTTATCGAAAAAAGAGCTCAATCGACCACCTGTGTCGACTCTCACATTTGGTTACCCCAGGCCTCGAGTCCTTACTATACTCACCACAAGTCTTTTTATACTATGTTGTTATTCGCATCTGAACTTGGATATGCCAATGAAAAAGGCAATATATAGGATATGCCAGTACAATTCCTGTAGATATGTTCTTTCTCATGGGTTCATGGTCCCCAAAATTTCATATTCAGTAGTGCTTTACTCTGAGACCAAATTATATATATTACCCGTCAACTTTTTCATTTACGCAGCGAAAATGAAGATTTTATCAACTCGTAAGCTTCTTTTATTGTCTACAAACAAGCCGAATATTTTGTTCATTCTGTATACTTTATTGATAAATACCCGATCGAGTCAACCGTTATTGTTCTTATCTTATGGGATTAGTAAGTAGCGTTTGTTGGCGACTTGGTCGCATAAATGGATTTTGATGACGTCAACATAAAAGACGACTTCGACGTGCAAACACGGAGCAATACAAAAAGCGTCGAAGCATATGGGGTGAAGAGCGAGAATGTGAAGACTTGCGGCAAAATGAAGATTATATTGCAAAAGTCTTAGCTTAGGATTTAATTTGTAATGTGAGATGTAATATTCAAGTGTCTAAGCTCATAGGAATCATGCACATTCACTTAGATGCATTAGGGGCATGTACAAAATGCATTTAAACCTTCAAATCTGCATTTTAGTATTTAGGGAAGCCTTCTGGAACCGGCATGGACCTTACCGGTCCCTTTACCGGTCTTTTAAACCGGCCCTCCCCTGTTGCATGCCTACTGGAACGGGCCATACCGTGCCGGTTACCTCGCCGGTCTTCATGCCGGTATTGGCCAAGAAATCATGCTCTCTGGAACGGGCTACCACTCGCCGGTTTCCATACGGTTTTCTCACCGGTCTAACGGCTAGTTTTCGAACATTATATAGCCGTTGGGAGCCGTTGCAACCCTAGACCGGCATGCCGGTCTCATCGCCGGTTTGCTCGCCGGTTTTGCTTGTAGTTGGGGATAGCTTTGCATTTTGTTATAAATAGGACCCAACTCATTTGCCTTAGGTAAGAGACTTAATACACAATCTTCATACATTCTCTAAGGCAAGAAAAGAGTGTCCAAAACCTTCACACACTTTAAACACTCATCCAAGTTCACATACATCTTCATATCATTTAGTGAGCTTAGATCACTTGGGTTTTTGCTCTCACACAATCTTCTTATTATTTGTGAGTGCCCAAGTGTGATTTTAATTCTTCTTTATCAAAAACATTTGTGTGATTTGTTGAAATCCCATTATTTGGTAAATTGTAAAGGTTTGTGAGTGAGCCTACGTAGAAAACTCAAACTTGTAAAAGGTTCGAAGTATGCCTTGGCGGAAAACTCTTGGTTACGAGTGAACCACGGAAAACTCGATTTTAGTGGAAATCTTCAAGCGAGGATTGCTTGGGGGAGTGACGTATGCACGTTTGGCTGAACCACTATAAATCGCGAGTTTGGTGTCGTATTTCTCTTTCCCTTAACTTTTACTTATTTGCCAGTTTAATTACATTTATAATATCGAATAGAAAACTTGCATATAGGCTATTAATTGGAATAGAGAAAATTGCCTTAAGTCCCAATATTGGTAATAAGAGCTAAAATCGACAAAGATTTTAATTCCGCATTTGTAGCGATAACCCAATTCACCCCCCCTCTTGGGTATAGAGATTCTCTGTCGCTATTGCTTGTAGGTACTTTCAGTTGGTATCAGAGCGAGGTATTCTCAAGAAAGACTTAACCGTCCGAGAATAGACTATGGGATCTACAAGCCACTCTTCAAATTTTGCCGAGGGATATTCAACAACTAGACATTCGTTTTACACCGGAACCGACTACAACTATTGGAAGTCAAGAATGTTAACTTATCTCCTAGCCAATGATCCGCCATCCTATTTGGTCATCACACGGGGTGCCAGTATGCCAATGAAAAAGGATAGAAATGAGGTTGAAATTCCGAAGCCAAGTTCAGAATGGGATAGTGAGGATTTAAAGCAAGCCTCACAAAATGCTAAAGCTCTCAACCAACTTCAATGTGGCATTGATCGGGAGCAAATAAACAAACTTCCAGATTATGGCAACGCATATGATTTATGGAAGTCATTGGAAATGGTCAATGAGGGCACAAGTCAAGTGAAGGAATCGAAGATCAACCGGTTCATGTGCGAATTGGACAATTTCAAGATGGAATCCTGGGAAGAAATCGATCACATGATTTCGAGGTTTACGGTCATCATCAATCATTTGGGAGCATTGGGAAAAGTCATCGGGACATCGGATCAAGTGAAGAAAATCTTGAGATCACTCCCAAAGGAATTTAGAAGCTATACCACCTCATCCATTAAAGAAGCAAATGACATAAACACATTGAAGATGGATGATTTAGTTGGAAAATTACTTGAGTACGAAATGGAGATCAAAATGGACAAAAGGAGGAAGATGAGAAAAGGACAAGGAAATCCTTGGCCTAAAAGCAAGAAGAAAAGATGAGTCAAGCTCAAGTGAAGAAGAAGATAGTGATGATGAGTTGGCTCAAATAAACAAGAACTTGAAGAATCTCCTTAAGTCCATAAATCGAAAGGGAAAATCAAAGACGGACGAAAAGAAAGAAGAAAAATGGCCGCGGAAGAACAAGAAAATTGTGTGTTATGAATGCAACAAACCGGGTCACATAGCTACCGATTGCCCATTGAGGAAAATGAAAGGAAAATCAAAGAAAAAGGCAATGAAAGCAACTTCAACTTGGAGCGATAGCGATTCAAGCTCATCCGAGGAGGAAGAAGTTGAAGTCAAAGATAAATCAATAGCATTTATGGCTGTCACGGATGAAGACATCCGATTTGAAATTGAAGAAGAAAGCGAAGAACAAGAGGTACACAATTCTGAATTACTTGATGTTTTTAATGGTTTAAAAGAATTATGTGATATGCTTAAAAAGAAATTAAAATTGGTCAAAAATGAGCATGCTACACTTAAAATTGAACATGCAACTAGTATGGATAAAATTCATGTTTTAGATAATGATGTGATATGCTTAAAGGCTAAACATGAAAATAAATTGCATGCTTGAATGATGAAAATGCATGTTTAAAGATTAAAAAGCTAGAATAACTTGAAAATGTCATATCAAATATGCCATCTATCTCTAAGACATGCGATTGCGAATCTATATTGAATGAAAATGTCTTATTAAATACTAAGATTGTAGATTTGCAAAACATACTTAGCAAATTCACATTGGGACATAAAAATTTTAATATGCTTATTGGATCCCAAAAATGTGCATTTAAAAGGGAAGGATTAGGATTTAAGCCTTATATTAAAAGAAAATTTTTGAAGAATTATTTTGTTAAGGCATCATATTCTCATGCTAAGAATGAAATAGATGAAAATATCACATGCCATGCTTGTAACAAAAAGGGACATAAAATTTTTGAATGCATGTATATGAATGTGAATAAGAATGCATGGATTCCTCAAGGAATCAAAACTAACCCCAATGGACCCAAGAAAGTTTGGGTACCAAAGTGTAATTGATAAATTTGTAGGGGGAGCTTTGGGAATGTATCTTTAAAGAGAATTGCAAAATTGATCCCAAAGGCTCAAAAAGATGAGGAATCGCAACGGTAAAGATAAAATCCGTATTCACGGAAACATTGGTACTGTTTCCTCAAAATTATGTATGTATGCATATTTCAAATTGATATAAATGTTTTGAAGCATACAAAATGATTAGGCAAGTATTCAAACTTCTATTGGTATCGATTTTCATTTGATATCACTAAGTGCCTTAATCATATATTTAAACCCCTATTCTATTTCAATTGGTATCACATTGAATTTATTGAGTTAAATTTCATATATGTGATCATTTGATTAATTTTGCATTAAAAATGAATTTTCCATGTAACATAATTGAATAATCATGAAAAGCATGGATTTTGATTGTTTAAGTAATTGGTAAGATATTCATAAGAAGACAATCATTAAAATGCATTGAAGTCATTGGTTTTAATTGGTATCATGATATATAATGACTCATTTTGAAAGAATGCTTAAAAGTGATATGATATTCAAATGGATTTATTGATATATTTTTTAATTGGTATCAAATTTGGGGAGAAATCATGATTAAGATGCTCTTAGTTTGTAAATGGTATTCATGAGAACCTATCTTTTGAAAAATACTATTTTTTGATTTTTTTTTATGGCAAAAGGGGGGGAATGCCAAATGTGCATATTTTTTAAATTTGTTAAATTTTTTGCACACATCTATTGGTATCTCATTTTAGAACTTATTTTTGCTTCTCCACTTTTTGATAATGTCAAATGGGGAGAAATCATTAGCAATGAGATTAAAACTTGTTTTTACCCTCACTCTTGTATTAAGGGGGAGTAAATGTACTAATGTGTTTGTCTAAGTATTATAGAGCTATTTTGAAGACAATCACACATTGAGGGGGAGCTTATGTTGAAGGGGAGCAAAATTGTCAAATTTGGACTCCAAGAAGCTCACAAGTATCAACAAGTTTTAAGGGGTTGTCATCATCAAAAAGGAGGAGATTGTTGGCGACTTGGTCGCATAAATGGATTTTGATGACGTCAACATAAAAGACGACTTCGACGTGCAAACACGGAGCAATACAAAAAGTGTCGAAGCATATGGGGTGAAGAGCGAGAATGTGAAGACTTGCGGCAAAATGAAGATTATATTGCAAAAGTCTTAGCTTAGGATTTAATTTGTAATGTGATATGTAATATTCAAGTGCCTAAGCTCATATGAATCATGTACATTCACTTAGATGCATTAGGGGCATGTACAAAATGCATTAAAACCTTCAAATCTGCATTTTAGTATTTAGGGAAGCCTTCTGGAACCGGCATGGACCTTACCGGTCCCTTTACCGGTCTTTAAACCGGCCCTCCCCTGTTTTGCATGCCTACTGGAATCGGGCCATACCGTGCCGGTTACCTCGCCGGTCTTCATGCCGGTATTGGCCAAGAAATCATGCTCTCTAGAACCGGGCTACCACTCGCCGGTTTCCATACCGGTTTTCTCGCCGGTCTAACGGCTAGTTTTTCGAACATTATATAGCCGTTGGGAGCCGTTGCAACCCTAGACCGGCATGCCGGTCTCCTCGCCGGTTTGCTCGCCGGTTTTGCTGTAGTTGGGGATAGCTTTGCATTTTGTTATAAATAGGACCCCAACTTCTTTGCCTTAGGTAAGAGACTTAATACACAATCTTCATACATTCTCTAAGGCAAGAAAAGAGTGTCCAAAACCTTCACACACTTTAAACACTCATCCAATCTCACATACATCTTCATATCATTTAGTGAGCTTAGATCACTTGGGTTTTTGCTCTCACACAATCTTCTTATTATTAATGAGTGCCCAAGTGTGATTTTAATTCTTCTTTATCAAAAACACTTGTGATTTGTGAAATCCCATTATTTGGGTAAATTGTAAAGGTTTGTGAGTGAGCCTACGTAGAAAACTCAAACTTGTAAAAGGTTCGAAGTATGCCTTGGCGGAAAACTCTTGGTTACGAGTGAACCACGGAAAACTCGATTTTAGTGGAAATCTTCAAGCGAGGCTTGGGGGAGTGGACGTAGGCACGTTTGGCCGAACCACTATAAATTGCGATGTCGTATTTCTCTTTCCCTTAACTTTTACTTATTTGCAAGTTTAATTACATTTATAATATCGAATAGAAAACTTGCATATAGGCTATTAATTGGAATAGAGAAAATTGCCTTAAGTCCCAATATTGGTAATAAGAGCTAAAATCGGCAAAGATTTTATAATTCCGCATTTGTAGCGATAACCCAATTCGCCCCCCTCTTGGGTATAGAGATTCTATGTCGCTATTGCTTGTAGGTACCTTCAGCGTTGTCGTGGATGCTTTGAAATTCCAAATAGAGATGACATAATAAGGCACTTCTTGTACTTGAAGCTGACAAGCAAATCACTTTTGATTCCTCAGCGGCAAATTATATTTTTCACATAGAGATGGCGAACAAGCCGGACCGTCTATTAAGCTCGTGGGCATGGCAAACGGACACGACATGTTTTGTTAGGATATGTAATACAACATGACATATATTTGAATTGGGTTGGAGCTACAATTTTTAACAAGCACGCGAATCATAAAAGTTCGATAAGATTTGAGATATGACCAAAACATAACAAGTGAAAAAACATACTTTAAATTTTATAACTTATTTTAATTGAATTATATTACTACACTTTTTAATATAGATGACTTCATTGACGGGCGAAGTATCAAAGCTAATTCTTACATCGCAACTAGGTTGGCTACCAATGACTAGCCCAATCATGGGCTATACTAACTCCATCTAGAGTGCTATATTAATAAATAAAAAGAATAGTTTAATATAGAAAATTAAATGGAACAAATAAATTCAAGACTAGCATATGGAGGATATCATAAGATAACAGCCTTGTTAAATCAGTGAACTGCGATCAATTGAATTGAGATTGTATCATTAACTAATTTATATATAAACTTTAAATTATGAGAATTGAATGTATTATTATTTAATAGTTTGTTGTTTGTTTCTTTTTTTCCCTTTATTAGTGTTATATCATCTTGTTGGGTTTTAAGCTTTTGATACTCAACCCTAATTTTCAGTTTCCACCACAAAACAGATTGTGTAATCAAGAAACCAGAATAACATGCACACACAAAGAACACCAAGATTTACCGTGGTTCGCCTGAAAGATTCAGACTACATCCACGTTGAACTCTAGAATCAACGGAGCTCACTGCACTTATAAAGTTTCAAGATTGTACAAGAATCACAGCCCTCCATTTACACAAAGATTCTCTCTTTGCCCAAAATACACTGAAATCCTAGAACCTAACAGTGCCAATTTTACAATTAATAAACCCAGTAATTAATCTTCTCTCATGGAAGACTAACCCACTATTGCTTTACAAGTAAAATACACAAACTGATTCTAGTTGGGATTCTCTGGAATCCCTCAAAGAAAGGAGAGATGAAGCTGTGTTTGAAGAGAGGATGAGAAGCTACGAAAGAGAGCAACCCTTTCTCTCAACCCTAACACATCAATTTATATGAAGAGAAATTGGTAAGTAACAGCGGATATGAAGCCACATGTCCTATCTAACGGCCACAAATATTTCATGTTATAACAAGTCACTTACATGTCGTCTGTTTAATGACCACAGGGGCGACAAGTCGTTCAACAAGCTTCATATTCTACAATCTCCACCTTGAAGTTTTGAACCTTTCGCTTCCATTAACATAAATCTCATGATAAGGCTTGATTAGTGCAGCAAGTTACATTGATTCCATCATAGTTCATGTTGGCTGCACATTCAGCCAACCCTCACATGCAACAACTTCATGCAGTGTGAGAGTTTGATGGCAGTCACAATTTTTGTCCCCATATCAGCTGGGTTGTCTTCTGTTGGGATCTTTCTAATATCAATTCTACCACTTGAAACAATTTCCCTTACAAAATGGTACTTGATATAAACATGCTTAGTTCTCTCATGGTGTACTGGATTCTTGCTCAAATGTATAGCACTTTGACTGTCAGAGTAGACAAGTGTCTTCCCATGAAGTTGATGTATTTCAGTTAG
Source organism: Zanthoxylum bungeanum (assembly GCA_019454045.1). Taxonomy (NCBI): domain Eukaryota; kingdom Viridiplantae; phylum Streptophyta; class Magnoliopsida; order Sapindales; family Rutaceae; genus Zanthoxylum; species Zanthoxylum bungeanum. The sequence goes on from SKCR01021656.1 coordinate 99,114, forward strand.
AATACCCTGAAGCCACATGACTTCCTTAAACACATCAGTTACAGCTACATACTATGCCTCAGTGGTTGAGAGTGTTACCAAAGGTTGCAAACTTGATTTCCAACTGATGCAGTTGCCTCCAAGGGTGAAATAATATGCTGTAGTTGATTTCCTTGAATCTCTATCACCTGCAAAATCAGAGTCCACATACCCTACCAAATCTAACACATTAGTTTTGTTAAAACATAAACCATACTCTATAGTAGTATTTATGTATCTTAACAGCCATTTTAAAGCAGACCAATGAAGGCTACCAGGATTTGACATAAATCTACTTAACAAGGATACATCATATGACAAATCAGGTCTAGTGCTAACCATGACATACATTACAGAACCAATAGCATTTGTGTAAGAGATATTTTCCATTTTATTCATTTCAGAACTAGTAGTTGGACATTGTGTTTTGGACAAAATAAAGTGACTAGCTAGAGGCTGACTAACAGGCTTGCATCCTTTTACCCCAAACCTGGATGCAACCTTTTGCAAATATGATGACTGATGTATTTTTAGGAAGTTCTTATTTCTGTCTCTATCAATGGTCATGCCTAGAATCCTCTTTGCACTACCTAAGTCTTTCATGTCAAATTCATTGTTCAACTGTTTCTTAAGTTTACAAATTACATCCATTGACTTAGAGATCAGAAGCATATCATCAACATAAAGCAACAAGTATACATGACATTTTGTATCAGTCATGAAATAGAAACAACTATCATACTTACTTCTAATGAATCCAATACTAAGCATAAATGTGTCAAACCTTTTGTACCATTGTCTAGGGGATTGTTTCAGACCATATAAGGATTTATTAAGTAGGCACACATACTCAGTGTGGTTTGTGTCCCTAAAACCTGCAGGTTGAGACATATATATTTTCTCCTCTAGTTCACCATGCAGGAAAGCTGTTTTGACATCTAGTTGTTCTAATTCAAGATTGTATTGGACTACAATTGCTAACATCATCCTAATGGTTTTGAACTTAACTACATGTGAGAATATTTCATTATAATCTACCTCTTCCCTTTGAGTAAACCCTTTTAGCAACAAGTCTGGCTTTGAATCTAACTGGGTCTCTAAGTTGTATCTCTTCTTTGAGTTTAAACAACCACTTACACTCAACAAGTTTTTGATTTATAGGTTTATGGACAAGGGACCAAGACTGATTTTTCTTAAGAGATGTCATTTCTTCTTTCATGGCTACTTCTCATTCATGTTTATGAGGTGATCTCAGTGCTTCTTCTAAGCTAGCACGTTCTGTTCCAGCTACCTCATGACTTGAAATCAAGGCACAAAAATAAAGATCAATATATGAGTAATTATAACTGGTAGGAGGCTTTACCTGCCTCCTACTTCTATCTCTTGCTAACTGATAATTGACTAGGGTATCTTGGGGTGTTTGATCATGTTGCTCAGGTGGTTCTGTCTGTTGATCAGGTCCTGATTGTCCTGTCGTATCTTCTGCATTAGGCTCATGTACTCCTACCAGATCAGTACTGACTTCTTCAGAGTCACCATTTCTTGCTTGACAATCATCTGGGGTTGCTGTCACTTGCCTATCAGCAGCTGATTCCATAGCTTTTTCTGATTCTTGCACTACTTGTGTTTGAGCTCCACCTGCAAGATCAAACTCTGCTAGATCATTTTCTTAAGGCACATGCATTATTTTTAGTTGTTTTACAAGGAAAGTTATGTTCATTAAATATAACATCTCTACTAACTATGATTTTGACTTCAGGTGACCCCATTTTCCCATAGTCTGTAGCCTTTTGTCCCTTCTTGGTATCCTAGGAAGACACACTTAAGTGACCTTGGCTCAAACATTCTTATGGATTGATGGGCATAGGCTTCACACCCAAACACTCTAAGGTGGGCAAGTTTTTGACTTCTATCTGACCATTTCTCTTTATAGCTCTTAAACTGTATGGAACTGTTAGGGCTTAGGTTTAGCAATTGTGTGGCAGTATGAAGTGCCTCTCCCCAGAAGGACTTAGGAAGTCCAGATGATAATAATAGGCATCTTACCTTCTCTAACAGAGTCTTATTCATTCTTTCTGCAATTACATTTTGTTGAGGGGTATTCCTTACTGTCCTATGTCTCAAAACCCCCCTCATTCCTACAATATTGGTCAAATTCAGTATTGCAGAATTCTAAGTCATTGTCAGTTCTTAAGACTCTCACCTTGTTACTGGTTTGGTTATCTACTAATACTTTCCTGTCCTTAAATTTTATTAGAGCCTCATTCTTTGTTTTAAGTAAAAAGGTCCATACTTTTCTACTATAATCATCAACAATAAAAAGGAAGTAATTATTACCACCATGTGTTTGGACCTTGGCAGGTCCCCAGATATCACAATGTAGGTACTCTAAACAAGCCTTTGACAGGTGAGTTCCAGTGGGGAAGCTTTGTCTGTGCCGTTTGCCCAACACACAGGTTTCACAGAAGTCTTGTGGTTTCAACTGGTCCTTGCCAAGTAACCCTTGCTTGCTTAGTACCTGCATGTCTTTCGGGCCAATGTGGCCAAGTCTCAAGTGCCATATATTAGTCATATCAGAATCAGAAATCAGGGCAGAAATGGGTTTGTTGGAGAATACATGATGTCCTTTAAGAACATACAATCCATTTTTCTTAACTCCATTTAAAATCAGTTGTTTACCCTTTAGAATGTACATGTTCCCTTGGTGAGCTTTATAAGTGAAACATAATTCATCTAGTGATCCTAGAGATATCAGATTTCTTTTTAGTTCTGGTAAATATCTAACCTCTGTTAAGATCATGATTTTCACATCATGGATTTTAAGTGTGATGTCTCTCACCCCTTGTATTCTACAAGTGTTATCATTTCCCATATTCAATGCCCTTTGGTCTGTGTTCCTAAAATTGGTGAACCAGTCCTTGCATGGACTCATATGAAATGAGCAACCTGAGTCTAAGATCCAATCACTACTTATTTGGTTATTAGAGACTGTCAAAGCCTCAGAGAGGCAGATTAAGCCTTTCTCAGCAGCCACAGTGGCACTGCCTTCATTCTTTTGTTCTCTAAGAAATTTATAGCAATTCTTCTTAAGATGTCCCTCCTTACCACAGTGGTAACACTTTTTCCCATTGTTTTTGTTCTGATTCTTTTTGTTCTTTTTCTTTCCTTTGAACTCTTGACTGTTTTGAGGGTTATTATTCTGACCAGTCTCTTTCCTATCATGTCTTCCCTTGGCAAAGATATTAACTCAACCTCTTTTGCTCATTTTGAGTTCTAGTTCCCTACCCCTTATGCCTGAGATAACTAAATCTAGTCTATGGACTGTACCAGTGTATTGAAGGGCATTTTTAACTACACTATATTCCTCAGGAAGTGAATTTAATAGGATCATTGCTTCACTATAGTCTCCTAAGGCTTGGTCAGTACCCTTAAGGATTTGTGTCATTTTAGAGAATTCATCAAGATTATCTTCCATAGATTTATTGGTTTCCATTTTGTAATTAAACAAATTTCCCTTCAAGAAAACAAGATTTGGGGCAGAAATAACAGAATATAAAGATTCGAGTTTACCCCATAATTTGATGGCAGTGTCCATCTCGTCTACTTTCCTTATGACCGAATCAGCAAGATGAAGAAAGATCAAGTTATATGCTTCTTCCAGAATTTCAGTTTTCACTTCATCTTCAACCTTGGGCCATTTTTCTAGGTCTGGTTCCAAAGCTAAGGCAACTTTATGGTGGGAAAGCATTATTTTAATCTTCTTCTTCTAGGTGGTGAAATCTCCCTTACCATCGAAGATTCCTACTTCGAGTTTGATAGTTGACATCCTGACTTCCCCAAGATCTTGTTCTTCTTCGATTCTTGGATTTTCCCTTGTACTGTTTAGGGGTGTGCATTAATCGGTTTTAACCGATTAACCGAACAGTTCCGACCCATTTTTTTATTACGGTTCGGTTAATTCGGTTATTGCGGTTAAAATTTTTAACTTTTTCGGTTATTCGGTTCGGTTACGGTTATGAGATTTGTATAACTGAACCGACCGATTAATCGAAACTAAACTCTATATATATATATATATATATATATATATATATATATATATATATATATATATATATATATATATATATATATATTAGTGCGTGCGAATCCTTTAATTTTTTAGAGTTAAGATAGTCTGCATGTAAACTCTCAATTGGTTGTAGTTATATTGATTTGATAATACAACCCAAAATAAAATTGATTTTCAAATGACAAGCTGCATTAACAACTTGGTTTTGACTCTTTTTAATTTCTCTCAAGAATTTAAAGGTAAAAATATATAAAATTTCAAATGTGTAGATTTTGCATCGTGGTGGATCCGTGACCCTTCAAAATTTCTAACATGGCAGGTTTGGAAGGAAATCTGAGGCTGTGACAATCATCGAAGGTTTAAAAAATATTTCTCTCACATGTAATTAAATATATATATATATATATATATATATATATATATATATATATATAATATATATATATATATATATATATATATATATAATCAAATGTTAGTTAGAATCAGTATTTTTAGAATCGGATATGTGATCGAATTAGTGATCCAAAAAATTTAATGCGTTAGTGGTTCAACTGGTTGAAACGTTCCGAAAAAATCGGTAGAACCGACCTACATCATATATAATTTCACTAATTAAAAATATAATAAATTATTAAATTTTAATTTATTGGATTGGTTAATAACCGAATTAACCATAACCGACCGAAATATAATGGTTAATTGGTTAATGGTTATATGTCATAAATTGGTTAAATCGATCACACTTTTATTTAACTGAAAATTTCGGTTACGGTTAAAAAATCAAGGATTAACCGACCGAACCGACCGATGCACACCCCTAGTACTGTTCCCTGAAGAACCGAGCTCTGATACCACTGTTGGGTTTTAAGCTTTTGATACCCAACCCTAATTTTCAGTTTCCACCAGAAAACAGACTGTGTAATCAAGAAACCAGAATAACATGCACACACAAAGAACATGAAGATTTATCGTGGTTCACCAGAAAGATTCAGACTACATCCACGCTGAAATCCAGAATCAACGGAGCTCACTGCACTTATAAAGTTTCAAGATTGTACAAGAATCACAGTCCTCCCTTTACACAAAGATTCTCTCTTTCCCAAAATACACTGAAACCCTGAAATCTAACGGTGCCAATTTTACAATTAATAAACCCAGTAATTAATCTTCTCTCATGGAAGACTAACCCACTATTGCTTTACAAGTTGTTGATGGTGTTTTTCGGGCACTATGTTATTTAAACAACACGACAGGGGTAAAAGGGGTAACTCCATTGATCGAGACCGTTAAAGCCGACCCGACAACTTGACGGTAAGAGGCCGAGCACTTTATACTAAATGGCCGAGCACTTGAGATCGGATGACCGAGCATTATCAGATCGACAGCAGCATTCTCAGTTCAAATGGCTATCATGACCGACCTCATGAAGACCGAGCACATGACGAGGCGTGCTCAGGAAGATAAAGCATCCTATTCTTGCGGAAAAGGGATAAGTTGTCCTACTTTAATGGGGTAAAGTAATAACTTAATATCCTAATAGGATAAAGGAAGTAAATGTAGTTTTGATTAGGAATCCTTATGGGAAAAGGGAATAGTTTTGACTAGGAATCCTGATAGGAAAAGGAGACCATCTCCAAATTGGGAATTCTTGTACAAATAGGAATCTGATTTCTTCACCATTATAAATAGGAGGGTAGAGTGAGTGTAGAAGGACAAGTTGAAGGCATCATCTGAAAATCATCACAAGAGTGAGGGATTAGAATCATCAAGCTCCGGTTTGTAAAAGCAAAGAAGAGACCCGAGGAGTGTATTTGAGTAATAAAAAGTACCACTATGTTCTTGTCCGTGGACGTAGGTCGGATCCCAAAATCCACCGAACCACGTTAAATCTCTTTGTCGATTGGTGTGTTTTCCAGTCTCCCGCTAAATTTGCTTTTGGTCCCCCATAACCAAACAAATTCACCATTGAAGGAGGATTACCTCGGAGGTGATATTCCCATATTACCCCGAGACCAAAATCCGCCATCAACAGTTGGCGCCGTCTGTGGGGAACTCTACGAAAAGCAACTCGCGTAATAAGACAAATGGCGGAAGGCGGAAACCAACAATCATCAGGGAGCTCGGCTGCAGACTGGATGGAAAAGATCGAGGAAAACCTTAGGAAGGAAAGGGAGGAAAACCAAACTCTACTAAAAACCATAGTAGACCGGTTGGAAAGGATGGAAGGAGCACGCGACGGAAAATTCGAGGCCGGGACTAGCCGGCGAAGGAGTCAGATAGCGGAAGGAAAGAGAATTGTTGATACAAGCGAAGACGACAGACCTCAAAGGAGGGAACCCTACAGGGTGAGATCCGTGATAGTACAAATGGATTCCCAAACCGAGGACACATGGGAAGAGGAAGATGACAAATCATCACCAGATCCCTCCTACGATAGCCCTCACAGTACCCGGAGGAGAGGAAAAGAACATACCAAAGAAGTGCGGGACGACACCGACCCTGAGAAGCGCCACTCCCGAGGTAGCAGAAAGAAAAGAAACCACAGGGGGCAGCATGGAATCAAAGACAGCAGCATGAAATCTTGGTTACGGGAGGAGCTGGTCAAATGGGGAGTATACCCCAATACAAACATGGGAGATGTCCAGGACATCAAAGATGAGTCCCCCCTCACGGAGGAAATAAAATCGGAGAAATTCCCAAAAAGATTCAGCATGCCGACCATGACACCATACAAGGGCCGTACCGATCCCAAAACCCACATCGAAGACTTCGTCCTACTAATGGAGGTACAAGGGGTAACAAGGGACGCCATTTGCAAAGTGTTCCCCTTAACTCTAGCCGGACCGGCCATCCTATGGTATAGAAGCCTAGCCCCAAGAAGCATCAGCAGCTTCGTACAACTGAGAAAGTCATTCATACGACACTTCAAGGGGGCTTGTGTCCCCAGAAAGACAATTGGAGAACTAAGACTTATGAAGCAAGGAGACGATGAGCCTCTGAAGATATTTATTGAAAGGTACCATAATATGGTACTCGAAGTCGGAGGGTATGAATCCCCCGAGGCCCTGGAAAGCTTGAAAGGAGCCTTGAGGGTCGGAAGACTATGGACCCATCTAAGGATCCAAGACACCCCGGATTACGCCACTGCCCTGGAGGTGGCCCGAAAATTCATTTTATTGGAGAACGAGGAGAAAATATCCCGATAAGGGAACACCATCAGAGAAAGAACCACAAGGGAGGGCGCCCCCCGCCGTATAGAAAAAGAACCCAGAAAACCACCCCCAAAGCACAAGGAGTTCAAACCACTGCACCGTGACAACCAATAGAGAAGGGCGCCGACCCAAGTAAACCATGTGGTCGGGGAAAATGCATACATTCCTCTAAATAAACCACTGGGATAAATTGTCGTGGAGATCCAAGGGAAAGTCCTCTTAGTAGAACCCGACCAAAGAAGATTTTCCCCGGACAAGAGGAACCAAAAGGCTTATTGCATACACCACAACTCCAGAGGACATGCAACGGACGGGCGCAGAGACCTGCGGGAGCAGGTGGAAGACTTGGTAAAAGAAGGCTATCTCGGTGTGTACATAGACCATTCGGTTTTTTAGGTCGACCAAGTTGATAGCGGAAGTCATCCGGTCGGATGCGTGGAATGCTGAGATGCAGAGATGATATATTAAGAAGAGCCTTGCTTGTAGTGACCAGTGTAGAGTTGCAAGAAAGGCAACAGATCCCAAAAAAGGTGAGTAAACCTCTTCTGACTTAGGTTGACATTTGATTATGCTTGTTTGTTATGGCTCACACAATGATTTTGATATTTGTTTTCCGGCTCGGGTCTGCTCTTGTACCGCCGAGACCGATGTCTCTTTCCGGCTCGGGTCTGCTCTTGTACCGCCGAGACCGATGTCTCTTTCCGGCTCGGGTCTGCTCTTGTACCGTCGAGATCGATGTTTGTTACAGCTCGGGGTCGGGTTACGTCCCACCGAGTCATGCTCATTGGTCTGGGGACGTAACATTCCCCCAGGACCAAGTGATTTTTACAGCTCGGGGTCGGGCGATGTCCCACCGAGTCTGCCTTTGGACTGGGGACGTAACATTCCCCCAGGACCAAGTGATTTTTACAACTCGGGGTCGGGCGATGTCCCACCGAGTCTGCCCTTTGGACTGGGGACGTAACATTCCCCCAGGACCAAGTGATTCTTACAGCTCGGGGACGGGCGATGTCCCACCGAGTCTGCCCTTTGGACTGGGGACGTAACATTCCCCCAAGACCAAGTGATTTTTACAGCTCGGGGTCGGGCGATGTCCCACCGAGTCTGCCTTTGGACTGGGGACGTGACATTCCCCCAAAGCCAAGTACCTCTTTCAGCTCGGGGTCGGGTTACGTCCCACCGAGTCAGCCCTTCGGACTGGGGACGTAACATTCCCTCAGGTCCAAGTGCCTTTCACAGCTCGGGGTCGGGGTACGTCCCACCGAGTCAGCCCTTCGGACTGGGGACGTAAAATTCCCTCAGGTCCAAGTGCCTTTCACAGCTCGGGGTCAGGGTACGTCCCGCCGATTCAGCCCTTCGGACTGGGGACGTAACATTCCCTCAGGTCCAAGTGCCTTTCACAGCTCGGGGTCGGGGTACGTCCCACCGAGTCAGCCCTTCGGACTGGGGACGTAACATTCCCTCAGATCCAAGTGTCGTTCTCAGCTCGGGGTCGGGTTGCGTCCCACCGAGTCAGTCCTTCGGACTGGGGACGTAACATTCCCCCAGGTCCAAGTGCCTTTCTCAGCTCGGGGTCGGGGTACGTCCCACCGAGTCAGCCCTTCGGACTGGGGACATAACATTCCCTCAGGTCCAAGTGCCTTTCACAGCTCGGGGTCGGGGTACGTCCCACCGAGTCAGCCCTTCGGACTGGGGACGTAACATTCCCTCAGGTCCAAGTGCCTTTCACAGATCGGGGTCGGGGTACGTCCCACCGAGTCAGCCCTTCGGACTGGGGACGTAACATTCCCTCAGGTCCAAGTGTCGTTCTCAGCTCGGGGTCGGGTTACGTCCCACCGAGTCAGTCCTTCGGACTGGGGACGTAACGTTCCCCCAGGCCCGAGCATCTCTCACAGCTCGAGACAGGATCACATGCCACCGAGCACATCATCGTTAGCTCAGAGGCAAAATTTTCTCCTCACAATCGAGATTGGATCAGTCAGGGGTCAGGACCCCCAAATCTCTGGTACAGATATTACAGAGGATGAGTCATTTTTAGTTTGGACAACAAGAGGAACTTCATCTCCTGATGGAACGACCCAAGTAAGCAATTTGCTTTGAGGTGGAGAATCATTCTGAATAGAGTCAGCATCTCCAATAAACCGAGGATATGAAGATAGAAACAGAAGACTTAGTTGATGGCAAAGATAATTTCTCGGTGATTTCTGGAGCGACCACCAGCAAGGCGATCAGCACACCATCTTTTTTTATAGTTCCCGGCATCAACTCACAAACTCGTTGTTACCGAGAACTAGGGGACATATGTTGATGGTGTTTTTCGGGCACTATGTTATTTAAACAACACGACAGGGGTAAAAGGGGTAACTCCATTGATCGAGACCGTTAAAGCCGACCCGACAACTTGACGGTAAGAGGCCGAGCACTTTATACTAAATGGCCGAGCACTTGAGATCGGATGACCGAGCATTATCAGATCGACAGCAGCATTCTCAGTTCAAATGGCTATCATGACCGACCTCATGAAGACCGAGCACATGACGAGGCGTGCTCAGGAAGATAAAGCATCCTATTCTTGCAGAAAAGGGATAAGTTGTCCTACTTTAATGGGGTAAAGTAATAACTTAATATCCTAATAGGATAAAGGAAGTAAATGTAGTTTTGATTAGGAATCCTTATGGGAAAAGGGAATAGTTTTGACTAGGAATCCTGATAGGAAAAGGAGACCATCTCCAAATTGGGAATTCTTGTACAAATAGGAATCTGATTTCTTCACCATTATAAATAGGAGGGTAGAGTGAGTGTAGAAGGACAAGTTGAAGGCATCATCTGAAAATCATCACAAGAGTGAGGGATTAGAATCATCAAGCTCCGGTTTGTAAAAGCAAAGAGGAGACCCGAGGAGTGTATTTGAGTAATAAAAAGTACCACCATGTTCTTGTCCGTGGACGTAGGTTGGATCCCAAAATCCACCGAACCACGTTAAATCTCTTTGTCGATTGGTGTGTTTTCCCGTCTCCCGCTAAATTTGCTTTTGGTCCCCCATAACCAAACAAATTCACCGTTGAAGGAGGATTACCTCGGAGGTGATATTCCCATATTACCCCGAGACCAAAATCAGCCGTCAACACAAGTAAAATACACAAACTGATTCTAGTTGGGATTCTCTGGAATCCCTCAAAGAAATGAGAGATGAAGCTGTGTTTGAAGAGAGGATGAGAAGCTACGAAAGAGAGCAACTCTTTCTCTCAACCCTAACACATCAATTTATATGAAGAGCAATTGGTAAGCAACGGCGGATATGAAGCCACGTGTCCGATCTAACGGCCACAAATATTTCATATTATAATAAGTCACCTACATGTCGTCTATTTAATGACCACAGGGGCGACAAGTCGTTCAACAAGCTTCATATTCTACACATCTATTTAATTTTAAATTTTTATAATAATTTTTAATATACTTCAATTGAATTTGTTCTAAAAATAAGTGAGAATCAAAGATTTCTTCTAACTGCGAGAGAGGATTTGCCCAGCAATTCATTTGTGCAATCATCCTTAAAGTTTTAAATGCTATCCCTTTTTGTAACCATTAATTTAGCATCAACAAAGGTAACTAACGATATAAAATTATGCCTTGCCACTAGCTATTGCTAGTTGGATTAATAAATGCTCATGTACACATATTTCTTTTCCTTTTTATTTTCATCAAAATAACATTTCCTAGGTTCTTGACGTGTTTTAAATAGAAATTTATTTTTTTAAAAAAATCATATTTCTCATTTTTTATTATTAAGAAAAAACCTACCTCTTAATTTATTTACTCTTTAATCATAAGATAAGTTTTATTAGTTCTTATTCTTTTTTTATTACTCTTTAATCATTTTTTAACTAATAAAGTGTTTGACCTAATTTTCTCCCTTTTTCCCTTTAAAAAAAATTCAAATTACTGTTCACGTGTATAATAATGTGAATAATATTATATATATATATATATATATTTTGCTTTTAACAAAAGGGGTGTAAATTCAAATATATTTTAATCTCTTATCCTTTGGGTACCGTGTTTTGAAATCACTTACTTTTATTTTAAATACACACTAAATATTATAGTTACATTGTGACTGTGCCTAATTAATGTGCACTTAGACACACCTAATTCACAATCATTTGTGATTGTAGGAAAAATATAATCATAGTGTCATTGCAATCACGAATGCGATTGTGTTCAATATGCCTGAGGATCGGTAATGTGTTGGAGGTCGATAATGTGACCGAGGACTGAGGTCACAAGTGTGATTGATGGTCGAAAATATGCCTAAAATCACAGTTATGATTGTGTTCAATATGATTGATGGTTGGTAATGTGATTCAAGTAACTAATGCGACTGAGTCAAAAATATGATTGATGTCACAAATGTAAATGGGGGTCGGTAATGTGACTTATATTACAATTATTATTGTGTTCAATATGACTTAAGTTCGGTCATCTGACTGAAGCATAACCAAGAATAAATTACCATGAATAAATTATTAGTACTGATAGTCACATTGTGACTTTGGAAAAAAATTGACTATGACTCATTTCTTTATGACTGAAGTAAGATGTTATTTTTAACTGTGCTCAATTAAGGATGTCAAAAAGATCCAGATCAAGACGACCCGGAAAGATCGGGATCCGGAAAGACCTAGGTCTGCAATATATTTTTCACATATTCGAATTTTGATTTTTAAAATCTGTATAGATTCGAGTCCGGATCCGGAAACATTATTCCTGATCTGGTTAATTTAAAAAAATGTATAACATATAAAAGTAATCATCATCTTTATCACTCATCAATCCATCGTCTTCATCTCATCATCTTCATCACTCATAAATCATCGTCTTCATATGTCATCATCTTCATTAGTAATCATCTACAAAATGCCGATCCAGGATCCAAATCCAGATATATCTGGATCGACACGGTTATACACAGGTCTAGATTTGGATAATTTTTCCCGGGTCTTGGTCAGGATCCAGGAATTGAAAATTATTTCCAGACCCGAATCTGAATCTAACTAGACTCGGCTCCGGGTCTGAAATTTTCCATCTCTATGCTCAATGTAACTGAAGTAACTAATGTGATTGAAGATAAATAATGTGATTGAGGCACATATAATGCAACTTTTAGTGACCAATGTGATTATAAGGACTATCAATGTAAAGTGTGTGTGACACGATAATTTTGGAGCTAATTTCGACCTTACATAAGTTTGAATTTGATAGAGGTTTGTTGATGAAAATTGTAGGTACGAATGTTAAGTGTATGTGTATTTTTACAGATTGTGATTTAGAGTCCGAATGAAAGAGATATAAATATTTTAAAATATCTAGTTTAAAATTATTATTCTCTTATAAAATTATAAATATAAAGGTTTTTTACTCATTTTTTTGTCAAAATATATCGACAATGTGTCTTATTTTAAAGATATGATTTTTAGATCGATAATATGTAAAAAAATTTTATGAAACATTTTATATTTTGGAAGATATTTACGTTTGAAATTAAAGTGATTTTTTTAAACACACCCCACAGGTGCATGGGGCGCGTGTTTAATTATTTTTTCTTTTGTTAATTTCTAATCTTTTTTGATAATCTTACACTCATAAGATTAAATATAATTTTTAAAGTTTGACTTGGATTATATACTAAAGATTTTATCCTAATTTGTTTTTTTTTTAAATAAAAACCCATTTTTTAATTGGTATATATTCAATTTAATTATTTGATGCATCCACTAACATGAATGGTTTTCCTTTCTAAATATATGTCTATACCTAATAAGATATCATGAACGAGCACTTACAGAAAAACAATAATGATAAAACTCTTGTTATTAAAAAAAAAAAATTATAATTGATTGGATAATTTTCACTTAGACCATTTAATTTCATATTGTTATCCAACTAATAGTTTATTAATTTTTTATTTTATATACAATATAAATATGAATCCGTATAGATATTATCTTTAATTTGAACAAACAAAAAGTGCATCATCATTCAATCGAATCATTTAATTAGCACTCTCACACTACCTATAGACAATATTAAGTTTAGTACAATAATTAAAATGAAACTTAATATTATTATTAAAGTCAATATCTTCATGGACTATTTTCATTTGCTTTCTTCCACTACAAGAAAAAAGGCTTTTACTGATACTAAATTAGTGTCAGTAAAGGGTTTTACTGACACTATATAAATGTGTCAGTGTTGCCGCAGCCAGAAATCACTGACACTAGTTTCTAGTGTCAGTGATTCTTAGTGTCAGTAAACGTTAATACTGTAGTATCAGAAAATTATTGACACTATGGTATCAGTAATCTCTCACACTATTTTAGTGTCAGTAAATTATTGACACTATATCATCAGTATTTAGTGATACTATAGTGTCAGTAAATTTTGTTACTGCAGTATCAGTATATCGCATATATTTGATTTTTAGTGTCAGTAATTATTGTTACTATAGTATCAATATCCGTCAATATCTTTTAAAATTAAAAATCGTATTATTTCACAATTATATTTCTTATTTTTGTAATTAAATTAATCATAAAATATATATATATATATATATATATATATATATATATATATATATATATATATATATATATATATACCAACTCAATGAAATAAAAAACTAAAAAATTACATTTATATAAAATTCGCAATATAATAGATTAATCGTATTAATCAATTCAACAGTATCACATGATGAATACAAAAACTCCATAGACAATCTTTAAATTAACATATATATATTTCAAAAACTACTCTTAAAGTCCCATCAAAATGTCATGCCCCCACCAAAATTCATGATACTTGTTGAGAAGCCTGCAACAATCCCCCAACAATATGATATCTGGCACAAAATCTGAAATTATAAACCAAATGTTAAGAATTAGATGGACTTCCAAAAGTATCAATCAGAACATGGCAAAACTTCATCAGGTAAAAAACTATCTCCAAGTTCATGTCTGACATAGAGAACATCGAGACACTGTTAATAGAATATTTTACATCATGATTGTTTTAACTTTCAAGTCTCAAAGCAATCTTACCCACTAGCAAAACTCACAAATAAAACAAATTAACCCACCAAATTAAACCCATCAGGGCATAAAACTGAAATAAAAGATATGATTCATATTGCTTTCACTGAAGTAAAAAATCTGGGGAAAAAATTCTAAGCTAAAAGTAGAAACAAGAATGTATTAATTTACAGAAAAGAGAAATACCATACTACTTCATTAACTCAACGAACAATAGCTATGTTGTCCTTGTCATTTGTATTCTGCAAGAATAGAAGATTTCCCAATATGTCATGAATTAAAGTGAAAAAATAGGAAGTAATAATCACCTCTGTAAAACATGTCCTTGTAATTACCTCTTCATTATACTGTGTGATTATATGTGCAACATATATTGCCCAATCATCACGGAGTTGCGTTATATATTCCAGAGTGTACTCATTAATCCCCTTGAACTTTAAAATATTTATAAGTTAGAATTTTAAACAGTAAGATATCTTAATTGAAAAGATATCTTAATTGACTAGTGATAAAACTTAACTATTGTTAACTTACATTGTCTTTTAGAATGTTCACATTTGTTACAATTTGCTGCATGTATTTCATCACATAATAACCGCATTCAAAACTTCCAGGCTGCATTGGACACTATAAAAAAGAATTATCATATCAATATTAGTTCATTTAGACATATTCTAAATATTCTCATTGTTGCATATCACAAAAATATATATATATATCATAACTTTGTACCTTCACAGATACCCAAGTCACACTACCGCTCTTATTATTAGAATGTAAAGATTGATACACTCTAATTCCCCTACAAAAAATTATAATTGGATATCATATAAATAATGCAACAATAAACCCAATGTTAAAATAAAGAGAAAACAACTATAACTTAACTGATTAACAATTTGCATCAACTCATCAGTAGGATTATTCCCCTTAGGATCCAGATAATATATCGTGCGTCGTACTATGTCAATTGCAAGAAGCACCCAGTGAAAGCTAAATAAGAAAGAAAGGGTAATAAAAATCTGGATTACATAACTTGAAATTGAATACTAAAAAAATTAAAAAATTATTACCTTGGGTTGTATGGGATCAATATGATTTGCCCCAACTCTATCATACCTAACAGTTTTGAAATGTATTGAGGTCCTTCTTTCAAAGCAACCTTTGATGGACGTATCATCTCAAAATTTCCAAACTGAACTGGTTTGGCAGTTTCAGTTTTATCCATCTCATCGTATAAGTGCCTAAGACAAGATAAACATAAAAACAAAGTAAATATTTATAAAACATTTAGAACAAATGAAGAAAGAGGTAAAAGAAAACATACTTGATCCATATGTTAATAGCACAGTTTGAGACCTCCTTAAAATCCATGATTTCTTCGCAAATTGCTTTGTCTAAGTATGACTTCCAAGTAATACCAAAAATTGGTATGTCATAATCAATCTTTATCAAATTCGGAAAACAGCTCTTAACAAGCATAAAAAAACATTTGCATGTATGGACTCTTATCTTGTTTTCTTGTTTGTGCAGCTGCCCTCGTGTTCTTTTTAAGAACCAGCTTTCTTGCAATTTGTTTTTTCACAACTACTTCATTTTTTGGTTCCTTTACTGCAGGAGTTAACCTCGGAGATCTTCTTGGAGTCAATTTAGGTTTCGTTGGAGTTATTCTTGAAGTTGCTTCAATGTTTTGTTCTTTTTGATCATCATTTGGCACACCAACTTTAATAGGATCCTCCAATATTTTGCTCTTCACAGACTTTGGTGAAGTTTTACCCACAACTAACTGAACCTGTAGGATTAATTCATTATTAGTATTTAATAATACATATATATGAAGATATTAAAAAAGACGCCAAATGTATTAACCTTTCTTTTTCCAAGTATGCTCGGGGAACGTTCAAGCTCTAAGCAAGCGCCACTTGAAGATTTTGCCTTGGGAAAGTTAGAACTACCTACTTCAGTGTTGCTGTAGGCGTTCAACCTTGCATTCATATACTCAAGTTGCGCTGTCATAAATTGAAAGCTCTCCTGATACTTCTTCATTTCCATTACACATCAACACCTACATTCCACAAGGTTTTTAAATCCTCGATTAAAGGTTGTAGGTACACATCTATATCATTTCCAGGCTGCTTGGGGCCAGATATCAAAAGAGACAACATCATAAACTTTCTCTTCATACACAACCATGGAGGGAGATTGTATGTTATCAAAGTAACGGGCCAACAGCTATAAGTGGTGCTTTGATTGCTATACGGATTAACCCCATCACTTGAGAGAGCTAAACGAAGATTTCTAGGATCTTGGGAAAATTCAGGCCACTTATTGTCAATTAATTTCCATGCCGGTGAATCAGCAGGGTGGCGAAGATTGTCGTCTTCAATTCTCTTATTTGCATGCCAAATCAAGTTTTCAGCTGTCTGTGGTGAATGAAACATTCTTTTGAACCTAGGAATAATTGGAAAATACCATAACACCTTCCCAGGAACCCCTTTTCTCAATTGTTTGGAACCATCATTTTTTCTTTTCCACCTAGATTGTCCACAAATTGGGCATTCAATAAGATTTGCAAACTTATTCCTGTAAAGAATGCAATCATTTGGACATGCATGTATTTTATCATAATCTAAGCCCAACACTTTCATTGTTTTTTTTGCCTCATACATAGACTTGAGTAGATTATTATTTTTTGGTAATATATCAGCAAGAGCTTCTAACAAAGCTGAAAATCCTTTATCAGACCACCCATAATTCCCTTTGACATTATACAGTCTCATTAAACCCGATAACTTTGAATGTTTAGAACCTAGATATAATGGCTTTTCAGCATCTTCAAGCATATCTGTGAAAGAGCTATGATCTTTATCACATTGCTCATACGCATCTTGAACCATATCAACTACATCACTATAGTCATGACATCTGAAACGTTGACTTTGTGGAAGGTCTTGGCAATTTTCAGAAGGAGATACAGGTTTAGATTCACCATGCCAAGTCCAAACTAAATACGTTTGGAGAAAGCCTTTCTGAAACAAATGAAGCTTCACCTCTTTAGGAGTATGAAACTCCATATTGCAACAACGGGCGCAAGGACATCTAATTAACATTCGATTTTCAGAATTAAGAATTGCAAACTCCAAGAATTCATCAACTCCAACACGATATTCACTGGAAAGTCTATCACAATATATCCATTTTTTGTCCATTTTACGTACCTAACCTGTTCATAATATGTACCTTGTCGATGTAAGTTTATAAAATTTTCATAATTAGTTTCAAAGGTTTAAAGAAAACATACATTAGAGTAAAATAACGAAGAACATTGGCTTGAATACAATAGGTTAAAACAATGAGCAAACAGTTTATTATATCTTTAGTGCTTAGATTCATAAGTTGTTGGTTTTTTTTTTCAGTTTATAAGTTTGAATGCCATGTGGCCATGCACAATCCCAGTAACGTACTAGATAGAAACAAAAGGGAAACAATCACCCAAAAACCGGCATGCTAAGTCAAAGATAAGCCGAAGCATAACAATACATAACATTAAACTTCAACACATAAACTATCAAAATAGGCATCACACATAGGAAATCACTAAAGAACTGTACAAGCCCTTCAATTACCTCCATAAGATGCACTAACTTAATATAGAAAATCATAAAATTTTGTGTACCTTTCCACTTTGAGGACTGCCCGAGCACTTGGTGGTATTATAACTTTTTGAAGCGTGCTTTAAACAATGATCCTGTGAAACTTCTTTTGTTAGAAATCTACTTTTTACATTTTGATAATATTACCAACAGCTCTATATGTCAGTTCGAAATCTACATAAATTCTAGTAAAACCAGACATGAAACTCTGACCATCAAAATTTGGCCATGATGAGAAGCTCGCAAACCGTTAAACAGAATACTTTGTAAATCAGTAAGGTTGTAAAATATTAAACATTAAACATTAAACAATCACCTTATCACAGCAAGTGAGCAGCTGAATTAGATTATAAACCCCACCAAAATTCTTGTCCAGAAAGCTCTGCAGATGGGTTATGCAATTAAGTAATATCAAACTCCCTAACCTTAGTGTCAGTAAAGGCCTTTTTTCTTGTAGTGCAGGGGGCTGTATTGTCATGAATATGGAGCTGAAATAAGGGGCAGTGGATGATTTGGGCTTGCGGCAAGGTAAAGGCAGTGTAGAGAAGGTTTGATGAAGGCAATGTGTGCAGTGTGGATAGGAGAGTGAGCCGTGTGTGATGGTGGTTTGGTGAGAGTGTGTAAGTGCCGTGTGTATCTTACTTTAGCGTGAATCAATTTATTGCTTACGTGATGGGCTGCATGTATGTGTGGCTTAAGGTTGAGTGTTTGGCTCAGTGAGATCTTGTTTGATTCAGTTAGTATGTGTGTGTTGTTGATTTTTGGTCAGGCCATGAGTGGGTTGAGAGAGCGCAACAGAGAATCCAAGATCCAAGAGAGATTTAGGGTTCTTTGATATGTGTTACCTTCAATATGGTGAATCGCCGTGTGTGGATCTTGTGAGCAGTGTGCGCTGGAGGCGTGATTAGGGTTCTTTCATTGTTTGCCGAGAGGGAGAGTGTCTCCTAGGGTTTGTGTCTGCGTTTGTTTGAGTGTTCCTCTGCCGTGCAGGAGCTTCGAAAGTGTTGATGCCGTATGTGAGTGAGAGTCAAGAAGCAGGTGTCGTGGCTGTGAGGGTGAGGTCTGTTTAAGGGTAGGAAGTGGGCTGGTTCGTGACTGATTTGATGAAGGGGCAGTGCAAATGTGGCGTGAAGATGAATTATTGGCGATGAAGAGGGTTGCTTTGGGCGTTGGAAAGCTGTGAGGCTGCTTGTTTTTGACCCGACAAATACATATATATTTTTATAAACCGCGGTTTAAGGAACAAAAGTCACGATTTGGCCCAGTGGTAAAGCCTTACAATAAAAAAAAAATTTATATCAATGGTTACAATTTCGAGTCCCAGCAGACTTAAGGAAATAATTTTTTTTAATTTTTTTACTGATACTAAGGTATCATTAATTACTGACACTAAATTTACTGATACTCTAGTGTCAGTAATATATGCGAAAAACGTCACTTCCGCGAGGTGTTGGTTCGACTCCAGACGACTACGCGTTTTTTTTTTTTTTTTATTTCTTACTGATACTATTGTAATAGTAATTACTGACACTAAAATCGCTGATACCATAGTGTCAGTAATTATTGATATTTAAGTGAAAAACACGGAAATATGCCCATTTACACGTCGTTTCTGACACTTTTAGCCTAGTGTCACTAACCTTAGTGTCAGTAAAGACCTTTTTTCTTGTAGTGTTCTAAGCAACCAAAGAAAGCAATTTTATTCAAATAAACATTAAAGTCGTTCACACTATTAGTATCAACTCAATCAAGAGCAAACGACAAATAATATTTTCCTTTTCTTTATTTTTGGCCATGGATAGATCGTTTTCCACATTTAATTCAAATTAATTGCATCTTTTTGGGTTATTTAATTAAAAAACTAAAAGAGATTAGACTTAGTTTGATATGACTTTTTGAATAAATTATTTTAATAAATCTTTTACTAATTCTACTTCTACAATTAAAACTTTAATAAATAATTGAAAAACTCTTTAATTGTTTGTGAAATTTTTTATTAAAAGTTATATAATTATTTTAATTGATAAATTTTTTAAAATTATTTTATAAAAAATAAATCGTGAAACATATATATTTTTAATAATTTAATTTTTTTCTTAAAAATTATGCAACTTCCATTCTTAAAAATTTCAAAAGTTGTATGCGAAATACAACCCAATAACGAAGAACGTTTAATATTAAAAGCATCCGGCAATTTTTTATACAAATATTCAATTTGTTCGAACGTATTTTTTTAATTGAATTGGGACAAAAACAAAAATGTTATTCCGTCAAAGAAATTTGTATTTTTTAATTTATTAAAGTACGTATAAATTATCTGAATCATGATTTCTTAAGAATGAATCCATTGAAATCCCAAATTTCATATATGAACAACGATTCTGTTCTCACTTATTAAAACAATTTAAATAAAAACGCGCCATATCTACCGAGAAATGCAAACTTTTCTACGTGGCGAGTTTATATTGGTTGTGTAATGTCTTTCATTTTCCCCCGCGGGGGGCAATAAATTGTACAATTCAACGACTCATTAGTTTGACTTCAATGTTTGTACCTAATATCTAGGGGTGGCAATTTGAGTTAGAATTCATTTATTTGTTCGATTCGATTCGTTTTAAAATGAATATGGGTTTGAAAAAATAGATTCGTTTAATAACCGAGTTGATTCGATTCAATTCGTTTATTAAACGAATCGAATACGAATTGAAGCTCATTGATTCGTTTAGGATTCGTTTTATTATATTCTTTTATTACTTATTGTTATTTTTCAATTAAGATTCGAGAAATTATGGCTAATTACCATAGAAAAATAATATTGTCGATATTTGGTGCGATATTTTTAGTAAATATATTAATTACATATTTCATATGTATATATTTATGAAAAATCAATGTAAATAAATTATGGTAAATTATGTTATTGAATAATATAATGACTAAACGAATATTCGTATTCGATTCGTTTAATAAACGAATCGAATACGAATCATGATATTAAGATTCGTTTAATAAACGAATCGAATACGAATCCATCACATTTTGATTCGATTCGTTTAGGATTCGATACAAATTCGATTCGTTGATTCGTTTTGCCACCCCTACTAATATCCGTCTATTAGAGAAAAATTTATATATGAACGGTTTCTATAAGATCATCTAATCAATATATAACACATGTTATAGTTATATTTTTCTCTATTTTGATTAGTCATTCTCAAAATATATCAAACACGTATCATTTATTAATTAAAATGTCATATAAACTAGATACTCATTTACAATAATACCCCTGAAATTGAAAATTATTGTGTTCACAATTGACTTTGAAACAGTTTCAGTTTTTATTTTTTTAATCCTCACCTCAATTATCCGTAACACGTAAATTACTTGGTATTACTAGAAGCAAATAATATAATTTCCACATTTGCATGCATCATAATGAACATCATCATCATGTGGACAATGATTTATGCATATCATTGTTGCTCAAGTAGTGAACTTGAAGCAAGAAAATAATAATTATAAGGTTGATTGGTGCATGATTGTTTAATTAATGGGCACTCATCTTACCTGCAACTCAATGGAGATGTGATGTGACCACCAAAATTTCAACTTCTTTCAGGCAAGATATGGCATCTTCAACTTCAATCATCATTGTTTCTCGTCAGAAGTATCATGATGATGATGATCATCATCATCATCATCATGTGGGTATCTAGTAACATCCACACTAAGTCACTAATCCGTGTTTCTCATCATATATCTGCACACTTTTCAATCACTTTACTTTCCAGGAAAAGCAAAATTATTCGGAGAATAATAAAACAAAGAATAATTAATGCTTAATTGATCATAAAACTAAACTTGTGGAAAACGTGATTTGAATCCTGAGGGGTATTTTGTCATAACCCCAAGTTTTTATATATTAATCCTGAATGTTCAAAGCTCAGCTCATAGACAATTAATTGCATATTCTAGTTTTCTCTACAGTAGCCATTGACATGGACTCAGAGAAAATAATGAAGCTATTTGATACATGCTGGTTTGAGATGGAAATCTTGAAAAAGCAATCAGGATCATCAAGTTCTTTTAAAATTGAAGCAACTCCAGATCGCCAAAATGAAGAAGAGCCATCAAAACCAGAGATTTTTTGTATCCCTTCAAGCCATAGAAGGTCCATGAGTGCTCAAATGAGCTCAGAAACAAGCTTCAATTCCTTTTCTCTCTCACCATCAAAGCTTCAAACAGTTTTGTCAGGAAAAGAAGTTACAGAGGAAGTTGAAGAAACAAAACAACCTCAAGCTCATGTTGAAGATTATGTTTCCAAGAAAAAGGCCGTTGGTACAACAAGAAGAAGGAAGAAGGAGAAGAATAGTGAGAGCAAAAGCTTGTCGGATTTAGAATTTGAAGAGCTAAAAGGGTTTATGGATCTTGGATTTGTTTTCACAGAAGAAGATAATAGAGACTCAAGATTGGTTGAGATTGTTCCTGGATTGCATAGATTGGGAAGGAAAGATGATACAATTGATCATTCTCATGATGTTCCAAGGCCTTATCTCTCAGAAGCTTGGGAGATTATGGATAGCAGATCAAGGAAAGAAAATTCAATATTGATGAATTGGAAAATTCCTGCTTTGAATAATGAAATGGACATGAAAGATAGTCTTAGATGGTGGGCTCATACTGTTGCATTGGCTGCAGTTAGGTGATGAAGTTTCTTTATAAATTTTAGAGTTTTGAACTTTTTTTCACAAGATGTTGCTTCTTGTTTTCCCGTGTTTTATTTTTGACAAGATGTTGCTTCTTGTTTTCCAATGTTTAATAATTTTTTTGACAAGATGTTGCTTCAACTTCTTGTTTTCCTATGCAAGTTCTGTCCTTTGATGATAAAGTAAATGAAGGCCTGTTACAAGTTCATTTCAAATTCACAAATTTTCTAAAACAAAGTGTAATTTGTGCTTGTAAATTTACATTCGAATCATGGTGATCAATTTCTCTGTCTTTGTAAAAGCAAACTCGAGTTTCGCATAAGCGAGCAATTTATTGAAGATAAATGAGAAAGAAAACCAACCCAGGGGATATAATAAGCCTTCATAATTAACAAACGGGTAAAAGATAAAAAGAAAATAGTATGTGAAAACAAATGGATAAAAGAAAATAAAGCCTTAATTGAGAGAGTTAGAGGATCGGAAGAGGATATATTTTTAGGTGTAGATGTGGCATAAGACTTAGAAATTTAGTTGTTCAAATCCTAGGTTCGAATTCAAGGTTATATTTTTTATAAAAGCCTGAGGCAGTTGGGAATTTTACCAGTTCCGTTTAAGTCAGAATCGGGTGATTTGGCGATAGAGTTTCCAATGTTTCCGAAAAAAAATATTTTAACTTTCTAATTTTATAGTTTTAGCTCACATGACAAAATATTTAGCATTGCTCACTTCACTAAAATTCCTTTAGAGATTGCCTCTCCTACAAAACCATGTGAATCATATCAATATATGATATTAGTTGTTGATGCAAAAAACAAAAATAAATAAATAAATAAATATTATTAAATGCAATTAAAAAAATATCATTTAAGTATATTTTTAGTTTTAGTCCGTGCAAAGAAACTCTTAAATATAAGAATTAATTTGAGACTTGAACTTTGCTCTTATAAATATTAGTAAAAAATAAAATAAATAATATTAAAAACAAAAGGCAATAATGAAGCAAATTGAATTCTCTCTCAAGGGAAAGAGAAAGAAAAAGGGTAAGTAAATACAGGCAAAAACATAAAAGAAGACAAGACATGATATATATAATGCCTCACATGTGAACAACAATCAAATAAAATAGGTCATAGAAATGAATCTTTCAACTTTCAAATATTAAATTCAATAATCATAACAAGACAACAGCGTGAGGCAATATATTAAAGGCATTGATATATCACATTGCAACCAGGAACCACATAATGTTCTTATTAAAAATAAAATTCATTGAATTAATATTGTGCAGAGAATGAACCGTATTTGCCGACACTACTATTTCATATATATATATATATATAGAAAGATCGATCTCTCTTGAAGTTTTAGCTTGTTGTTTGTATTATATAAACATAAATTATGTAAGCATGAAAACGCACTATGTCAAAAATGTCATTTATTAATACTATTTTAGCATCAGTAAATAGGTTTATTGACACATTTTTTAGTGTCAATCTTGCTCGAGTTAGAATACACGGACACTAAATTTAGTGTCAGTGATTCAAGTGTCAGTAAAGTCCTGACTAGGGATGGTAATTTCGCCAAAAACCCCCAAACCCGCAAAAAATTCATCCGTAATTGGTAGGATTTGGTAAATATTTAAGCGGGTTTGGTAATTTAAAACAAAACCCGCTGCGTGTTTGGTGCGGGTTTGGTAATTAATCAAAACCAGCGGATACTCACTGCGGGTATCCGCTACCCACAAGTTTAATTCTTTTTTTGTTTTATATCTTTAGGGCGAAAAAATCTCTCATATAAAAGGTGTTAACACTTTTTTTATTGGCATGTGTCCGTGACAAAACAAGTTCAATTGAGTTGTAATTATTCGTGAAGATCTTTGTGCAATTGGACTGGTTTTTTACTGATGTGCATCAGACATGCGTTCGTGGTGCGTTCGTTTCAGTGTTCGAACAATTGGCGTTAGTGCTGCATTCGTTATTTGGTTCGATCGTGTGGCGTTAGTGGCACGTTCTCCATTGGGTTCGAACAGTATCATTCCAGAGAGCAAACGTTCGAGGCACATTCTTGTTGGGTTCGAACGAGATCATTCTAGAGAGCATTTGTTCGATGTGCGTTCGAGTGGCGTTCGAACGAGTCTTTCTAGTAGGCGTGCGTTCGTGCAGCGTTCGAGTAAACGTTCGAACGTCAGTCGCATCTGAACGCGTTTTTCAGCCTTTCACCTTAAAAAACCCTAGCTTTTCACCCTACCTATAAATAGAACATGTAGCCGCAATCTTCAGTAGTTGAAACATATTTTCCTTGAGCCAAAATCTCTCAAAGCTTTCAACCTTTCTTGAATCCACCATTGAAAACTTCTTCATCTTATTGTCTTCTACATTAATGGTGTGAATCCCTCTTTGATAAACATTCAACACAACATAACCCAAAATTCATAATCCTTTAGATTTCTTTAGGAGGAAGATTGGTAGTCGGAGTTCCGGCGTCAGAGGTGATACAATCTACTCAGAGACTTCAGAGGTTCTGAAGAAAACCGTGGATCGCGGGCTTGAGGAGTTGCCTTGAGTTCTTGCAGTATTGAGGTACTTGAGTCGGTGGAGTTGCCACCATAGGTCTTGACCATCGCTGTAAGTTTTTCTCGATATAGTGGATTGGGCTGGTAACCGATATACTCGGAGTGATTTTTTACTCGCAAGAGTTTTCCACTTCGTCACCAAAATTATTGTGTTGATTTTGTGTGATTGGTTTAATTTTCCGTAATTTATACTTTGCTTTGAATTGATATTGTGGATAATATTATTGTTGGATATTGTGGTTGCTTTGTGGATCTCCATATACACATTAATTAGGACTTGTCTTAGTTAATTGTGATAATTTCCGCATAGGGTCAGAACCTAGGCTAATCACATATTTTCAAAAGGATTCACTAACTTACAATTTTTGAATTGCTCTCTCTTAATATTTTTGAATTGCTTTTGGTCATGGTTCAATAATTTTGATGATATAAATTTAAGATAATTAATGATATTCAGCTAGTGATTCATGGATGTAATTGTGATAATATGAATTTGACATTATGTTATAAATATTTATTTATATGTCATAATTTACAAACTGTCAAATACATTTTTTTTTGTATGTTATGAAAAAGTATCAATGTTTAATTAAAAAGATTGTATTATTAAGAGAGTAAGAGAATTCAATATTTTATAAACCCGCATAAAATTTGTTAGGTACCAATGCGGGTTTGGTAATTTATTTTTATATGCGGGTGCGGGTTTGGTAATGAAAATTAAAACCCACAGCGGGTATGGTGCGGGTTTGGTAATCTATTTACATATGCGGGTGCGGATTTGGTAATGGCAAACTCGCACCAAACCCTATCCAATGTCATCCTTAGTCCTGACACTGTAATATCAGTATATATCACTGACATAATAACATCACAAAATTACTGATAATATTTAAAAATAATAATAATATCAGTAATTTATGTGACTATGGAATCAATAATTTATTGACAATAATTAAAAAACTTAATATCTATTATATAATCACATTTGTACTCCTGTATTAATATTTTTATAATCAAATATAATCTGAGAATTATATTTTAAACTAAAGTTATATGAAAACATAATATATTTTATAATGAAAATATGTTTGACATAGAGTGTATTGAGAATTTAAATTATAACATAAAATGATTAAAATATCATTACAACGATCAAATACAAACAATAAAATTTCATTAAATCAGTCTTGCATCTTCTTGCTAAAAAAGTAGAATGAAATTACTGTCACTTTCACCTAAAGGTCAAAAACAAGTTTCATATCAGAGATTTGTACAATTATCCTATCTGGTTTGAAACAAAAATAAAGATTTAATGATATAATCAATATATACTTGATAGTAAAAACGGATGCCTATGTTTGGCCAAAAGTTACTTGCCTGTTTTCCCCACAAAGTGTTGTTCTCATAGTCGTAAGAAGCTAAAAATTGGGCTTATTGTTGCAGGGTGCTAGACAAGGTACCATTGCCAATGATGTTATGTTGGTTGGTAAGTTGAAGGGACATAATCAACTCATTCTAAGCACCGAAATATTCTTCAGATGAACTAGATCTGAATCAAAATACAGAAGTAGCATCATTACAACATCTGTGAATTTGCTTAATGATATATGACAAGATGAATACCTTTCTGTGAAAAGTTCCCGTATAATTTTTTTTTTTTTTTTTGGAATCAATGGAAATCCCGCCGCCAAACCACCCCTTCCGCGCTTAAGCGAAGCAGGTAAAATATCTGGCTGTTCCACGCTCTTACAAAAAAACGCACTCCCTGAATTCGAACTCATGACCTAAAGGTAAGATCTTGAACTCTATACCATCAAGTCACGTTCTTTGGAGACAAAGTTCCCGTATAATGCTTCTATCTTCAAGTAAAAACAAGATCCAGACCACATTGGTTCCTGAAGTCCATCCATGCCAGGCCATCTTACCTGAAACATGATTATAGAACTAAGAATAATTTTCATCATGTCTATTTAAGATTAGACTAGGATCCGCGATATAGGGTGTGCATAGTTTGATGTGCAGATACTTAGGTACCACTGTGAATCATTGATTCAAATTGAAATTATATGAAGATCAAGATTCATGATCATCATACCTGGAATATGGTTCTCAACTGGCTATCATAAATGTCACTCTAAGCTGCAATAATTGCAACAAATTCTCATAAACCATACACATTAGCCCAAGATTGGTGATGGTGGAAAAAAAAAAAAAAAGAAAACTACTACTCCCACCCCCCTCTGACATGCGCCCCTCCTTTTGTCTCCCCGGAAATTTCAAATTTGCCCCCAGCTGAGTGAAAAATTTCCTTCCTAGTTTTGCGCCCTAGCAAAACTATGTCATAGTTTTGCCTAGGTCAGTTTTTTCTTTGGATTTAAATTTCAGATTTGTATTTTTCTATTTTTTATTTGTTTAATAATATTACAAATTTACTATTTATTAATTTAATTTTTTGATTATTTTTTAATTTAATTAACAATATAAAATAAATTTTGACATAGTCTATTTGATTCTGATTCTGATTTTATTTTTACTATATTAAAAATTATTTGTCTTATTTAATTTCGTGAATCAGTATCCATATCTACTTTTACTTTATTAAAAAAAATTTACTTTATTAAGAGTAGTGTAGATTCTGATTCTGATTTTATATTTTCTTTATTAAAAGTTGTTTGTCTTATTTAATTTCGTAAGTCAGTATCCATATTTTTAAGTGTATTTTTTTTATATTGTTATTTGTACTCTTTTTTAAATATATATTTCTCTGATATACATGAGAATATTTTTATAATACATAAGTAGTGTTGAATAAATTAAAAAAAAAATCACAAAAATTAAATGAATAAATGAACACAAAATAATTAATAATAAATATGAAATTTGTAATATTTATTAAACAAATAAAAAAGATTAGATATATAAAGAACAAAAAAATATAAATTTTAAAAAATAAACAAAATTAAAAAAATTAAAAAAAATTACTAAAAATAAAAAAATATAAGTTGTGTGAAATTAATATATATATATATAAAAGTAGTGTTAAATAAGTGTATATATATTGGGGGAATGAATTTTTCTAAAAGAGATGGGTAATTTTGACATTTTAAGTAAGAGAGAGGAGGTGGGAATTTTGGGGAGGTGAGAGTAGTAGCCCTCAAAAAAAATACACAGAGAGCAAAAACTTGCCACAGACTTAATTACCTCTTCAGGAAAATGAACACCATTTGCCTTTTTACTATGAGTTATACACAAAGTAGATGGTAAAGAAGAAATATAACTTACATGTCACCCCCCTCACAATCAACTATAATAATGCAAACATATCACCCTGATAGAGAAGACAACATTGACTGTAAATTGCACAACCAAATAGAAAATACAAATTTCTCAAAAAATATAGTCAAATCAAATAGATTGAAACTCTTTTAGAAAAGGGAAAAAAAAACTAGGATTTTAATTTTATACCTACTGAACAATTTGACTTGCAATGTCGATAATTGAATTCCAAAACAACAATAGACAAAAGATGTAGATCCTTAGTGAGCCCAAAATGTAGAATTCAGCTGTCATGCATGCATATCACTATAATTCCATGACTCCAACCGGTGGAGTGTTGAAAATGGTGGAAACTTACAAAATAACTTTAGGTGTATTTATTATTTTGTTGACTTTTGAGTCATGAATTTTACTATAAATAGGGGAACTCATTTGTGAGCTCAATTCTTAAGCTTCAAGGCAATAAAGCTTAGAGAGTGTAGAGAGTGATGTTTTTTTGTAAAATTTATAATACTTATAAAGATTCTGTTTTTTTAATAATAGAATTTGTTTTTCCTCATAAATACTCTTCAGTGATCAGCGAATCACAACACAAAAACCACAAAAAAGTATAAAAGTTGTGGATAATGAATAACCAATAGTATTATAACAATCTATTGAGAATATTTACTCATCGTTTCCACCCATGAATCTTTGTACTCCACAAATAATAAATGGATTTCGTACTTTAGAAATAAGCTCCATCCGCAGCACAAGGAAGCATAATCAAAACATAAAACAGGCACAACAGTCCATAGAGAACAAAAAAATACTTGAAAAAGAATGTCATGAACACATTTGTAATTTTGTATCAATTTTTTCAAATATACAAACTATCAGACACTTCAAAGAAGCATATATATATGGATCAAAGTATTATGCAACCTAAGAGTTACTATTATATATACTGTAAGAAAAATGCATAAAAGAGCAAATGAGCAAAATATAGAAATTATAGCTCTTAAAAATCTCACACATAAGACGAAGGTATGCATTTGATAGCGCTTAAGATTAATTAATGTAGACGCGGTTTTCTGCTCCGAGCCTACAATCGAGATTTCGAATGTCAAGGGGGCACTGGCGATCCTGCAAAACAAAGAGAGTATGATGAACGGGAAGACACTACCCACCGGTGTGGTGGATGCCGTAGGCCCTCCGACGCTCAAGTCAATAAAATGGGAAGGGGTTGAAGTGTAGGACTAAGGACCATAAAGTCGAAGGGTACCTTGTCTTATAATGTTTGGTGATTGCCGTGAGGGCGTAGGCCTGGGTGTTGGGTGAGAACGTTGTTTAAATATTCTTTTGCCTTTTCTCGGATGCCCCCCTTTTCTCTGGATCTCCCCTGCTTATATACTTGTTCTGATCATTTAATGGTATTATTTTACTATCCGTTGGGTGGCGGTTACAAGCGCGTACTTATGAGCTGGAGATAGAAACGGCTGATCGTGTCTTAATGGAGGACTGGAACGGTTGGAGTTTTTGATATCGTGGTATCTGACCGTTGGGGCGACCTCCCTGAGGTTAATGTGGTTGGCTTACTGGGCCTGGGCCGTGGCAAGCTTTCGGTATCCGGTTGTGAGGCTTTCTGGGCTGCCGACAATGGGGGGTCCTTTCGGGCCGTTGACGACATAGGGTCTGTCGTGAAGTGACAAGATTAGCCCTTGGCCGATTTTGACCTATACAGTTTGTCCCCTACTCTCTAAGTCAAGGGTCCTTGGCTTGGAGAGTATTTGAAACAAGTGTCGCCTGAGGTGAGGCCATACTATGCAGGCGTACTCGGATATTGATGAAGCCTCTGAAACAAACGGGAGTAAGGTTATGAACTTCACTCTATAGGTCAGACGAAGGTCAGGATATGTTTTTTTACGGCAGGTGTATTTTACGTCTACGACTTTGTCTATTCACGAGATGATAGGGGATGTCCCCAGTCGACTGGTCTCGATGCATCCAGGAAGACATTGGTCATACACCACGCGTGAGCCCTGTCTACTACTCGACTTGCACGAGTCTATATGGAATGTCTCCAATCGACTGGACCGGTCGGGTGTCAGTTGGGGGTTATCTCCGATCGACTGGACTTTGATGAACGAAGATGACAAAAAGTCAAGACATGTGCTACATCGCCTATGACTCAACTCTACGTGAGTTTGCTTGGGATGTCCCTGGTCGACTGGACTTTGATGAGACCAGGAAGTTTGACTCGTTTGGTTTCTCTGGGACCAAACGGGGTCTACATGTCGGGTGGATCTGAGGAAGATCCGTAAACTGATCTGGACTCTCATGAGCCAGTTGGGGAATGTCCCTTGTCGACTGGACCGGTTGGGGCCAGGAGAGTCTGACTCGTTTGGTTTCTCTGAGGGACCGAACGGAGCCTACATGTCGGGTGGATCAGAGGAAGATCCGTAAACTGATCTGGACTCTCATGAGCCAGTTGGGGAAGTTCCCCTGTCGACTGGACCGGTTGGGGCCAGGAGAGTCTGACTCGTTTGGTTTCTCTGAGGGACCGAACGGAGCCTACATGTCGGGTGGATCAGAGGAAGATCCGTAAACTGATCTGGACTCTCATGAGCCAGTTGGGGAAGTTCCCCTGTCGACTGGACCGGTTGGGGCCAAGAGAGTCTGACTCGTTTGGTTTCTCTGAGGGAGCGAACAGAGCCTACATGTCGGGTGGATCAGAGGAAGATCCGTAAACTGATCTGACTTCCCAACTGGGCTTCCACTCGTGTTGTTTTTATTTCCCACGGGTCACCTCGAGCCCAACCCACGGCGCTTCTACCGAGGCTGTCCCCTGTTTCTCTCGATTTCTTCAACAATCATTAATGGGGCGATTTCTTCGAGGTATTCTTGGCGGGAAATTACGGGTTACTGTGTAGAGGAGTATAAGAAAGCGAGAGCAGCCTCATTTAGTTCACTCGAGTCATTTTCCTCATTTGTCGCAAGTTTGAAAGGCTCTCCTCGTGTTCTAAGGTATTCCTCTCTCCCTTGCTTTGTTTTCTTTGAATCTTCAACCTGTTCTTAAGGATCTTCAACTTGTTCTTTATTTAATTTAGGGTTTTAATCGGTTTTATCCTTTAGCTAAAGTTAGGATAGTGTTTGTGGGTAGCTAAGTTTGATCTTTGGTTGTGCTGGTTTTAAGTCGCCTTCTCGTTTGTAGCTTGGTTTAGGAAATGTCGTCTGAAGCTTTCTCTAGCACAGAGGATTCGTCACTTGAAATATATGAAGGCTCGCCGCTACAGGTAGTCCGTCCTTTAGAAGAGCCGGGAGAGGGAGCTTCAATGGACTGGAGTGAGGGACCGACGATTGCGTCGCCTGGAATACCCCACGGGGTCCCTAAGGACGTACCCCCTCTTCGTATGGTTCCTTCCGAGATGGGGGTTCCTAGCATTAGCGAACCGACGAATCTTCTAACGAAGAACCCTCAGAGTCGGGTCGATGAGCGGTCTATGAGGGAGATAAAGATCAAGTACAGATTTCCTGGGTCGGTTCGGGTCAGGTTACCACTGTCGAGTGAAAGGATAGATTTCAGAGTTCCAGGTTGGACTGGGTTCTACGAGCGTCCTTTCGCTGATGGGCTCAGGTTTCCTATCCCAAGACTCGCGTGGGAATTGTTAGATCGCTTTAGAATCGCCCCTTCTCAGCTTATGCCGAACACATGGAGGGTTTGCATGTCGGTTGAAGTTTTAGCTTACGAATTAGGGATCAACTTTGGGGTAAAAGATTTATTGTATACTTACTACATGAAGGAGCATGTAGTGGAGAAAGGTAGGTATCACTTGTTTCTTCGGCAAAAGAGGGAGCACTTAGTGTCTGGGTTAACTTCGAATGATAGAGGGGGATGGCAGAAGACTTACTTTTTTGTTAGTGGTGAGGGAGTGTATGGGTCGGCTGGGACTGGTCACATACCAGAACACTGGGACACGTCGAGTGAGTGTGTCTGCTTTGTCTTTTCAATTGTTAGCGCCGATCATTCCCATAATCGTTTGTTTTCTTTTGCAGGTTCATCTTTTAATCGTATCTTCGACGTTACCCCAGGTGTCGTAGCAAACACAAATTACATTTTGAGTCTGACAACGGCTGAGAGGAATTGGAGGGTAGTGTTGGCAGAGAAAAGGTTGAGACTAACGCCATTGTGGAAGGAGGTTCGTTTTGGAACTGAAGGTACCCCTCTGCCCTTGACAAAACATATACTGACGGTCATCGTCATAATCTGGGCGAACCGGGTAACCCACGGAGGGAGCTTATTCATAAGGTTTCTAACCCCAGAAGAAATTTTGTGCGCAGTTGAAAGAATGAGTCAATACAAGCTTCCATCAGTTGAAGAGATGCTGGAGAAGAGGAAGAAGAAGAAGGCAAGGGCGGTTGAATCTGGAACTGTGCCCGAATCCCAGCCGACTGGAAGGGAGTCGCAAGCGATCGTAGCCTCCGAGTCTATAGCGAAGCACTCGGCCGGGTCTGGTCAATCTCAGAAGAAGAGGAAGCAGCTGCCTGATATCGATGAAGACTTGGAGAACGTAGTAATCAAGATCCCAAGGGGCACGACGGTCATGTCGGATCCATCAAGTTTATCACACTTTGCCGAGGGATTACTTTTACAGGAGGATGAAGCACGGATGGTTACACTGGGGCCGCTGGAATCTGCTAAGCGTGCAGTCGCAAGAAACTTTGAGGTACCGCCTCCTTAATATTCTTTTTGAAATTGAAATTATGAGCTTGTTCTGTCGACTGACCTCCTTGGTCTCTTTGGATTGTTACAGACTCTGGAGTACGCTCTGTTTCAGCAGCGCTATGTCGAATCGAGCCTTAGGAAGGCTAGAGACTTAGAGAAGTCAAATACTGCTTTGAGGAAAGAATTGACTGAGGCGAAGGCTGTTGCTGAAGAATCAAAGAAGAAACTGCTCGTGGCTGAAAACGAGGCCGCTGCTTCGAAGACTCAGTTGGAAGAAGCGCAAACCGAACTAGAGGTTGGGAAGAAGCGCAGCAAGGAGTTGGAGGACCTGAACGCTGATTTGCAAGATCGCCTTGAAGGTGTAGCTATCGAGGCCGTGATCAAGGATAGATGTCGACTTATGAAGGAGTATCTGTCGGGTGGCCACAACTCATGGAACCCAGGGAAATGGATTGCTCTGGGGGAGAAATTGGAGGCTGGGCTCTCCTTGTCTGCCGAAGAAGCCGAGGCCGAAGAGGGCCATGAAGTTAGCTCGAAGGATGCGGCTGGGGGCTCTAATGTGGAAGTTGTCGGGACGGTCGACTCCGCTGGAGAAGCGATTGGGAGTCCAGAAATGGAGGATGTAGAGGAGGCTGGTCATGCCACAATTCCAACCGAGTCGACAAGGCCTGTTGAAGGGCAGTAGATTGATTGGGATTTGTAATCTATCTTTTTTTTTTTTTTTTTTGGACATGTATTGAACTTACAACTTTTTATGAATATATAAAGCCTTTTGAGTTTGAATTCGCATTCAGTTTGACTATATATTTATTAATTTCAAGAAAGTAACAAACAAGTCGTCAGATATCATCAATGCAATAGCGAGTCGAACGCTACAATTTAAGTAGGCTGTCGTGTAGTCTAAAATCATCGATGAAATTTCTTAAGGTGGAGGACGTTCCAGCTATTTTGGACTCGACTCCCATCTTCCTTTGCCAGTTTGTAGGCTCCGCGACCCACAACCTCCTTGATGATGTAAGGACCTTCCCAAGAAGAACCTAGCTTCCCTTCGTTAACTTCCTTTGTATTTTGGAAGACTCGCCGCAGAACCCAGTCACCTTTCTTGAATGCTCTGAACCTCACATTTTTGTCGTAATACTTGCACATTTTTTGACGATAGGTCGCAAGTCTGACCGATGCATTCTCCCTTAATTCTTCAATGGTGTCGAGAGCCTCTGTCATGAGTTTCTGATTTGTTTCTTCACTGGTCCATAGATATCGGGGCGACGGCACTCCAACGTCGGTTGGTATAACCGCCTCCGTCCCAAACGTCATAGAGAAATGTGTCTCTCCAGTTGAGGTCCTGGCTGTTGTACGGTAGGCCCATAAAACGCCAGGAAGTTCGTCTGCCCACATTCCTTTGGCCTTTTCCAATCTTTTCTTTAGTGTGTTTATCAGGATTTTGTTGGAGGACTCGGCCTGCCCATTTGCTTGAGGGTAACGAGGAGTAGAGAAATTGAGTCTGATTCCCCAAGTCTTGCAAAAGTCTTGAAAACGGTGGCTGATGAATTGTGAGCCATTATCTGTTACTATTTCCCTTGGAATGCCGAAGCGACAAATGATATTTTTCCAAACGAACCCCTGTACCTCACGATCTCTTACCCTAGCAAAGGCCTCGGCCTCGATCCACTTAGAGTAATAATCTGTTAGGACAAGCATGTAGACTCGTTGCCCTGGAGCAACTGGCAATTTTCAACAAATGTCCATCCCCCACTTCATGAAAGGCCAGGGAGTCAAAGTCGGGTTCAGTCTTCCAGGTGGGATTTTGGAGACTGGCGCAAACTTCTGACACTTCTCGCAATTTCGAACATACGAAACAGCGTCGGCTCGCATTGTCGGCCAGTAATATCCAGCTGTGTGGCTTCGGCTTGCAAGGCTCCTTCCGCCTGAATGATTCCCACATTGCCCTTCGTGTAGCTCGGCCAGGACGTATTGTGCTTCATCTGGAGTAAGACATTTGAGGTACGGACCGCTGACTGATCTTCTCATGAGCAAACCATTGACCAAGGTGAACCTTGCAGCTTGTAGCTTTACCCTTCTGGCGACGACCTTGTCTTCTGGGAGTGCACTTGTACTCAAATATTCCACCAAGAAAGTCATCCAAGTTTTATTTTCTGTGTATAGGGAGGCGACACTTTCCTCGGTTTGGACAATGGCTGGCCACTGAAGGTAAATAACAGGAATGGCTCGGATCTGTTCTTTCTGAATTGTCGACCCGAGGGTGGCCAAGGCGTCTGCGTGTGAATTCTGGACTCTCGGGACTTGCGTGATCTCGAAAGATTCAAAACCTTCTCGTATACTCTTCGCTCTGGACAAGTAGGCCGCCATCCGAGATCCTCTAGCTTGGTAAGTCCCATGGATTTGCCTTGCTACCAGCTGTGAATCGGTTGTCGCCTCCACCCTTTTCGCCCCCAATTCCTTAAGTAGCTCCATTCCAGCAATCAAAGCCTCGTACTCCGCTTCATTGTTGGTGGCTGGGAATCCACATTTGAAGGCCTGCTGAATTAAGTCTCCTTTGGGAGTCGTAACTACAACCCCCAACCCTGCACCCCGACTACTGGAAGAACCATCTACCGCCAGTTTCCAGACCACG
Source organism: Zanthoxylum bungeanum (assembly GCA_019454045.1). Lineage (NCBI taxonomy): Eukaryota > Viridiplantae > Streptophyta > Magnoliopsida > Sapindales > Rutaceae > Zanthoxylum > Zanthoxylum bungeanum. The sequence goes on from SKCR01021656.1 coordinate 135,063, forward strand.
GCCGAGTCGGCTGCAAGTAACACTTCCTCTACTTCTGATGTAACTTCTGGTGTAAAATCGGCCACGAAGTCTGCCAATGCTTGTGACTTAATGGCTGTCCTTGGCTGGTATGTAATGTCGTATTCCCCAAGCTCAACGGCCCACTTTGCCAGTCTACCCGAGAGCTCTGGTTTATGAAGGATGCTTCGTAGAGGGTAGGTCGAATATACGGTAATGGGATGCCCTTGAAAGTACGGGCGGAGTTTACGAGCCGCCACAATCAAAGCCAGGATTAACTGCTCCAACCGAGAGTAACGTGTCTCGGCATCTAGGAGTGCCTTGCTCACATAGTAGACTGGATGCTGGGTCCCCTCTTCTTCTTTAATGAGGACCGCGCTGACCGCCTGGGGGAGACCCCCAAGTAAACGAACAACCTTTCACCGTCGCCTGGTTTCGCCAGTAAAGGAGGGGAGGTGAGATATTCTTTTAATCTGGTCAAGGCTTCCTCGCAATCCCGAGTCCACTCGAACTTTTTCGACTTCCCAATCGCAGCGAAGAAGAGGAAACTCTTATCTGTCGACTTGGAAATGAACCTGTTCAAAGCTGCTATTCGTCCCGCCAGTCGCATCACTTCTTTTGGGTTCTCAGGGGGCGGGATGTTGAGTATCGCCTTAATCTGCTCCGGATTAGCTTCGATCCCGCGACGTGTAACCAAATACCCCAGAAATTTTCCGGAAGCTACCCCGAATGCGCATTTGGCTGGGTTTAGTTTCATCCCATATCTCTTTATAACCTCAAAAGCTTCTCCCAGATGCTCCAGGTGTTGGCCTGCTAACAAAGATTTTACCAACATATCATCGATGTATACCTCCATTGTCGACCCTATCTGTCGGCTGAACATTTTATTGACCAAGCGTTGGTATGTAGCCCCCGCATTCTTCAGCCCAAATGGCATAACTTTATAGCAGTAGATCCCCCTGTTTGTAATGAAGGCCGTCTTCTCTTGGTCATTCGGATGCATGAGAATCTGATTGTAGCCTGAGTAAGCGTCCATGAAACTAAGCAACTCGTGCCCCGCTGTCGCGTCGACTAATGTGTCTATGTGCGGTAGGGGAAATGAATCTTTTGGGCATGCCTTGTTTAAGTCTGTGAAGTCGATGCAAACCCGCCATTTGCCGTTCTTCTTTCGTACGACCACGACGTTGGCTAACCATTCAGGATACTGTACTTCTCTAACTGACCCGTTATCTAGCAGCTTCTGAACTTCTTCATCAATCACTCGATTCCTCTCAGGGGCGAACTTTCTTCTCTTCTGTTTGACAGGTGGGAAGGTTGAGTCGACACGTAGTTCATGTGTCATTAGATTCGGGTCGATGCCTGTCATGTCCCCATGCGACCAGGCGAAACAGTCATGGTGCTTCTGCAGGAACTCCACCAAACTCGCTCGTATCAACGGTTCCAGGTCGGCTCCAATTCGAGTTTTGTGGTCTGGGAATTGCGGATGGATTTGGACCTCGTCGAGTTCTTCCACACTGGGCTCATTCACATCTGTCCGACGAGCCCCATCCTGTAATTGCTATGCTGACTGATGCTTGGGTTTCAGCGTCGTCTGGTAGCATGCCCTCGACGCAAGTTGGTCCCCCCTGATTTCCTGACCCCCCACTCGGACGGAAACTTCAGTACTTGGTGGTAGGTGGAAGGGACGGCTCTCATTTCATGAATCCATGGTCGGCCCACGATTATATTGTAGGCTGACGGACAATCCAATATCAGAAAAGTCACCATCTTGTTTACCCCCCCCGTATACTGGGAGGCAGATCTCCCCCACGGTGAACTTCTGTTCTCCGCTGAAACCAACCAAAGCAGTTGAACGTCGGCTCATCTCTTCTAATGCTCCTCCCATATCGTTGAGTGCTGTCCAAAAGATTATGTTGGCGGATGATCCGGTGTCCACCAGCACTCTCTTTACCATGAAGTTTGCTACCTGGAGGGAGATTACCAATGCGTCATGGTGAGGATTAGCGAGACTGGATAATTGGTCGTCTGAGAACTCAATCACCAAGCCCGTGTGATTGCTGCCTCGGACCAGTCCTGCCTCCGATGTCAGAACGGATACCAGCCTAGTCTGTCGCTTCGCCGCTGAATACGAGATCCCACTCACTTCTGATCCTCCTGAAATGACATTGACTGTACTGTTGATTGGAGGTGGAGCTGGAGCCTCCACTCGATCATCCCTTCGAGCCAAAGTCGTTTTCGCTTTATCGGTCAGCAAATCTCTCAAGTGCCCTTTATTCAGTAGCTCCAGAACTTCCAGCCTCAATGCAATGCAATCTGTTGTCGTATGTCCGTAGTCCCGATGAAACTCGCACCACTTACTGGTGTCCTTCTTGCTCGAATTATCCTTTGAACGTTGGGGCCACTTGACCTCATTTCCCATCTTCCTGAGCACAGAAACAAGCTCTCCTGGCGAAACTGTAAAATTGTAGTCTGGAAGCCTCTGGGTGTGACTCGAGGAATTCTCCCCTCTCTCGAAACTGCCAGGTCTACGACTTGGAATCTTGTCGAATGGGCGAGGATCCTTTGAGCGACATGGTCTCCGATCTTGGTGTCCCATACTACCTCTGCTATACTCTTTTGGTCGCCTGGAAGGTCCTACCGCTCTCTCCAGTATACTCTCTTTCCCCGCGTTTCTTCTGTCCTCTTCCCACCGAATCTCCGTCCGGGCCCTCATCAATGCTTCGTCCATTGTGTAGCATCGGTTCTTTGTCAGTTTTTTGTAAAGACTACTGTCGGCCTGCAAGCCGCTTCTGAACGCCTCAACTGCTGTCGGCTGGTGTAGGTTTGGGATCGCGATCCTTTCTCTGTTAAATCGCGTGACATAACTTCGCAATGATTCACCTCTCCGCTGCTGGATCAGGAGGAGGTCGTCTGCCGTTTTTTCTAGTTTGCAAGAGCTCGCGAAGTGGGTAACGAACCTGTCTGCCAACTCCTTGTACGACCCAATCGATCCGAATGGAAGGTTGATAAACCAGGTAAGGGCTGGCCCAGCCAAAGTTTCTCCAAAGCCTCGACAAAGACCAGCGTCTCTCTGGTGGGGGTGAGACTCATGGACATCATCTTATACTTGTAATGTATGACGTGGTCGTCTGGGTCGGTTGAACCATCATACAACTTCATATCTGGAGGGCTGAACTTCCTCGGGAGCTCAACTGAATTAATATTCTTGTCGAACGGAGTATCCGCCAGTGCTCCCGATCTGCTCTTCCTTAGTGGCAGTCTGGTCCCTGGTATACTTGCTAAAATGGCCTCTTTGAATTCTTCCATTTCTCTCCTCATGGTCGCTGCTGTCACTACGTCGACTGGCAAGTTTTGACGATTACTCGTGCTCCGGTTTACTCGCTGGGAACCTTCACCTTGGTCCATTTCTGGGACCACCACTGGATAAGGTCGGTTGGTCGTTAAGCCCGCAACACCATCTGATCCCAAGTGGTCGCGTGGAGCTGTGAATCGCTCCAACCGCTCTTGGAAATCAATATTGGTGGTCTTCATAGCTGAATTTTCTTCCTCGAGGGCTCGTAGGCGTTCCTGTAAGAGAGCTAGTTGGCTAGCCATTGGTTCAGTCGATGTGTCGTTTGAAGACATTTCGGCGTTTTCACAATTCTCTCGATGCTCTGCTTCGAATCGCTAGGGCCCCACGGTGGGCGTCAAACTGTAGACGCGGTTTTCTGCTCCGAGCCTACAATCGAGATTTCGAATGTCAAGGGGGCACTGGCGATCCTGCAAAACAAAGAGAGTAGGATGAACGGGAAGACACTACCCACCGGTGTGGTGGATGCCGTAGGCCCTCCGACGCTCAAGTCAATAAAATGGGAAGGGGTTGAAGTGTAGGACTAAGGACCATAAAGTCGAAGGGTACCTTGTCTTATAATGTTTGGTGATTGCCGTGAGGGCGTAGGCCTGGGTGTTGGGTGAGAACGTTGTTTAAATATTCTTTTGCCTTTTCTCGGATGCCCCCCTTTTCTCTGGATCTCCCCTGCTTATATACTTGTTCTGATCATTTAATGGTATTATTTTACTATCCGTTGGTGGCGGTTACAAGCGCGTACTTATGAGCTGGAGATAGAAACGGCTGATCGTGTCTTAATGGAGGACTGGAACGGTTGGAGTTTTTGATATCATGGTATCTGACTGTTGGGGCGACCTCCCTGAGGTTAATGTGGTTGGCTTACTGGGCCTGGGCCGTGGCAAGCTTTCGGTATTCGGTTGTGAGGCTTTCTGGGCTGCCGACAATGGGGGGTCCTTTCGGGCCGTTGACGACATAGGGTCTGTCGTGAAGTGACAAGATTAGCCCTTGGCCGATTTTGACCTATACAATTACTATGTTTAATTATCAAACATGCTCCTTCAAAATGAGTACATCTCCAATAATCCATCCCCAAAGTTTCTCAAAGATTAAGATATTAGCGGATAACCCGCGCGATACGCGGGTCGTCTTATTAAAGAGAATATGATATATACCAAATGTAAAAAAATAAATTAATTATATCGTATCTTTAATTATAATTATTCAGGCAATGCAATTTCTTTAATATTCTCAAATTAACAAATATTTTTTTTAACTTATTCCATTTTATAACTTTTTATTTAACGAGAATAAATCTCTTAGTGTAAGTATAGATTTAGTTATCTTAAGTACATTTTTATAGTTAAGTTAATATAACTTATGACTCTTGAACTTTTACTAATGAATAAGTGATCAAAGAATGTGAAAAATTAAATATTACTAATTCATTTGAAATAAATACACATCTAATTAACAAACTTTCAATCATTAATAATCTAAGAAAAAGAAGAGTTTGGAAGAGTTGGGAAAGGTTTGAGATTGAAGAATAAGAAAAGTTGAAACATTAATAACTCATTTGAAACGATATTATTTAATTAACATATTTTTAATAATTAATAATTTTGGAAAATAAAAAGTTACTATGAAATTCTAACAGGCAAATACAATATCAACCAATAGCAATAAAACCCAATAAAATTAATTCAATGCAAAATATAAATGCAATAAATAAAATCAATCACACAAAATCAACACAATAATTTTGGTGATGAAATGGAAAACTCGTGCGAGTACAAAAATCACTACGGGTATCTCGGCTACCAGCCCAATCCACTAAATAGAGAAAAACTTACATCGATGGTCAAGACCTATGGTGATAACTCCACCGACTCAAGTACCTCTGGACTATAAGAACCCAATGACCTCTTTAAGCCCGCAAACAACGGTTTTCTTCAGAACCTCTGAAGTCTCTGAGCGAATCAAATCCTTACGCACGTCGGAACTCCGACTACCAATCTTCCTCCTTGAGAACTCTGAAGGATTATGAATTTTGGGTTTTGTTGTGTTGAAGGTTCATCAAAGATTGAATCTCGCCATAACCAAATAAGACAAGAAGATGAAAGAAGTCTTCAAGGTGGATTCAAGAGAGGTTGAAAGCTTTGAGAGATTTTGGCTCAAGAGAAATGTGTTTCAACCCTTGTGGATGGTGGCTACATGTTTTATTTATATGTAGGGCAAAGATCTAGGGTTTTTCAAAGTGAAAATGCTCAAAAACGCGTCCAGATCGCAGTCGCGTTCAAACGATTACTCGAACGTACCACGAACGCGTGCCCACTGGAAAGACTCGTTCGAACTCTACTCGAACGCACCACGAACGTTGGCTCTCTGAAATATTTTGTTCGAACGCTTCCTCGAACGTACCGTGAACGTTTGTTCTCTTGAAAACTTCGTTCGAACCCAATGGAAAATGTGCCACTAACACCACACGTTTGAACGTTGAAACGAACGCAGCATTAATGAAAATGCACCAATGTTACCGGAAACCAGTCTAATTGCTCCAAGATCTTCAAGATTAGTTACAACTCAATTGAACTTGTTTTGTCACGGACAGTGCCAATAAAAATGGAACTTACTGTTTTTATATAATATAGAGATTGGTTGAACAAACAAAGTAATGAATTTATTTTTTTTAATCGTTGGAAACTTCACCGCCAAACCACCTATTTCAGGCTTAAGCGGAGCAATTAAAACATCTAGCTGTCTCAGACTCTTACAAGAAACGCACTCTCTAGATTCAAACTCATGACCCAAGATGAGGTCATGAACGCTACACCACTAAGTCACGCCCATTGGGACAACAAAGTAATGAATTGATTTAAGTTAATAACAATATATATTCAATCTGTTTTTCCTTTTCAATGTATTGTTCTCTCATTTTTCCCCTCATTTTACACAACCATCGTGATCAAAATTAATTTTTTTTACATAATTATAAATTACATAATTTTTCATTCTAAAATTAATTTTTTTTTTAATGAAAAAAGATAAGGCAACTGAACTATTTAAAAAAAATTGAATTTTGATTTTTTATGATTATTTTCTCATCATCTTATTTTCTCATCTTCTAATTTTCTAAAAAAATTAGACACTCTCACTCTCACCACTCCGACTTAAGTTTCTCAAAAAATTCAAAAACGAAAGAAAAATAATTTCACTTTCCACGTTTTTGTCGACCGTTGGGTGTTTTTTTCCTCTTCTCTCTCTCTCTCCACTGTAATTACGACTTTCCATAGGTCAGTTTCCGACACCGCCCATTGTCTCTAGCTATTAGTTTTTCGGATAAGACCAAAATTACCCTTATTTACTTTCACAAATGCAACAAAATAAGAGGGTAACTTGGTCAATTGCAAAATAAAAGAACGAGAATATTGTGCTACTTATTATTATTATATTACTTAGCTTTTATACTGTCATTAGAATCCGTCCGCATAAAGTCTGTAGTAAAATACAAAGCCTCCCTCTTTAGTCTTTCCCTTTCTCGGCCTCTCTTATAAATAAGGAATAATAATTACTCTCTCTGGTGTCTGTTTTGCTCATGATTCTTCTGTTCGGTTGTTGTTTCTCATGGACTGTTCAGACATCATAGAGAGCTTTGACTCTCTCTGGTTCTTCTCCAATGTTGCTTCTTCATCTTCAAGAACTGAAAAATCTGCTCATGCTGTTAATGAAGTTGCTGCAGTTGAAGAAGAAGCATCAAAATTTAAGAACCCAATTGAAGAAAAGAAGCAAAACGAGTCTCCAAGTGATGAGAGTAATTTGGTTCCAAAGTGTCCCAAATGTGGGGAATTTGGGAAGGAGGAAGTGGAGGAATTTGCAAAGCCAAGAGAGGAGAAGAAGAAGAAGAAGAGTAGTAGTGGTAGTAGTAGAAGAAAAAGAAGAAGCAAGAGAAGCTTAAGAAAGATTCTTGGAGAGCTTGATCATCTTCATTTGGGTTTTGATTATGGTAATTACATGGATTTTTGGTTATTTGATGATGAAGAGATCATAAAAACTGGGAAGCATAAGCAAGTTCTTGGAAGTGGAAGTGAATATAATCAACATATGAACATGAAGATGCCTCCATTAGATGATAATATGGCCATGAAAAAGCATCTCAAGTCATGGGCTTATGCAGTTGCTTCTACTGTCAGATAGATAATGAATTGTGGGTCTGCATCTCCAATTCCAACTAAGCTTAATTAGCTAGGAATTTTTCCAAGACTTGCTAACTCATATCTTAATCTATCCTTTAGATGTTGTTTATTTAACTGGTTTTTTACTTCTTACATGTCATGGGCACTATGGCTATATGATCTGTAGCAGGCTTTGATTCTAATGAACAACAAATAATTAACTTCGTTTTTAGTCTCTTTTCTCATTCTTCATTTGCTTTTCTTTAATTTGAATATTTTTTGATGCCGTCCTGTTTTGATGTACGGGTGATGATACCGAAAACTTGTGCTCTTAAACAATGGAGATAACTAAGACTTCAAAATGAAGAAAATTCAAGCTTGGTCTTGATCAGCAGCGGCCCTGATTTTAAGAGTTTCTAAAGTATATAACTTCTTTTTTTATTGTAATATATATTAATTATTTTTTTTAATTTGAGGTGTATAATTTTGATCTAAATTTAGAAACCTACGAAACCTATCGTTTATGTGGACCGTCCCATGATCATCTATATTGTCAAATTCAAGAATCATGAGACAAAAATATTGATATCATAATGTTGTTGAAAATCACCTCAAATCAAGAAAAGAACGAATTGTTCACGAGGGACCAGATGACCTCTGTTTTGTGAAATAACTATTTTTTCAGAATTCCAGGGGCAGTCCTATGTACATTTAATTTTCAGTAGAATCCTGACGAAGTTCTTGAAACACCCTAGAAATTTCTTAATCATGTCAGTACAAAGAATCTTCTACATGAAATCAAGTGGAATTAGACAAATTAAGTATAAAGAAATTAGTCAAATATATATGTAAAATTTCTTATTTAATTAGCCCGGCCTTGTCACATACCTCCAAATAATGTGGTAATTATACCCATCATCGTTATTCTAAAACATAATTGACAGCAACCCTATCAATAAAGTAAGATTTGGTATAGTATTTGAAACACTCTTATTCTTCAAATTTTACTTGAAAAAATATTTCTTAATGTTTGTTTAAATCCTAAATTCCATTACCCAATACAATATCAAGTGCAAAAATAAATAAATAAATAAATATTAAAAAAAAAACTTTCACGTTAAATTTGACGTGTCACTATTCATCTGTGTTAAAATGGCGTTTAGTTAGGGATGCCGAACAAGCTAAACCAGAATTAACTTTAAAAAGGCTTGATAATCAGTCACTTTTGGCACTTTTGGTACGAGCTGATTATTAAACCCATCCCCATTCACGGATTCACTTTGAAACTCATTTGATGCATTTCTTTCAAGATGGTTCTGTAATGGATACAGTTCCAAAAATGACAACTTTACACACTGAGAAATTTACATTTACTTATATGGGCAGTTTCAACTTTTATCAGATGTATCGTCAACATTTTCCTCGGACAGAGAGGCACCAAAAATTTAGCATATGCCACTGTAATTTGCAAGTCTGCATCAGGCATCACCTGCTTACTGCTCTGCTAATTTGGAGAATTTTTTTTTTTTTTTTTTTTGGCTAGAGTTCAAAAGATACGACATTGCAGAAAAGAGCTTTTACATGTCCTGCCAATTTATGCAAATCCAAAAACTTGGTTCACATGCAAGCAGTGCAATTTCTACTTTTTGACCTTCTTGGTTTCGAAACCACTATGTAAATTTTATTAGTATATATAATGTATTGTTTGTTAGCTATTAAAAAGGGAAAAAAAAAAAAAAGAGGGGGAAGATCAAGTCAAAACTCAAAAGCCATGATTTTTGGCGTCTAGTTTTATACGTTTTATTGATTTTTTTTTTCTACTTTAGAATGTATTTGTGTTTATTGATCCATATGCAAAACGAATTTGATTTTATATACATAAAAGGGAACTTCAACAGCAATATCCATATTTGATAAGCAACTGAATGAGCATGAATTAAGAAACCGTTTCATAGCGAAAATGGAAATGCTTTCTAAAGAAATTTATTTATTTGATATTGCTATGGAATCCAATCTTTAATGGGAAAGTTTATAAAGATGAATTCTATTAAAAAATAAATTTTATGAAATCTTACTATCCACATTAATTACAATCTCAAATTTACTGTGTATGAATTTCTACAATTATAAATCAACCCATATTAATATTTGGACATTGGAGAGATATAATTGTCTTTATCTACATTTACGGGAATAGAGTTACATTTTCGGTCTATGGACACTCGAAATAAAGAGAGAATTATCATGAGAGTACCGATGGAATCGGTTATATGAATCTTTTGACGTTATTATACTATATTCGAAATCATTATTTCATCAAGTATCATAAAATTTAAATCTCCTTTTATAGTTTATGTATATGTCAATTTAAGCTTTTTCCTACTCGTTGCCCATCAATTCAATCCGTCTAAAATGGCAGACTATGGGAAAAGCTGGGGAAAAGCGGGGGCCTTTGAAAGCCACATGAAACAAAGGATTGACTTCTAATGGTCTCAAGAACAATTACAGGAGTCAGGATACAACAAAAATCTCCATTTCTGACTCAATCAATAGCCATGGAAATGAGGAACAGCTTATAGTAAAAAAAAAAAACTACTCATAGTATATGCTTCTATTGATCTACAGCATATGCTTCTATTGGACATAAACTTGGCCATCTCATGACAGTCCACGCATATTCTCAGATTCTTGGTTATTCGAATGGTTTTGCCTGGCGGCAAGCTCAGTATTCAATAAAGACTTTTTTTGGCTTGCGGGTGTGAAGTGTGAACTATCTCCAGCAACAAACATATATCCACTTTGCCCCTTACCTCTATCCAACTACAGCCTGGGTTCTTTTTCGTATGTAATGAAAGTATGGCAACTTCCATTCACTTTTGTGACCATGGCAGCATCATGTCATAATCACACATCACTACTACCACTTACATTCTAAATAACACAACTGATATAAGTTCATTTCGAATTCGTATGTAATGAAATTTACCTTAGTGAGACTTCCGGTAGTGACTAACACAAGTTCAATCGAGGATGTGCCCAAGGAAGAGTGAAAAATACTGAGTATAGAACCAGTAACAGACTTCAAGTTAACTCAGTTGCCTTCTAATTTTCGCAAGAGGTCTCCCATACTATCTCCACCATCCCCTAGAGGCTAGAGGAAAAGTTCTTGAGCTGAACCATGAAACAACAGCAAGCAGTTGAAGTAGCCAAGGTAGGGGAATTGATACCTGCCCAGCTTAAAGAACTAGCAAAGGCTAGAGGGATGAAAGGTTACTACAGAATGAGAAAAAGCCAGCTCATTAACATGCAATAGATTCTAACGATTATAGCTTCTCTAATTAAACAGTATTGTCTTTACACTTGAATCACAACAAATGAAAATTTGTAGGTGCAGAGTCACATGGGAATTCTATTGTGATGGATTTTTAGTAACAGTTGCTAGAATGCGACAGCTGATCATAAACAAGCAGTTTGATATGACAGAGGTCATTAGACAGCTAAAAGAACTTGCATGAAATTTTCAAAAGAAAAAGCATCACCATTACCATAATAAAAGAACTGGAAGACAGTGGCACATTGTAGTTTAAAAATCCAACTACTCAAAACTCTCATGGAAAACATAGATTCTCTAATAAAAAAAATACAGTCAGCTGGCCAAAATTTAAGAAAGAGCTCAACAAATTTCAAAGATCCCCTTAAGCACCAATGTTTTGGGACTTGTTAAGAATGACACCTTCATATTTCACTTGAAACCATTTCATGGCATCCTCTTTTGTAACTCTATGTTGGATGCCAACACGTGACTTGCATCTGCGGCGACGACCAACACGGTATCCAGGGCGCTCAAGAACAATAAAGAAGTCCATGCCATAAATACCTGTTGAAGGGTCGTACCTGGTAAGGGAAGATAACATACAACAATTAGCATTGATTATAAAAAAAATAAAACAATGCTATTACTTCTTAATTCTCGCTTTTTACCAGAGAATACATAATTAAACAAAGATATACAAAAGGAAACAACAGAGGACCGAATAAATAAAATTTGGTGTAAAATACGTATTGAAACAAACTATCTTGTCCCATAACTAGAGTGGTAAGGTTGGTTTGAACCTAGATGATCCTTGAATAAATCAAGTTGGCGTCAAACCCACACCAAGTTCATTCATTTCTTAAACAGAGGCATCAATTTCAAATAGCCTAATTCGAATGCTAGTCCAATGTCTGGTCGTACTCTGTATCACGGCAATGCTGTGTTTCCAACAGCAATACAATAAACTGAACACTACAGCTTCCTAGAAAAACGTTTCCATAAACAGGGACCAAATATATTGTGTAAGGATAGTTTCTCAAATAAGTTGTAATACAATACCGATGAATTGAATGAAATATAAACAAAAGATCACAGATAAATAATTCTGTGAAACATAATTACAAACTGTATAATACAAGAACCCAATTCTCGTGGCCAGGGTTATGAAAGCTAGGTATTTCAGAAATGGGGAGTTCATGTATCCTAAGCTAGGGTCCTGTCCATCTTTTGTGTGGATGATCGGTGAAATCACATATGTTACGCAAGCGCACGTATCGCTCAAGTAATATAAAAATATCGATCTCACGATGACTTAATTTCTATTGATGTTATTAATTATTGACTCTATTTATTTACAGGTATCTAATTAAAGGGAGAAAATAATGATTGCTTGATTGGTTGGTTGAATGAGGATTTGCTAAATAAATAAATAAATAAATATACAAAAGAAAATACTAAGTAAAATAAACAAAAGACACAAATATCTAGGGTTGTGATTCCACACAATAATATTTTAATGATAAATTGATTCTTTTATATATGTGTAATAAATCAGTTTGTTAACCTAGAACACGAAGATATGCAAAAGCCTCTTTCGATGGTCAGATGCAAACACCCAGTATAACCCAATTAATCATATATCTATGTTAACCAAGTTACCTCAATTCATTAAATTCAAGTTCCAATTATGGTTACCCCCGTCCGACAAGTATATGTCTATCATGGAATGAAATCTTTTAAGGGTTATCTATCCTTAAGGGAGATCGTGAGCTATTGAATCTAAGGCTGAAACCTAAAATCTATTTTCCAAATTCATTTAAAGTTTACCACATCAATCTTATTGGTGATTAGGCAACAAGAAGCATTAAGCTTAAGATCCAATAAACAAACTAAAGAATTACCCATAATATAATTAAATCAATTATTAAGCTTGTTAATATTGTGTTTCATCACTTCCCTAGAATAAAAATAAATTGTTGGGGGTTAGGGGATCCACTTTTAGAAATTTCACTTTATTATAATATAAAAATTGTCAGTGTTACTCAATTAAGTTAAATCATCCATAAAGACGGTGTTATTATTTATTCATAAACCAGTCATATATGCGGTAATCATCTGTCACCTAAAGACCAACCTTATAGGCGGTGTCACATTATGTTACATAAATAAAACCAGTCATAAAGGCGGTATCAACTTTAATCCATATTATTAAATTATAATTTTCATATTATAAATTAAGTGAGATTAATCTACCTTTACTATTTCTAATTTAGAAATCTCATTTATTATAATATATAAATTTAACATGACATTATCAACCGACCATAAAGGTGGTATCCAATTTAGTCAGGTTAAAATTAATTTAATTAAGTCCAACCGACCATAAAAGCGGTATCCAATTAAGTCAGGTTTTAAGATAATTTATATATTATAATTAAGGGAGATTAATCTAAATTTTAATAATAAAAGCTTCACCATTAATCTAAATTTTAATAATAAAAGCTTCACCATTTCCCCAGCGGAAATTTAACTACTAAACATAAAAGAAATGTAAATAAAATAAACTACTACTTTTACTAAAAATAAAAATGCATAATTTAAATTACAAAAATTAAACAAACAAGATACAGTCCTTAGATCCTTATTAGAACCTTAAGGAACGTAAGAAAATTTGAAATGAAATCGAGTTGAATTTATAGGCAAATTTCAGCCTGCACGTCGCAACACGTGCAACATTGCGCGTCACGACGCGCCATTGATTCGTGCCACATGTCCGCGACTTCTTGAGATGCTGACACGTGTACGCATTTTCGTCAGCAGCTAAATTATTGGCTCGGCGTCGCTATGCGTGAGGTTGTGCGCGTCGCGACACTGACGTAAGCAATAACGTGTAGTGTCGGCAGCATGGGATGATGACACGTGTTCGGCGCATGATAGCAAGATTGTTGTGATGTTGACACGTGGCTGGCGCATGTTAGCAAGTGCGTATGATAGCAAGTTTCTTTGATGTTGCCACGTGTTTGGCGCACTTTAACGGTCGCGACGCAGAGGTGTTGCACGTCGCGACGCCGAAATGACGATTTTGCCTTTTTTGTTCATTTTAGCCCCGATTTGATTCCAATGATTCCCAAAACTTTATTTATCTGCAAAATAACATGAAACACATAAAAACATTCATAAAACCCGAGAAACAATACAAAATATTAAGTTAAAAGAGCGAGAAATAGTGAAACTAAATTAAACTAACATTTTGCTAGTCTTCGAGCAAAACAACAAAATAAAATCAAATAAACAACTGAAACTAAATTAAACTAAGTCACTTTCGTAGGGATCACGATTGCATTTAGTGTATGTAACAAGCCTTTAAACCCCTAGGTGTCCCTAGTGGACGAGTTATAGTCTCGTGAGGGCTTACAGTGACGATACCCACAAACGTCAATCTAATGCACACAAAAGCAAAAAGTCAAAAGAAAAGAAAGAAATAGACGAAAATAATAGCTATATATACAATGTCCTCAGAAAATGTCTAGCAACGAAGTTAAAGGAACCTTCAAAATGCAAACTACAACTAAAATTCTTTCTTTTGAACAAAGTATCTAAATCAGACTCTGAGTGTGTGTGTGAATAGTTCTGCAAACAGCTTCGATTCTAAGTTATTAATTAGGTGAGTTTGTCTCAATTCTCAGTAGTTAATGGGTCAAACCAACCTGACTATCTAAAATTGTTCTGTCTACTACAATCTGTACAAAGTGAGGTATGTGATATATATATATTGTAACATCTTTAATCCATGTAGCGAATTTTGGGCCAGTGACTCCCAAACCAGTTGGTTTGAGGGCACTAGGTGTTAAAACACCCATACGGACTTAATTACTCGAATTTCAGATGTTAAAAGTTCTACCGTTTGACGCGAACAGTCACTGCTTACTCTGTCAAAACGCTCAGTTACTAAGTAAGAACTTTTTATTCTTTTTTTTTATCATACCGCACATCATAAATAAATGTAGACAGAAACAGATATTCAGGCAAACGGTCATTCATCAACCACCGATTATTTTAACTAGTCACTTTGTCAATTCCTTATTATCTAACTGCTACAGAACTATTTTTTTTAAGTGCATATGAGTCTAAGCTAGATATTAGGTTCAAAGTATAGGATAAAAGTGAAATAAGCATTTATCTTTTCCTAGAACTTTTTACTAAGACAAACAATCTCATCATTAAACTATATTTTTTTTAAATAAAATTAAAATTAAAACATGCAAAACACTCGACATGCAGAGAATAAAAAACATGCAGGAAAGAAAAAATTAGTCGAAGAAAACAACTAAAAACACACAACCTCACCCCAAACCTAAACTTAGTATTGTCCCCAATGTGTTACAAAACAAAAGAAAGATAAATGAACAATGTTACCGTGATTTTCAATCCTCAGCTTCCTAGTCCTCCTCGCTACTGTCGCCTGGATAGGGTGGAATCTGATCCTCACTCAATCCATGATGATGGGCCATTTGCTGAAGCAGTTGAGCTAGACCCGGCCGGCGATTCGGTTCGGAACCGAACCGAACTGGCCGGTTACCGGTTTCACAAGTGTGGAACCGGAACCGAACCGGTTAAATCCCGGAACCTTAAACCGAACGGTTCGGTTCCGGTTCAGAGACTTTTTTTTTTGAAAATTAATTAAAATAAATGAGATTAATTTTATAAATAAAAAAATTTTATTACATTGAAGAGCTTGAGCTTAAATTTTAAAAATTTAAGTTGCCTACGTATCCTCCAAGGGTGAGAGGAATCAAAGCTCACGTAATTCCATTACAAGTTTTAGACATATCCCCTTTGTAAATTATAATTTTACAATTATCAATCATCATTATCAGTTGATCCTTCGGCTCCGGTTCCGCTTGCACTTGTTGCAGAAGCATTATCGAACAAATCTTCAAAATCATCGAGGGCATCTTCTTGTTGTCTCAGATCAGCTCGAGTCCAATCATCCACACAAGCTGTTGCTTCTAGAGTTCTTGGATATAAGGAAGATCGTCTAACTTCCAATATATTACCTCCCAAGCTGAAGGCTTGCTCAACCGCAACAGTGGAAATAGGTGCTGCCAAGATCTCTTTAGCAGTAATAGATTAAACAAGATATATATTTTGATGATGGTTCCACCATTCAAGGATTTTAAAATTTTTACTGCATAAACTTTCATTAGAAAACTCAAAATTTGTAGATAAATAATTATCTAATTCAGGGTTATTAGTTGTCGTATCCCTAGATTTTTTATTTCGTTGCAATAACCAACGATCCTCTGCGCTAAGTCTTGTTTGAATTACCGGTTCACTACTACTAGATTGACCTAAATGTTCCTAAGTTATATCTTACAATATAATCATTAAATAAAATAATTAAATCACTTCTTAATTTCGTCATTATGCTCGTAATATCAACATCATCTAATATTTCTAAATAACCATAATAAGCTTGTAAACCACCATTCAAACCTTCTAATTTAAATCTAGGATCAAAAACAGCAGCAATAAGATAAAGTAAAGGAATTTCTCTAAAATAATTCAATCATTTTACCTTCATAGCAGTAATGGCTTCGAGCAAAACAATATCATTAGGGTCGTCACTGTCAACATGCTCATCGAGAGTGCCAACAATATTCAAACTCTCAATAAGAAATAAATGTGTTGTAGGATAATAAACACCGCTAAAAACTAAAGTAACATCATTAAAAACTCTTAAAATATCTAAAAAAATTTCACAAATATCTCATTGACTAGGATAAAGTGTGATATTTTGAACATGTTGAGAAAAAAAACTACATAATGCATCTTTGTATTGAAATGCTTGACATAAAAGAAAATAAGTAGAATTTCAACGTGTTGGAACATCTCTTGAAAATTTAATCGGTTTAATACCATTTATTTTACAAAACTTGGTCCATTCTCTTCTAACTTGAGAATATGACCAAATACAGTTAAGTGCCGTTTTAATTGGATCAAAGAAATGTGATAATAATTTTAATTCGTCTTGCACACATATGTTAAGGACATGACATATACAACGAATATGAAAAAATCGACCCCCTAAATTTGGTTCACATAAGGATTTTAAATCATGAATGGATGCAGTATTTGCAGATGCATTATCAAATTCAATTGTTAAAATTTTTTCTACTAAACCATATTCATCAAAAATTACCTTCATCATTCTATAAATATTATGTGCAGTATGTGGGTCATCAAAAACTCTAAATGCAATAAGTCTTTTTTGCATGGTAAATGATGCATCAATCCAATGACAAGTCACACCCATGTATGAGTGTGTTTGCCAATGGTCACTCAAAATATCAGAACATATAGAAATACGACATTTCATCTCTTTAAATATTTCATTTAAAATAATTTTATCATCTTTATATATTTTGAAAATATGACGTTTTGTTGTGTTTCGAGTCATTCTACATGCAACAGGGTTATCTTTATATAATTTGAAAATATGACGTTTTGTTGTGTTTCGAGTCATTCTACATGCAACAGGGTTTAAAGCATTATGCACGTAATTAGTAAAATGAAGTTTTTCACCAAAGCTTAAAGAAAGATGTGTCATACAAGTTAATTTCGCAAATTCTTCTCTATTTTTTGCATCAGAATATTTAAATAAATCTACACTACTCGTACCTCTACTAGATGATGCGTACCTGGCCATTTGAGTCTGCGTCGTATCAATGTCAAATTCAACCGGATGATGTTTTTCCATGTGCTTGATCATATTGCCATATCCACCAGAAAATTTATAGATAACCCCACAATAGTTGCAAATTGCTCGTTGTGAACCATCTTCTAGGCGTTCCAAAGTAAAATGAATTGTGAAAATATTCGAGGACCGAGCCTTAACTTCTCTTCTCCGTGATTGTGCACTGACACTAGGGCCGCTCTCTTGGGTTGGCATATTTGACATTATGTTCTCAGATGAGCTTGCCATTTTTCTTAAGAAAATTGAATAATTGCGATGCGAATGATAACAAATTAACAACTAAATGAATTGAGATTGAGAATAATAATATAAGATTATAAGAGAATTGTATTGAAGTAAGATTGAGAATAAGAGAATTATAGAAAATGAGAGAGTTGAGAATTTGGTGTGATGAAATTATGAAAAATGAATCCTATTTATAGAATTTTAGAATTTTTTTGATACCAAAAATGCCCCTAAATATAACTGTTTTATATAACAAATTAACAACCAAATACTGCATTCATTCATGATTTAAAATCCTTATGTGAACCAAATTTAGGGGGTCGATTTTTTCATATTCGTTGTACATGTCATGTCCTTAACATATGTGTGCAAGACGGACTAAAATTATTATCACCTTTCTTTGATCCAATTAAAACGGCATTTAACTGTATTTGGTCATATTCTCAAGTTAGAAGAGAATGGACCAAGTTTTGTAAAATAAATGGTATTAAACCGATTAAATTTTCAAAAGATGTTCCAACACGTTGAAATTCTACTTATTTTCTTTTATGTCAAGCATTTCAATACAAAGATGCATTATGTAGTTTTTTTTCTCAACATATTCAAAATATCACACTTTATCCTAGTCAATGAGATATTTGTGAAATTTTTTTAGATATTTTAAGAGTTTTTAATGATGATACTTTAGTTTTTAGCGGTGTTTATTATCCTACAGCACATTTATTTCTTCTTGAGAGTTTGAATATTGTTGGCACTCTCGATGAGCATGTTGACAGTAACGACACTAATGATATTGTTTTGCTCGAAGCCATTACTGCTATGAAAGTAAAATGGTTGAATTATTTTAGAGATTTAAATTAGAAGGTTTGAATGGTGGTTTACAAACTTACTATGGTTATTTAGGAATATTAGATGATGTTGATATTACGAGCATAATGACGAAATTAAAAGGTGATTTAATTATTTTATTTAATGATTATATTGTAAGATATAACTTAGGAACATTTAGGTCAATCTAGTAGTAGCGAACCGGTAATTCAAACAAGACTTAGCGCAGGGGATCGTTGGTTATTGCAACGAAATAAAAAATCTAGGGATACGACAACTAATAACCCTGAATTAGATAATTATTTATCTACAAATTTTGAGTTTTCTAATGAAAGTTTATGCAGTAAAAATTTTAAAATCCTTGAATGGTGGAACCGGCATCAAAATATATATCTTGTTTTATCTATTATTGCTAAAGAGATCTTGGCAGCACCTATTTCCACTGTTGCGGTTGAGCAAGCCTTCAGCTTGGGAGGTAATATATTGGAAGCTAGGCGATCTTCATTACATCCAAGAACTCTAGAAGCAACAGCTTGTGTGGATGATTGGACTCGAGCTGATCTGAGACAACAAGAAAATGCCCCCGATGATTTTGAAGATTTGTTCGATAATGCTTCTGCAACAAATGCAAGCGAAACCGGAGCCGAAGGATCAACTGATAATGATGATTGATAATTGTAAAATTATAATTTACAAAGGGGATATGTCTAAAACTTATAATGGAACTACGTGAGCTTTGATTCCTCTCACCCTTGGAGGATACGTAGGCAACTCAAATTTTTAAAAATTTAAGCTCAAGTTTTTCAATGTAATAAATTTTTTTTATTTATAAAATTAATCTCATTTATTTTAATTAATTTTCATAAGAAAAAAAGTCTCTGAACCGAACCGAACCGGAACCGAACCGCCGGCTCGGTCTACATATCGCCGCTCAGCAGCTGCCGATACAAATTTTGTCCCATCGAAACTCGGTTCGGCTGCCGCTGAGGTTTTTGCACTTTTATGGGTCATTTCCAATTTTTTAAATTTCGACAGAACCTCCCCTGATTTTTAAGAATTTCCCAAATATTTACCTAACGCTAACACTTCACAAATTAATCCACAACCACAACTTCGCCCCCAATTTCTACGAATTTAACAATAACAATAACCACAAACACACGCATAAACTTGAAAATCTTATTAACTAAATTCGCACCTCTTTTTTTTTTTTGAAGATCTCATGCAATCACGAGAAACATCACTGTTTTGGGGAGTACAAATCAAAGATATCGCCTAGAAGCTTGACATAATGGAACTCTCATTCCAAGTCAAGCATCATACGAGACCTCCTGGTTTTCTTTCTTTCTTTTCAGGAACCACTGGAGCAACAAAGTTTAAAAAGGTGGCACAAGCACTGAATGAGACAAAATTCTTTTTGTCACTTTACCGTTGGTAGAGACCATTCAAAAGCAACGCTCATGGGATTATCTTTAATCGGACTTCCAAAACCACGTTGAAACCTCCTTGACAGATGGATTCAGTCACGTATGGCTGAAGACGAAAAATTTAGCGCTAGCAGGGAGGGAAACCATACAAAATTTTTAATTTTTATTTAAATTTTTATTTTATGTTTTATGCACACATGTATAGTTTTTAATTGTGTGTTATTTTTGCAGGAAAAACTTAGACGGAGCATTTTAGGCTAAGCAAACCAGTGAAAACAGGGTTATCACGGAATAAAGTTTGACAAAATCGGGAAGTTAAAAATTTAATTCATCAGAGATGGCAGAGTAAATGGATATGTTTTAAAGGTTCGCATGTAAGGGATATGCCCTATACCCAACTTATGGATGGGCTATATGTACATGTATTTGTAATATTTTTCATTAATTAATAAAATGACAATATTTATTATACGTGCCTTACATAAATTATATGAATTATCAAACACTGTAATAAAGCCCTTGGAGTAATAAGATGATGGCTTCCACGCCTTATGAGAATCATTACTCTCAAACGTTCCTAGTCATAGTTTTGTGAATAATCTGGGCGTTCACAAAGCGGAGAGACTAGCATGATGATATGATTTGCCCTTAAGTGGGGTAGCCGATCTCATAGGCTACTAGCGGAGATCTGTCCGCTTGGGCCTTGGTGTATCACATGGATGCATGAGTTGCTCGTGTCCATCGAACTGACCGCCGAAAGTTTTCATATGGAGTGTTTATCCCATGTGTCTGTGAGAACTTTCATGTATCGATTGTATGACTGGTCCTTAGACTTGGGGTCTTTACAATCTTATGTGTGGATCAAATAACTTTGACATTCTCCTTCCCTGGTTCAAAAGATCCGGTCATAAGGGTATGATTGGGTCATTTGTTGAAACACATGAAGTTTGTAAAGATACAACAGAGAATCGCCACTCTCTCGGATAATATTTTCTTATAAGAGTAGTATTCCAGTTCGCAGGTTGATATGTGTGATCAGTGCTTGAGACTGTGGCCAGGTGGCACGAAAGAGAATCAAATTTTGTAGCACTTTGATAAACATGGTCTATACTTGGTTAAAAGTGGCTACCAATTAGCTCATGCCATAAAACGAGCAGATTCCCTCAGTTTCTCTAGCACCCAAAATACGCAGTGGCACCTTATTTGGTCTAGGGAGTAGGGATCTCCCAACTAAGATGAAGATTTTTATGTGGAGAGCGGCGCATAATTTGCTTCCAACAGAGGAAAACCCTTGGAAAAGAAATTCCATTTGGGATCCCTTTTGTCAGATCTGCAGGAGGCAAAGGGTGACCATAGATCACCTTCTGTTTAGTTTCAAAAAAGCTATGAAGGTGTGGCAACACACAGAATTTGCAAGAGTGATTGAGGATGTTAGAAATGGGGACGTACTATGTTTGTTCCAAAGAGTGGGGGAGTGCCACAACAGGGGAAACTTGGAGGTGGTCATGGCTATTTGCTGGTCAATTTGGCAAGCTCAAAATCGCTGCATTTTTTAGAATAAGCAGGGAAGATCCTGATGCGGTAGCTGTAAGAGCAGCAGACATGGACAAGGCTTATCGAAAAGTTAAAACATCAAAGATGGCCTCTACTGGCAACCAATCTCCTCGGCAGTGCAGCAGGTGGCTACCTCCTCCTGTAGGATGGATGAAGATTAACTCGGATGCAGCGATTAGTAAGGATAAGCAAATTGTGGCACTCAGTGTTGTGATTAGAAATCATGAAAGTGATGTGGTATAGGTAGCTGTTAAATGCTCGAGGTTTCTTGGGGATGTAGCGGCAGCAGAAGCTGAGGCTATAAATTTTGGATTGCAAACTGCAATGGAGGCTAACTCGACAGCCTTGATCATTGAAACTGATTGCCAGGTTGCAGTAGATTTAATTTCTAACAGGAAGGGTAACAGAACTGAGGTTGCGTGGTTCATTGACGAATGTAAAGAGAAACTTGCTAAGTTAACAAAGTTCAATGTTTGCCATGTTCCTAGGCTCGGTAATGCAGTTGCCCATGCACTAGCAAAAATAGGGCTAGATGTTCGTAAAACTGTTATTTGAAAGATTCCTTTCCTTCAAACATCAGTTGTATTCTCAGTTCAATTGGAGTGAATGCAGTTCTTTTCTTCAAAAAAAAAAAAAAAAAAAACATGTAAAGAGTAAAGAAACAAACTTGATGCCAAGATCGATGTGCTCTTGAATGCCGAAGCCAAAGCAGCCGGTATCGCTGAAGTTACGCCTCAAGAGCTCGTACTCCTTGACCTTCAAACCGCTCTCCAAAAGCTGCATCGCCTTGTCTCCTCTAACAGTCACGTAACAGGCAATCTTCTCATTACGCCTGATTCCAAATGACCTCACAGTCTATCTCGCTACCAATAAAAAAAAAATTATTTTAAAAAGAAAATAAAATTACTAAAAGGGGTATGAAATGTGTACCCTTGGAGAAGACGGGGGTTTGT
>SKCR01021657.1:0-158829 GCA_019454045.1 Zanthoxylum bungeanum
TAGATCTCATCTGAAGTCAGTATCCTGCTCATAGCAGATTCTGCACATCAATGCATATTTATGTACCCGCACTAAGTATCTAAAATCCAATTTTAATACTAGTAGTGAACATATTTATGACAAACATATTTGAAGTCGGAGCCTTGCCCGTTCTTCAATTCCTTAATGTCTGCTTTGTCCAAACTGCAGTCACGTTTCCGCAATCCCGTTTGCCACATTAAGCAGACATTTTGGGATATGTCCTTTATCTTCCTAAAAGATTATAATGATTTTGCCTTTGCCCTTTTTTCTACACTCCAGAAGCCTTCGGCCTAGCCTTGGCCTTCTGGGATGTTGAAGTTAAGTGCGCCTTGCGCTTCTTGCCTTATTGTAAACTTTGACTTTGTCTCATTGAGAATAGTCATTAACTCTCCAAGAGTTTACTATTACAATTTAGTACTTCTAAGATCTAAGAATAGATCTATGAAGATCCTTCAATTTCATTATCATACTTTAAGGATCTAATCCTTAGTTCCGATTAAGAAATTAAGGAGTCTATATGAAAAGTATAATGGATTAAGCACTAAAGTTATCATCACATGAATATTTCAAATATCATGTTCCACTTATTTTCTTAACTTCGGGCTTAGGCCTAATATGTTATTTTATCAAATAAAGTAACTTATTAGTTTTCAGGACCATCCTGAAATTTTATTCCCAATTTGAAAATTAAACCATTTAAATACATTTTCCCTAGGATTATGTTTTAAATGTCAATCTTTCAATTCTATCTTGATTCTAATAGTCCAACTATTTAATCAACGATTTAGGTACTATTTATTATAATGATTAAATTCAATTATATTGATTACTATAATCCAATAATAAAATCAACTATTAATTGAAATAGTTTGAATACAGTCCAACTATTTATCAAAACAACCATTTAAATATTAGTCCAACTAACATTTAATTTATTTGACGTAATATTGTGATTGAGCGCGTATGGCAAGTTACTAAACGAATATTGCAAATTTAATACTTGCCTCACACTATTTTTCGGCGAGCCTCTAACCCTCTGTTGAGTACTCAGGAAACCGTGTTTCCTAGTGGGCTAGAATCCCGTTAAATGTCACACAATCTTGACTTTGGCCAACAAATTGTATGATAATTAACTAGGTAGATCTCTAAGATCAATTGGATCCCATCCAATTCCTAGATCTAGTAGGGGGACATCCAAGTCCGAAACATATATCTTATTTATGCCAATATATCCAATATATTGCCTAACCTTTTTCCTCTGAATCAACTAAGCCTTGGCTTTGGCACAACAAACTTAGTGATCCCAGTTAAGCGGAACTCATTGACCATGGAAAGCTTCGTAATCAATGTCGATGGACAAGAAGTGATATTGACTTTGGCCAACAAATCAAAACTTGGACAAGACACCAATATAGAACAAAGCATTCATGATTCAAACACATCCTCGACGGAAAAAGGTCTTGACTTTGGCCAACAAACCAATGCCAGTCTTGGATCTTGAGTAAGAATCACTCAATGGAATGAAAAACGCTTAATATTTAGCGAGGGTTTTTCGCGTGCAAATTAGCAACCAATTTATTATCTTTGTTAAGGTCTCATCATCATACACCCTTAAACATGCATTCTAAACACATAATAATGCACGTAAATAAATATAATAATGATATGCAGATGGATACTTTACACATTGATCCTAAATCAAATCTCTCCATTTCCTCTCTCCCGCTAGCACAAGTATTGCTTCTACCCGTTACATAACACTTCTAAAGAAACCTCATTTACATTGAGGGGAATAGGTGAGAAGAGAAATACAATGAGAAATGAGGTAATAGGCTGGACACGCAGGTCCAATTAATAAATTCTAAATTTATTACAACAATTTCTAAAATTGCCCCACCCATCTAATATCCATCCGATATACATTATTCATGCATCGCAACCATGTATTCACACAATCATGTTATCAATAAATCTAATCAAATTAATTAATCTGATAATTAATGACCATACAATGTTCAAACAACGATTTGATTTTGCGCGAGTCAAACTCGTTTTGCGAATAAGTACTCAAAGTACGAATTCTTGAATTATATTAAACTACAAGATTAAATCCAATTTAATATGTATTTAATACTAATCCATTAATTTAATTCCAAATTAAATATTACACTTTATTAACGAACCTTTACGACTTAAATTCCAAATTTAATCGTTACAGGTCTCAAAGCCCGATTAACGTCCAACGTTAATTTAATTAAAGTCCAATGGGCTTTCAATTAATTTCTTTAAGGCGTGGACTTTTGGTCAACTTGGGTCAAACCCAATAACCAAAGCCCAATCAAGGAATAACCCCATAAGCCTAGAAATCAATTTAGGCCCATTAGGCCCAATTAAATAATTAAAGGTCCATTAGTCGCATTTGGGCTTTATGGAAGCGGTTTTGGGCCCAATTGGATCCAACCAATTTAGCCTAAACCTAACTTGGTACAACCAAGCCCAATAAGCCCATTTACTACATTTAAGCCCAAATCCAATTTAAGCCCATTTAATTAAATTACAAAAATTCCAATTTCATAATTTAATTATTTAAAGTGTATTACACAATTAATTACCCAAATCAATATTTCCAAAACACAAATTTGTACAATGAATCATGCTTATGAACATTAAAACATGTCCAACACATTTTAACAAAAATCAAACCCATATACATGCATTAAAGTCTCGGCAATGAGGGTAAATTTGTGTCCAATTTGAATTCAATCCAATTAAATCCAATTCAACATTAAATCATTATCCCCAATTGATTTCAAGTCATCCAATGAATTAAAAATAAAAAATTCCAAGACATTTAGGGCATTAGTGAATTCGGTCAAGCCTCACTTTTTGGGGAAAATTGTTCCAAACCAATTTTCATGAAATTGATCCAATCAAACTTCAATTAAACTACATTTAAGCATACTTAATCATCCAATTTCATCAAATCATGCTTAAACACATTTTACCCAATTTTAACCCTAAAATATTTTCATGCTCAACCTTGCTCTGATACCATTGTTGGAATTTTCTAAGCATCCCAAGATCATATCAAGCAATGAAAATACAAAGTGAATACATCAAGGAGTTGCGGAATACTGACAATGATCGGTTGAGGCGATGCAGGAGACAACAAAAACTTTATGTCCTCCTCCACGATGCTCGGCAGTGGGCTGTTTGGTCCTCCAAGAAATTCGGCCATGGTCCTCCATTGAAGTCTTCAAGCTCCAAGCTTCCAAAATGGATTCCAAGCTTACGAAATTAGTTCCCTATCACCTTAGGATAACTCTATGTGTGCTAGCACTCTTGATTTTTGCCACAAAAATCACTTGCTTCTCCTTCTGTTTCGGTAAAACCAGAAAACAAAAGAACAATTTGGCCTTGAGGCCGAGAGAGAGAATGAGCATTTTTGGCTCCAAAACGTGAACCAAAAGGAGAGAGATGAAAATGTGTATTAGTTAATTGTTTTTCCAAAAAACAATTAAACATATACCAAATGTTTGATTTTCAAAAAGTCAAACAAGTACAAGCATTTAAAGCTTATCCATCTACCACCATCAATCAATCAATCAATCAAATTGTCACATCACTCAAAGTGACATGTGATTTGACATTTGATGTGACTAATGATTTGACGCTTGACGTGACTTGCGTGCCGCACTCGAATTCGAAATGCGAATGCGCTCGCAAACATTCCTGGGCTCGGGTTCGCTAATTCCAAATTAACGAATTTTCCGTTGCGACGTAATTAAATCTAATTTAATTAAATAACTTTGCCTAGCAAAATTACTATTCACGTCGCTAACAAATTAATTCTAAATTAACTTGTTCGCCCGAATTAAATCTAATTTCAATTCCGCGTCGAAATCCAATTTCGTATAATATATCGAATATATTATTTAATCGATTAATTCCAAATTAATCGTTCTCTCTCTTTAAATGATATTTTGTCCCAGATAAAATATCTCCGCAATTAATCCCAAATTAATTTTCTCTCTCATCTAATTAATCCCAGATTAATAAAGTGTAAGTCATACGTCATCGGTGAATCTTCGGGAAGCGACCCATGAGATCCCCGAATATGTTGGCAGTAAATCCGGTCGTCGGACTATCCGAACACGTAAGTTCCTAGTACTACGTTTATACCGATTTACAAGACAAGGTTGGCTTCTAGCAAAGCGTCATGCCTACCCAATTCTCCAGAAATATCCTTACTATAATATGTGATATGTATCAGGCGTAGAATACGTAGTATTGCGTATTTCGATCCAGTATCAGATGTCACGTGCTAGGCCTGGGGCTGGAATTATGTCTGCCCCGTACGAAGCACATATCGGATCTCTGGTAACTAGTCTCTATAATCAGATAAACATGACCTAGTCATTTTATCCCGATGACTGCAGTACATAAGAGAACCAGTTCTGTATCCTACGTGACCATCATCTCCACTATGACTAGAGTGATATTTCCGTCTTGACATCACACCCAACACACTACGATTCTCAATATACCCAGCAGAGGCGTACACAGAACCTGTTAAAGCCCTGGACGACCTAAAACCAAAGTCTATTGATTGTCGCAAGTATTAGCGGTGCAAGTCTCAGGTTAAGACCAAATACACCTACCCTTATTTCGGACTTCCATAGACACATAGTCATACTACCAATGGAATTCCGAGGGGGTGTATCCAGAGCGAAGCTGTTTTCCGTATCATCGGTAAAACACAACCTCCTACTACACTTGCATGAGTATCCTATACCCAAATATATGAGAACTATGTCGTTATGCCCTCACAACGCGCACAAGTGTAATACTAGTCTTTTACGCATTATCGATGTCCAATCTCGATAATACTATGACTATGGATATTTAATGATTAATCCTTCGTGGACTAATACTGTCTTATATCATCTCAATCCAGAAAGTAATCATAAGGACCTCTTATTATTTATACATCTTGGTGATCTAATCATAAATGATAAGAGAGCAATCTCCTTTGTCACATAGTTAATTTGTACAACAACATCATGATCTGTACAAATAATGACGCTATGGGTCATAAGTGTCCAACATCATTTGCAAAAGCGTTGGAACAAATGCCCAGCTATGCCAAATTTATGAAAGACATTCTTTCACGAAAGTGGAGATTGGGAGATTATGAGGCTGTAGCATTATCAGAAGAATGCAGCGCAATCATTCAGAGAAAACTTCCTCCAAAGTTGAAAGATCATGGCAGTTTCATTGTTCCTTACACCATAGGAGAACATGACTTCGGTAAGGCTCTGTTTGATTTAGGTGCTAGTGTTAACTTGATGCCTTTTTCTATTTTCAGGAAACTGCAGATTGGAGAAACAATGCCCACTTCAGTCTCAGTACAACTTGCTGATAAAATGCTCGTATTTCCGAGAGGTGTAGTTGAAGATGTGCTAGTCAAGGTTGACAAATTCATTTTCCCAGTAGATTTCATTGTCCTTGATATGGAGGAAGACGCAGACGTGCCAATCATCCTCGGGAGACCATTCTTGGCTACAGGTCGAACCATTATTGATGTACAAAAATGAGAACTAACAATGAGGGTACAAGACCAAGAAGTAACATTCAATGTTTTCAAGGCCATGAATTTCCCAGATGATGAAAAGAAGGAGGAATGTTTCAAACTTGATGTGATACATAGTACCATTCAGAACTCTGATGAAAGACAAAGATCTACTGACAAACTTAAAACATGTCAATTACCTGTGGAGCCTGAAGATAAAATGCACTGCGTACTGAAGAAGCCTATTCTTGCACTACAAGCAACAGAAGAGAAAAAGTTCCACCAGCTCAACAAATTAGAGGAATTTCACATTCAGCATTTTAAGGATGCCAAATTGTACATAGAAAAGGCAAAGAAAATACATGATGAGAAGTTAGTGCGCATACAACTGGAACTAGGGCATAAGGTATTGTTAAACAAATCAAGGGTGAAATTCTTCCCATGGAAGCCAAAATCACGGTGGTCAGGTCCATTTGTGATCACCAAGGTTTTACCAGACAGAGCCGTTGAGATACATGATCCTGACTCCAACAAAACTTTCAAGGTTAAAAATAAGCGTGTTAAGCACTACTGGGGAGAATCATTTGAGCGACAAAAAGAAAGTGTCACACTTTCAGATCCAGCGTAACGTTCGAGAAGTCACGTCTAGCTGATGACTTTAAACTTAACGCTCGCAGGGTGGCAACCCATGCAATTTTTGTATATATTATGATTTGGTGTGATTTAATTTTGTGTGTTTAGTTTTTTCAGATTAAGATATTTCAAGATGGAAGAAGCTCTCGCAAATCTTCACAAGTAATTTCCTTCTCTCCCTAAAAAATCTCCGATGAAGTTTTACAAAGCTCATTTGGAACGGATGAGGTTACTGATGATCAAATGTATTCCTACTGACATTCGTTGGATTATTGAAGCACGAGTCTGATTGGCAGGTGAGTCTTCTGACTCTTTTATTTCACATCTGTCTGGTTTAGGAATGAGCACTTATGCTAAAAAGAGAACAGCCAAAAGAATGTGTATTTGTTATAAATGTGCTCGCATGTTTTGTAATACTCGTTGTCATTCTTTAGGAATGATGTCTGATAACCGCGAAGATAAGATTAACTTCATTAGGGATGGCTTGAGTAAGGAGTCTTTGGATGACATATCTAAAACTCTTGAGACGCATCCCAATGGATGTGTGTATCACGAGATTCGTGTGTTATACGCACAATTCCAAAAGGAAAGACAACAGTTAAGTCTCGGGAATCTGACTCAAAAAGACCCAGTTTGCCAATTTATAAAAAAATTGGATGGGAAGCTTGTCCCTGACGCATAGACGTCAATCAAGCCGCTACTTTTCTTGTATATTTTATATCTCTTTGTCTTTTCCTGATAATTGTAATTTGTTTTGTTGTTTTCTTTTATTTTCTCCGACATAATCCAGACCTTTTTGACTATCACGATTCATTATACTGTTTAACTAATAATTGTCATTTGGCAGGTACTAGTGCTATTATTGTTACTCACCCTTTTCAGGTGTTATAAATTCAACTCATCATTGCACTTTTGAAGACATTCAGAGTAAAACATGGAAGCCACTTCAAGAAGACGAGTTGAAAACATCTGTGTGTTTTGTGGTAGTAGTGTTGGTACTAAACCACAATACGTTGAGGCAGCACATGAATTGGGTCGAGTTTTAGCTGCAAGGAATATGCACTTAGTATATGGCGGAGGCAATCTTGGACTAATGAGGATCGTTTCAAAGGCCGTACAGGAATGAGGTAGTAACGTTTTAGGAATCATCCCAAAACCCTTGGCAGAGGCAAATCTTATTGGACCATCAAACGGAGAAGAGTTAATCGTGCCAGGTATGTATGAACGACTGGTAGAAATGATTAACCGTGCTGATGGTTTTATTGCTTTGCCATGTGGCTTGGGTACATTGGAGGAAATTTTTACAGTGTTATCTTGGAAGAACCTGAACATACACCAGAAACTGCTTGGACTGTACAACGTTGAAGGATTTTATGATTTTCTTTGTGTGTTTCTTGATGATGCTCGAAGAAATGGGTTCGTGTCAAAACCTATGAAAGAACTCCTCTTTACTGCCAGAACTGCTCCGGATCTAATTGACCAAATCTTAGCTTATGAACCACAAGTTGACCCTATCCTTTCAAAGATAAATTGGTCTAAGGACGATCGTGGTAAGAGGCGTCGTGTTAATCTGGATCTTAACCTTTAATTTTTCGTGTAGAATTTCAGCTAACCAGATACTATCTTCTAAACTCTTCTTCTACTGTTTAAGATATTGGGGACAATGTCTCATTTAGGTTTGGGGGAGGGAATTAGTTAATTAGTATCTTCTTTTTAGTTGTGTGTTGTTTTTATTTTTAGTTCAAAATTTTTCAAAAAAAAAAATTTGAAAAATTTTCAAAAATTACAAAAATATTTTGCGTTTTTGTGTTTTTATTTTGACTAAAAAGGTGAAATTGGTAAGAGATAGCTGAGTAATGAGTTTTCACTCCTGAGACGTATTTCAAACCATTTTTGAAACAAGTTAATTTTTGTTTATTTCATTTTGAATTATTTAATTTGTGAATTCTCCATAACACTGACTAAAATGGATCTTCATATGCTCAGTTAGCAGATATTATCAACATACATGGAAACATACAGACATGAGCTATAATTGAAAAGTTTGTAATATTAAGTGCTCTAGTTTAAATGGAGGAAGCATCTCAGAAAGTGATGGAGTAAAAAAAAAATTCGAGATTCGAGTTATTAAGTCTGTAAGGGTGTCTTAACACCCAGCGCCCTAAAGCCAACTGGTTTGGGAGTCACTGGCCCAAAGCTCGCTACATGGATCGAGGATGTTCCAAAATATATATATCTAAAGTCTGAGTAATTAAGTCTGTAGGGGTGTCTTAACACCTGGTGCCCTAAAGCCAACTGGTTTGGGAGCCACCGACCTAAAGCTCGCTACATAGACGGAAGATATTGTATATAAATAAAAAAATATTTAAAAAAAAATCAGAAAAATTATTCCATTGCCATAAAAAAGTGTGAAATCTGATAGAACTTTAGGAAAAAAATATTACTCTCTTATCAACTACACTTGTGACTGTTGTGGGCAAAAATGAGTTTGATTAATACTTTGTTGGATGTGTATATAGAGAATGGTAAATATAATCAGAGAATTTACTTATTCGGTAATTTAGAAAGAAACAAAACAACTAGTAACTTGGAGTAGAAGTTTCACCTGATTAGTCACTAACTTTCTTTATTCTCTTTTCTCTTGTCTTTTTGCTTTTGTGTGCATTAGTTTTACTACCTTCTTACTTTTGTAAAATGTTTGTGGGTATCATTGCTGTAAACCCTCACGAGACTACAACTCGTCCACTAGGGACACCTAGGGGTTTAAAGGCTTGTTGCATACGCTAAATGCAACCGTGATCACTACGAAAGTGGCTTAGTTTAATTTTTTTTTGTTTTGCTCGAGGACTATCAAAATGTTAGGTTTGGGGGTGTGATGAGCGGAAAATATATCAATATTTACCGCCCCTTTAACTTAATATTTTGTTTAGTTTCTCGGGTTTGATGAACGTTTTGATGTGTTTTAGTTTATTTTGCAGATAAAATAATATCGGGTCTCAATGAAATCATTTAGGATGAAATATAGGTCAAATAAGGGCAATTATTGGACTTGATATTTTAATTTCGGAGATTGGAAACTTGAAAGGGCGTTTTTGACAAAGTGCAGTTTTGGAAATTCCAATTTTGCACATCTGTCGTATTTTGGGCATAACGTTTTACTCCAATATCTAATTGAGATGATTCAAGTGCCATATTAAAGAAGACTCAAAGATCTACAACTTTTAAAGACAAAATAGTTTCGAATTCTGAAGATTTCAGGACCGAAATTGATGAATCATCCAGAAGTGTGTTGTGTGTAATTATTAAAGTCATTTTCAATCATTTTCAAAGCAAAAAATAAATTAATAAATAAATTATAAAAATGATCAAATCACCACCAAACATGATAAGCAATTAGTGGAGCAATTAATAATGGATTTGGTGGAGTAATTAGTGGAGAAATTAATAATGGATTTGGTGGAGAATTTGATGGATGATTTGATGGAGGCAAAATTTTGCCTATAAATACCAAGCCATTTCATTTGTAAATTTCATACTTTCTTCTTTGAAATTCCTAAAGAATAAATAAGAAGATTGTATCTTGTTTGTTTATTTACAGCTTTTAGTAATTAATTTCTGCTTTCGCACTTTCTTTTCTTTATTTTTCAGTTTTTACTTTCCGCAATTTACTTTTACGCACAATCCTTTCCTTTCTTTACTTTTGCAGTGTTTATTTTTCAAGCAATGAGGAGGTAATTCCCCTTTGCTGGGGTGAAAGGTAAAGCTTTTATTATTGCTATTTAGATTAATCTCCCTTAATTATAATATATAAACTATTTAAAATTTGACTAAATGAGGATACCACTATATTGGCCGGTTGGTAATTAATTATAAATTGGTTTTAACCTGACTAAGTATGGATACCGCCTGGTTGGTCGGTTGGTAATTAATTATTAATTTGACTTAATCAGGATACCACCTTTATGGCTGGTTGGTAATTATCACGTAAAGTTAATATATTATATTAAGGGAGATATCTAAAATAGTAGTAATAAAAGTTGATCCTCTAACCCCATCATTTTCTTTTATTGTTCTTTTACTTTATTTAATTTCAGTAATTTACTTTTCAGCAATTTACTTTCAGTAATTTACTTTTATTTTTTTTACTTTTTACTTTTTACTTTTTTTACTTTTCAGCAATTAATTTTCAGTATTTTACTTTATATCTTTTATTTTATTTAGTTTTTTACTACCCGTAAATATGTGTCGTAACTAAGCCAGTTATCTGGGGTTGTGATGAAATCCAATATCACCGGTTTATAAGGGGTTAGATTATAGCTTGGGTAATATAAAGGTTTATTTATTGAGTCTTAATCTTAATGCTTTTTATTAACTGACCATTAATAAAATTGATTAGGTAAACTTAATATGAACTTGGCAAATGGATTTTAGGTTAAAGACCTTAGACTCAATAGCACACGATCTTCCTTGAGGATAGATAACCCTTTAATAGATTTCCTTACAGGATAGGAATATACCTGTCGGGAGGGGGTAGCCATAATTGGAACTTAAACTTAATGAATCCAGGTAATTTGGTTGACATAGACATATGGTTCAATTAGGTTATACTGGATATTTGTAGTTGACCATCGGAGGAGGCTTTTACATAATTTAGTGTTCCAGGTTAATAAATCAATATTTTACCCAACTATAAGATAACCACTTCATCTTTAAATAATATTGGAAAGATTCATAACCCTAGATAGTTTTTAATATTGAATTTTCTTAAACCTACTTTCAAGCAATTTTATTTTCTTGTTTTTAAATTCAAAATCTTCACATTTTCAAATCAATCAAACAACCTGTTAGATACTAATAATCATTTGACCTCATAAAATTAATAGATTAGATATTAAGTCCTCGTGGGATCGATACTTTTTATACTACTTGAACGATACATGCGCTTGCGTTATAAGCGTGTGATTACGTACCGGTCATGTATCATCAGACCATCTGGCTTGGGCTTGGCCGAATGGTCCCCTTGATTATAGGAGTCTCGGGTAAACCGGACCCTAAGAGGTTTCTTCCCCTGCGATTCGGTTGGTGAGTCTCGTTGTGTACCATCGGACCACCTGGCTTAAGCTTGG
Source organism: Zanthoxylum bungeanum (assembly GCA_019454045.1). Taxonomy (NCBI): domain Eukaryota; kingdom Viridiplantae; phylum Streptophyta; class Magnoliopsida; order Sapindales; family Rutaceae; genus Zanthoxylum; species Zanthoxylum bungeanum. Next base: position 11,353 of record SKCR01021657.1, read on the forward strand.
CCGAATGGTCCCCTTAATTGCAGGAGTCTCGGGTAAACCAGACCTAGAGAGGTTTCTTCCCCTGCGAGTCGGCTGGTGAGTCCCGTTGAGTACCATCAGACCATCTGGCTTGGGCTTGGCCGAATGGTCCTCTTGATTGCATAAGTCTCGGGTAAATCGGACCCAGAGAGGTTTCTTCCCCTGCAAGTCGGCTGGTGAGTCCCGTTGAGAACCCCCTAGGGAAGGCAAACACGGGGTGTCCATGTCCCCCGTGGGGATTTGCCTAATCGCCCGGATCGGCGTATCCGTAGCCTAGTTAGCCGGGACACTGAATTGTAAGGTTCAGAATTGTGTTTTTGGGGCCTCGGGCAGGACGCTGCCTCGGAGCACCTGTGCTGCTGTTTTTCTCTTGAATTTATATGGGGTATGTGCTAAGTCACCTCCACTTTTTGTTAACTTTACCTTGTTTCAATTTTTTTTTTCGCTGGTCTGGCAAGAGGACGCCCGCGCCAGGGTTAGCAGAGCCTTTGAGGTTGAAAATCTTCCCTTGTGTAAGTCTCAAATGTTCCACCAGTTCGGGGCTGGATTCGTTCCTCCGAGACTGTACTGTTCCACCAGATCATGGCTGGATTCATTCCACCGAGTCTGTTATATTCCACCAGCTTGGGGTCGGATTTGTTCCACCGAGTCTGCTATGTTCCACCAGCTCGGGGCTGGATTCGTTACGTCGAGTCTGTATTGTTCCACCAGCTCGGGGCTGGATTCATTCTGTCGAGTCTGTATTGTTCCACCTGCTCGGGGCTGGATTCGTTTCCTCGAGTCTATATTGTTCCACCAGCTCGGGGCTGGATTCGTTCCGCTGAGTCTGTTATGTTCCACCAGCTCGGGCCTGGATTCGTTCCGCTGAGTCTGTAATATCCCACCAGCTCGGGGCTGGTCTCATTCCGTCGAGTCTGTTATGTTCACCGGCTCGGGTCTGGTTTCGTTCCGCCGATGCCCTATATTCCACCAATTCGGGGCTGGATTCGTTCCACCGAAGCTTTATTCTTCAACTCGGGGTTGGGGTGAATCCCACCGAGTCCACTTCTTTGGTCTGGGGACGTAACATTCCCCTAGAGCCAAGTTTTATTCTTCAACTCGGGGTTGGGGTGAATCCCACCGAGTCCACCTCTTTGGTTTGGAGACGTAACATTCCCCCCGAGCCAAGTTTTATTCTTCAACTGGGGGTTGGGGTGAATCCCACCGAGTCCACTTCTTTGGTCTGAGGACGTAACATTCCCCCAGAGCCAAGTTTTCTTCTCAACTTGGGGTTGGGGTGAATCCCACTGAGTCCATCTCTTTGGTCTAGGGACGCAACATTCCCCCACAGCCAAGTGTTCCTCTCAGCTCGGGGTCGGGTTACGTCCCACCAAATGCATTTGATCTCGGCTCGGGGTCAGATTATCACCTCGAGGCCAGACTCAAATTGGTCGGGTACAAGGTCGCAATGAGATATGGAAGGGCAAGTCAGAGAATCTGAAGTCAGAATGGGCTAAGTATGAAAAGCAGAACAAAAAGCATTTGAGATAAGTGTTAAAGGGAAGAGTTATGATTATTATTGCAAAAAGAAGTAAATTGTTTGAACTTACATGGGGCCCCCTTTTTTGGGGTCACCCCCACTAATCGACCAGCGCAGGGGCAGGTTTTTCTTCCTGTGCAGGCCCGGATGGCTGGACGACTGGTACAGGCTCGACGGGGGGAATTTCAATTTCAGTTTGGGAGGAAAGAGGGGCTGCAACTTCGGCCTCAGGTACTTCAGGGGCAGGAGCCTCGGGTTGGATTTCCTCAGGGGTCGGAGACATGAGCACGGTTGAAATGGGCTCTGGATCCTAGATTTCCTCTGAATGGAGGGCAAGTAACTTTCGGGCCTCATCCGCGGAAAGCTCTCCTTTACAAAAATGAATGGCCACATGAACCGGCTCCATGTTAACCCCGGGCATCAGAATTGGAATGATCTCGGCACAATCTTCGATCCCATTGAGCTGAGCTCTCTCCAGCTCTCCCTCCAGTGCAGCCTCCCTCTGTTGCAGTTCGGCGTCCCTCTATTGCCGTTCGGCCTCCCTCTTATCCAGATCGATCTCTCTCTTTTTCAACTCCTCGAGAGCCTGATCTCTCTCTTCGGCCGTCCTCCTCAACTTGGCTTCGGTGTCTCCCAACTCCCACCCCAGGTGTTTACTCTCAGCCAGAGCAGCCTCCATGTCCTTTTTTACTGTTTCGGCATTCTTCTTACCCAGGTTAGTCGCAGTCCGAAGAGATTCATTTAGTTTGAGGGCCTCGTCCAGAACCCTCTCCTGAGTCTTTATTTTCTCATCCTTCTTGGCCAGCTCGGCCTCCATTTATGAAAGTTGACTCTGAAGCCTCTAAGCCTGGCCTCCCTCAGATAGAAGACTCAGGAGAAGGTCTTTGTTCTTGGCCATAAGATAATTTTCCTGCAAAAAGATAAGGAAAAAGTCAGCACAACAACCAAGTAAAGATGCAGGGCGGACACAAGGAGTTTATTACCTTGGCCATCTGGGAACAAAACTCTGTCACCACGTCTTCAGGAGAGACGTCTTCATATTTTGGGATCTCCTCAGGAGGAATTGCCTCAGCTAGTTCATTGATTGCCGGCACAAGATGGGAAGTGGCCTCTCTAATTTTTTCATTAAGGTCATCTTCCCCGAGCACCACGACGCCTTTTCTTCCTGAAGGAGGCCTCGGTGGTTCTGTTCTCTCTCTGGACAGCCTGCCTCCTTATCAGAGGTTGTTCCTCCACATCCATTTCTTCCTGCTCGGTACTTCCTGACCCGATCAAGCGCTTTCGTTTGCTGGCAGACTTAGAAGGGGTAGAAGGGCGGGTTTCAAACCCAGGGACCGCCCATGGAAATGGGATTGTTGATTGATCAGAAGGGCGAGTCACTGCTTTGGTTTTGTCCCTAGCCTCCGCCACGCCCGCCTTTTTTCGAGAAGTTCCCGCTCCACTCGGCTCGGGCCTTTTCGTCAGATCTTTGATTCTGCCAATGACACTAGGTTGTCTCGACATTCCTGCCAAGTAGAAAAGTAGAGAGCATGATCAATTCAGAATTCAGAAGATTTCAAGTCATTTACGGGTCAAGCATACAAGAGGATCGGTTAGAAAGTCAATAAGAACCTACCTAATTATCTCTGGACCTATGGTGATGCACTCTGGATGAGCCCTGACTCCAAGAAAGCAGAGTCATTAACTACCATCTTCCAGTGGCAGACGTAGTTCTGGGCCACCTTGATCCTAGAACGGACCGCATGGGTAACCTTGGGAGGATCCCTCCAGCAGGCTGAGAAGGGTTGAAGAGTTAGTATTTTGGCATGAAAGTTAAGAAAAAGAAGCAGAGAAACCAAGTTCTAACCTCCCGCTCTGAAGATATCGGGGACTTCTATCATCTCCGAGGACGTTGACCAGGCCCGTCCCCAGTCGCCTGTGGCCCAGAACTAGGGGTCTTTGAAATTTTTGTTGATTTGGGGAAGGTCTTCGATAAGGGCGGGGACGTCGGCATATGAAGAAAATTAATACCAACCGTGGTGTGTTTTTGGGTTGGCCTTCAATTTGTAGAGCCTTTTCAGTTCCTCAAAAGTCGGTTCTCCGAGGCCTGCCCAATGCCAAATCACATTCAAGTCGTCCAGAATCCTCCAGCTGTTCAAGTTTAGTTGGCATGGGGCAATCTCCATCCTGGCCAACATCCCGGTAAAGTATGGTTGAATGGGCAGCCGAATACCGCACTCAAAGAAGGAAGAAAGAATGCGACCGAGCCCTCATCAGGCTGGCTCCCACGATCACACGAGCCAGGGATATCAAGAGCTATGAGAATTGGGATTTCGTACTGCTGGCGTAGCACGTATAGGGCATCTCCCGTGATGGTGGAGGGCTGATTCATGTCCAAGCTCGTACTACTAAGTTCTCTTGGTTCGAGGTCTTTCCGGGGGATTCGGTGATGGTAGGAATCATTTTCCACTTGGGAAGGGGTTGGAGTGGTATCTAGCTCCTCCAGGCTGGGTGTATCCGAACTGGAGGATGCTTCTACAGCACGAGGAGGTTGAGGTTCTATGGGTTTGGCTGAAGAGGATTCAGCGTCAGACATGCCTAACATTTGCCATGAAGTATAAGAAAGTCAGTGGTCAGTTTAAGGTGTCGTGGGTTCAAGAACTATTATGACTACCTGGAACCTAGGCCTGTAGTCTCTAAATGCCCTAGCAGCGGCCACAAATAACAAGTTTCTCCCTAAACACATACAGCCAAACACGAAACTTAAGAAACCTGAAACACATGTGTCTTACGCCACTACCCATCCTTCAATCAGTGAACACATATGCCACACACCCAACACCAAATCCAAAATAAGACTCACAACACGGAATGAGAAGATAAGCATGCCAGAAGAATAAGAAGAACCAGCAATAGTAAGTAGAAAGTCCGAAAGCACCAATCAACAATGGTATAGTACAACAAATAAAGAGAAAAGGGTTGAGCGGAAACTTACTTTGTTTGAGAAGAAGATTCGGTAGTTGATCTGGACGGTTGGAAGTCTGCTGGTCTCGAGAGTAAGGTAGCTTTTGCAGTTTGAGTGTTGTGGGCTTCATAAAAGAGAGAAAGGAGCATTGCTCTGCTTTCTTATAGTCAGCACGGTGTGTTTATGGCCGTTGGATCGGGATAATTTTAGATATGCGTCACGTGTCATCTTTGGGCTCCATTCGATCATGTTGGGATGAACGGCCAGGTTTGAAAGACCTTTGGCTACCTTGGGAATGGTCGATTAATTTGAGTTTTGGCAGGAAGACCATATGCTCTTGACAAGTGGCACGATCGGGTAAAATCCTAAAATTGATTTGATGGGCATTTATGGAGATATGATGGCTTGCGGTTCTCGAGAGTCGGCTACCCTAAGGGTAAAAGAGGAATTTGACTCGAATTGGAAAAGCAGTTGAAAGACTTTAGCATTTTACTGACCGGGTACATGGTGCTGACCGAGGATGGTTTGGTAAGAATCTGAGGAAGTTCTCTGTTTTGTTTCTAAGACTGACCACCAGTTAGCTGATCGGCTCAGTTCATATTTTTTGTAGTTCCCGGCACCAACTCGTATACTCATTGGAACCGAGAGCTAGGGGACAAATGTTGATGGGGATTTCTGCGGCTAAGTCATTTGTACAGTTCGGTAAGGGCAGAGAAGGGAATTCACCTCATCTAGAGGACCAGGGGTCAGAGGATATGTATTGACTCATCGGCCCGGCATGAAGCTCGGGTCCGGTTTCATGAGAATGACCGACCAGAGGATGAAATATGATACGGTCTGAAAGACCGACAACGTCGGAGCCTTGGCCGACCACATTATATTGGATGCTCATTTTCGGTTCTGTCTTCCCCCTTGAACAGGTTGCTGAGCTCAGGTATTTCGGCCCAGAACGGAAACAATTCGGGAAGCTCGGCAGGTTATTTGGCCGACCTCTTGAAGACTAACTGAAGATCATAAGGGTTGAATCTTTCATTCGACACGTGTCATTTCTCAAAGACACTTTACAGGCCGTCATCATTATTGTTGCGTGTGGCAGTGGGGAAAACAGAGTGATGTGACAGACCGTCAGGCAGTATGATTGCTTTCAGTGAAGACAGACTTGGGGAATAGAACCCATCAATCGGTCAGAGATCACGCAGGAAACGTCATAAAGTTGGAGGAACAGTGTTGCACTTCCTTCGTATATAAAGGAAAGTTAGATTTATTTGTTAGGGATGGAAAAATAGTAAAACTTGTAACACAAAGAAAATGAAAAGATGTAATACTCTTTAAACTGCTCGGCCACATTCAGACCTTGCTCAGAACAGGTCGGTCGAGTCAGTTTTTGGCAATAAAAACAACCCCAATCGTTTTGTGCCCGTGGATGTAGGCTGGATTCGCTCCGCCGAACCACGTTAAAACTCTATTGTCAATCTGTGTGTTTATTTCACATTTGACTAAATTTGCCTTTGGCCTCCCCGTAACCAAACAAATTAAAGGTTGAAGGAGGATTGTCCCGGTAGCACTATCCTGATATTGCCCCTGAGATGAAAATCACCTGTCAACACAAAATATTGATAAAACGATGATAAAATAACAACTTAATTTTAATTGTTAGGAAATAAAATTTACAAAAAAATAACTATCAAACTTACTTAATAACGAGCCTACCTCCCCACAACCAATTTTTTATCCTTCAATCTTTGTAAGTCAATGCTTTTCTAACCAGCCATGGTGGTTGATTGTTTAATAAGAATTTAGATTTGAGTTGAGTTATATTAATTAAGTTTTTCATAATATTTTTTCAGGCGAGTTTTAATAATGAATGATTAAGAGTTAATAATTTTTAAATTATTATTCTTAAATTATTACACATAATCCAAATCCATTTAATAAAGATTTAGAACGTGCATATATGATGCTGGCATTTAACGAAAATTGACAATATATATACGCTGTTATTTTTAAAATACGAACTTAGACTTTGGTGAAATAATATTGTATTGCTCCAAAAAAAAAAAAATATATTAATATTAATATTGTATTGCTCCAAAACAATTAATCTTGTTTACAAGTCGTCAGCAACAAGTTCATGCAGACTTCAAACAAAAGTCCTTCCATACTTAAGAGTATATTATTTATTTATTTTATTTTATTAACAAATGTATATTATATTTGTGTCAAATTAATTAGGAATTTTTATATTTAGGGATTTTATTTGGATGTGGTGGTATTTAACTAAGAAAATCAATTTAATTAGAAACTTGTATTATGAGTGTGTTGATTATTTTGAAGTATATATTATAATTTGGCGTGTTTATTTCTGTAACAGGGTGAATTGTAAATTTTCTTCCATATTAATTATAACATAACAAAAATGAATTCAAAAAGAGGGTGGATGTATGCAAGGCTAATAATGATGACACACTTAGCATGAAATTTGTGAACGAGATACTAGAATTTATTGAATATATTATGGTCAGTCGGCATATATGCAAGGCATTAAGATAAGGTGTCATTGCAAAGTGTGTCGCAAAGTGTGTCATCTTCGGAAGTTTAGAGAAATTGAGGAAGTTAAGTTAAATCTGGTGAAAAAAGATTTGTTTCAGATTATTATGTATGAGATCAGCATGTGGAAACTCTTACATGTAGTGCGTCCGAGCATTCACATGCAACACGTCAACGGTGATAGAAACATAAGCCATAAATCCATATCACCAAATGGTTTATGATACTGTTGGCTCTAACTTTTTTAATGATGACCACAATTTTTTTTGATGCAGCTGAGTCTAGTTCTCAGACAAATAATTTGGAGGAATCCCTTAATCTTTATGCAAAGAATTTTTGTAAGATGGTGAATTCTTTAGATATAGAGTTGTGGCCGAGGTGTGAAAAATATTCGCAGCTGTCAATGGTAGCTCAATGTTTAAATATGAAATCTGAGCAACATCAGTCACAGAAGACCTTTGATGATGGGGTACAATTCATTAAAGAAGTGTTACTATAAGACAATACGATGATAGATAACTTTTACACTACGAAAATGTTATTGCAGGGCCTTGGACTGCCGGTTGAAAAACTTGATTGTTGTAATAATGTTTGCATGATATCCTGGGGTGATGATGTTGCATTGACAGTGTGTAAATTTTGTTCTCAACCCAGATTTAAGAACAAAAGAGGATCAGTTAAAAACAAGAAGGTGTCGTATAAGAAAATGTATTATTTTCCTTTGACCCCAAGGTTGCAAAGACTATACGCTTCAGTGGCAATAACCGAGCACATGAGATGAAAGGCTTAATGTTAGATTGAGGTTGTGCGCTGATGGTTTTCAACCTTTCGGCCAATTGGGACAACAATATTCTTCATGTCCATTCATACTCACTCAGTACAATTTGCCACCTTGGATGTGCATGAAAGCAGTACATTTTCTTATCATTAATTGTTTCAAAGCCTCAGAATCTGAAATAAAATATAGATGTTTACCTTCAACCTTTGATAGCAGAACAACAACTATTGTGGGTTGTGGGTGCACAGACATATGATGTATCGAGAAAGTAAAATTTCAATTTGAGATCTGCACTGATATAGACAATTAGTGATTTTCTCGTATATTGATTGCTGTCAGGCTGGACTACATCTGGAAAATTGGCCTGTCCTTACTGCATGGAGAACACATAGACAATCTCGCTCCCAAGTAGTTGAAAGACTTTATGGTTTGACAATCATAGTAAATTTCATGGTTTGACAATCATAGTAAACTATATTTGGCCAGTAATTATATTACAATATGTAAAATTTACCGATGACACTATACGATCGGTAAATTCAATGAATTTTCGCCCGTTATTTCGGTCGGTAAAAGATTTTTTATATTTTATTGGTCGGTAATATTTTGAGTTATTATCGACCAAAATTCATTTATTTAATAACCAATTATTTCCCATCTTCTATCACTAATCTGTTGGTAATTTTTACCAGCAATAAATTTATTTGGTAGGTAAATCACTAATGGAAATATATTCGGTCAGTATTTTAGTACCTACGTGATATTTACCAACATAATATTATGGTCAATAATAGATTGGTAATTTATCATTCCGACCAAAATATGTTACTTACCGACCGAATTATCGGTCGATAAATAACTATTTTCTTATAATATATTGTCCTTAAAACAAAAAATAATCGTCAACACAATTCTTTTTTGTTTGAGTTCAACAATAAAAAAAGTCTCTCGTCTATGGGAGAGTTTATTATTTTTTCATAAATGATAACTAGTCAAGATCATACATACGGCAGACCTTCATATTTAAGCTTATCATACAACGGTCGTTAGTTGGAACATATTTATTTAGGTGTTGAAGTCTTTGGACATTAGCAAATTGAAATTGAGCTTTCTTTATATCAAAGTGTAAATGTTGCCAAGAACATATATAATTATAGTACCCAAGAGACGTGGTTTGGTGGTGTAGAGTTTAAGATCTCATCCTGAAGTTCTGGATTCGAATCCAGAGAGTGCGTTTCTTGTTAGAGCCTGAGACAGCTGAGGATTTTAACTACTTTGCTTAAGCCCGAAATTGGTGGTTTGACGGCTGTATTTCCAACGATTCGGGAAAAAAAATACATATATAACTTTATGACTACCTGTGTGTTACTGCGCTTATACAAGATAAACATTATAAGTAAATAACATATTTAAATGTAACACATATACATGAGATAAATATTGAGCAAACTATTAGAATCAAATGAAAGAATAAAATAAACATCAAAGAAAATCGTAATGTCTTAATTATCCTGAAAAAGAAAACAGAAATTAGGGATTTAATACGATATTTTATCCGCCAAATAGGTCTAGACCTTGAAAATTTCAATCTTTCAAATTTCAATTCCCCCACAAATGCGAATATGGCTTCATAGTGCCATGTATTCTAGTTAATTTTAGACCTATAACATGCTTAGATAGTATGTGTCATTTTAGCAAATTCGTTGACAAAATATAAGATTATGCATAAATTTATAGTCATAATAATAACTAATCCATTACATTGAACTCAATTCACTACTTATAATAGCAAATTTATTATCTAAAAATGACAAATACATTCATCATATCACTTTCATTCACCTCTGAGACATTCATTAGATCAAATTCATTATTTTAGAAATAGCAAATATATTTATTAAATCAAGTCCATTCAACTCGTAGAAATTAATAACAAATATATTCATTAAATTCAATTCAATTACATAGAAATGAAAAATATATTCATTAGATAAAGTTCATTAACTTATTAATTACACCAAATATTTCAAAGTTTTAAAATAATATATAGCAACCCCACACAAAAGAGTATTATATGTATATATGTATGGTTGGTTTGTTTCAATAACATGGGAGCTAGTAATTGAAATATAAAGTTGGCATCTTTATGGAATATTCATTTGAACATATCGTAATTGGATACATTAATTAGTCAATTTTTAAGTCATTTACATCACGATCCTTGCATTGGACCGCATAGGGTGAGTAAGATGTTTTAACAAATTTCTCATAAATTATTTTGTAAGAACAAATTAGATACACAATTATTATTCACATATGTGTAAGTACACTTTATAGAGTCATAAGATAATTTTGTTTCCCTTAATGTTGAGTCATATGTTTGAGTCATATCGTTGCTTGTTTTAGGCCTAGTCTGTCCTGAACGAAACTAATAGCAATAGTTCTGGGGATAACCTTCTTAGAGTGGCGTAGCTAGTGGAGAAAACAATTCTGCAAAGAATCCCCAGACAAGGGGCTATGAGGGAACCTGTAAACAATGAGCAAATGACGCTATGAGGCTGTACCAAAAGGATGTCAAGTGACCACACTCCGATGGTCAAATTAGTCATGTGGTAAATGGGGGTTCTCTAACTAGCTAGAAGTGGGATTGCATGTAGTGTTGTAGAGATAGATAAAGAGAGAGCGGGAGCCTTTTTGGTACCTAAAAATTACATAAGGTTTAGAACCTTATACACTAGGGGAAATTAAAATCTAACTATACTAATTAAGATAAGTCATAAATTAATGTTTTTATGATTAAGTTTAAACACCATTTAAGTCTAATCAAAGGTCTCACTCTTAATTTATGAAATAATTAAAGAGAATAAATAAATATGTAAAAAGTAAGCTATAGAAAATAAGCAAATAAAAGTAAACAAATAACATTAGATCTGTTTACGAAGTGGAAAACTCTTTGTAGAGAAAAATACTATGGGTATAGGTTACCATCTGAATTCACTATGAAGTGAAACTTACAGTAATGGTTAAAAGACTATAGCATAACCTTTGTCGACTAAATTACCCCATCTGTAATAACCCAATGAAACTCCTCGAGCATGCACCAAGCAGCGTTCTCCAAAACCTCTGAAGTCTCTTGTAGTAAATCCAACAGCTAACTCGCTCTTGCCATAAATCCGACGACCAATCTCCAACTCAGAACTCTGAAAGTTAGGGTCTTGTAAGATTGGTGTTATGATGATTATCAAAGATATGTAATCAATTGAGTCTTCGCACTACAAGAATTAGACCATTTAGCGTGGAATTATTTCGACGCCATAAGAGACGGTTTCGACGCAAAAAACATTTAGCGTCGAAAAAATTAGACTCAAAAAATGGACGATAAAATGTCGACGAAAATCACTTTTAGCGTCGAAATAATTAAATGCGACGCTAAAAAACAGTATTTTGCGTCCAAATTTTTTCGACGCTAAAGTAAATTGTCCGACGCTATATTTTATATTTCGCGACGGAATAATTCGACGCAAAAATTCAAACTTTTAGCGTCGACAAATGTCGACGCTAAAGTATATTAAAAAAGTATTATATGTAAGCTTACAGCGACCATTTTTTTACTATTACCGTCGAAATATTCGACGCTAAAAGTTTGAATTTTAGCGTCGAAACCTATCGATGCTAACGTATATTAAAAAAGTATTATATGTACGCTTACAGTGGCCATTTTTTATACTATTAGCGTCGAAATATTCGACGCTAAAAGTAAAAAATTTATTTTTTTAAAAATTAGTAATTTACTTATTTTTTGGTCTAAAATATTTAATTTAGTTGAAAAAAAAATGTAATTAATAACAAAATGACGAAATATTATATTGAAATTTGTTTTAGAAAAAGAAATATTATATTAAATCTATTTGTTCAAAATGTTTATACAAAACCAAATATAAAATTAATTGCTACTGTGATGGGGGGACGCTCGAGCCCGATGCACCATGACTCATTGAGGCCTCGAACATCTGACGGAAAGCCAGCAGTTGTTGTTCCAACTGCTCCATCTTCTTCTCGTGGTCCATCATCTTCTTCTCGTGGTGCACCGTGACCTGTTGTAGCTTCTCCTTAGTCTGCTGCAGCTCGTCTTTGGTGGTGACTAACTCGTCTCGAAGAGAGACATTGTCCGAATTACCACTATTGCGTGCAGATGACGTTGGCTTCTTACGAGTGCCAAGACCAACGTTGTAAGCTGTCTGATTCTTGAAAACCAATTGCGACAGCTGCTCATCTGGTATGGGGTCGGACCCTGTCTCATGAGTTTGATGTTGGAGTTCCATCATTTCGTTCTGTTTCAAAAAATAAGTTAATATTAGAATTTGAGAAAAAAAATTAACATATATAATATTAATTATTTTATTTTAAAAACTGAAACTTACATAGCAGCGTTCGGCTTCTTCATTTATCCATCTGTTCCTCTCATTGTAATGCGTCACACGGAAAAAATCTGGAAATGATTGCACCTCACCTGTGTTACTCTGTTATAAACATAAAATAAATTCAATATTATTCCAGATTAGTAAAAACAATTAACTGTTAAATTTTACGTTAGGATATATTTACCTCAGAATGTTCGGCACGATGTTGGATAAATGGCTTCGAACCTCCACGGTGGTTAAAACGCAAGTGACTTCGATTTTCTGCATTTGCGTGACATTTATCATGTATTTACCAACACTGTAAGTACTGAAAACAAAGACAATTATAAATTTATGTTTATTTCAAAATTTACCTCGTGTTTTTTGCTAGACCAAAGCTCACATAAGAATGTCTAATCTTGTTCCTCTATAAAATCAGGCTTGTGTTGTGGAGCATTTGAAGGTCCATGTTCGTCGAATATTGGTTTCAGGACTTTTATTCTATAATCTTTATAACTTTTCCCCATGTGGTAGTCAATATATTGTTGGACATTCACTTGGGTCAGATCGAAGTCGAACCATTCCTACATGAAAATTCGAGTAAAAATAAGTATAAAATAAAAATGTTAAATAACAAACAATATCGAAAACTTACAAGTAGCGAAGGGAATAGCTGGTTCATTTTCGTCTCCCACGGTATCTTTCTCCAAGATACGTAGTTTTGGGGAGCTTCATATCGAGCTGTAGCTCCTATGGCTGTATTAAACGCTGAATTATGTTGTCCGACTTGAGTGTGTCCATCATCTGATATCTCTATCCGGATACGGCCGTGAACCTTAACGTACTTAGCCAACCCCAGGCCACGGGTGCGTCCTCGACCCTTCACTGTACTTGACTCACCTGTGCTAGCAGAGAAATCACCAGGGCCAGTTGCCCTTGCTGATGTAGATGGAGTCGCGGTAGCCCGTTTGCGATTGCCCGGTGCCATCTGCAAAAACTCGTCGCATTAGCGTCATCAAATTCCAAAGTTCTTATACATATACATACATATCCATACAAGTCAATACAACTTAACAAAAGCGCTTATAACATCGAATGCTCACTTTTGTTTTCAAATTCATTCATTCATTTATTCATTTCACATATGCATTCATTATCCATATAATCTACGAGTTCCATCATATACATACATACACACAGTCACACACACAATCAAAAATACAACCAACCACGAAGCACATTTAACAACCAATACATCACAAGCCACACAATCAAACAATACACACAATCAAACAATACATATATATCAAACAATACATACATATACATATTGTTGCTGTTCTGGGCAAGAACAGCAGCAATTGCTAAAGTACTGATTTTAGCGTCGAAAAACGTGTTCGACGCTAAAAAATTAATATTCTGCGTCGAAGTTTTATTCCGTCGCCAAAAATATGACATATAGCGTCGAAAATGTTATTCGACGCTAAAACTCAATTTTAGCGTCGAAACAGTATTCGACGCTAAATATTTGGACGCTAAAAGCCATAATTCTTGTATTGATCAATAGTGAACTTTTAAAGAAGATGGAAACAAATATGAATAGAGTTTAGCGAAGTTCCATTAAAAAATAAAGCTGTGAAAATAAAGATGTGGAAGCTCTATATTTCTGTGTTTCCCACAACCAAGGGTAAAGTGCCTGAGGTTTTCTTTATAGAGGCAGGGTTACAAGTCTCCAAAAAGCATTTAAAACACGTCCATTACAACTAAAGTCTTCAAGACCATTTACAACTCAATTGGACATTTTTTTTTTTTACTGAATTTGTCAACAAAAACTATGAAATTACCTACAATAAATACAACACACAACTCTATATACCCATGAGGGGGGATTAAGTTATGGCCTAATAATGCGGAAATAAAAATCTTTGCCGATTTTAGGCTACAAAGCTTGTAGCTTTACCAATTTGGCTTAGGTCAATTTTCTCAATAACAAAATATTCCATAATAGGAAGTTTCTAATTAATATGCAAATATGAAAATAAACTTGCGATTATTAAAAGTTAAGAGATAGAGAAAATAACATCGGTGATTTATAGTGGTTCGTCCAACAATGCCTACGTCCACTCCCCCAAGCCATGTTTGAATATTTCCACTAAGTTCAGTCCACAACTTACACCAAGTTTTTTGTGGCTCACCCGCACCCAAGAGTTTTACACACAAGGTTCACTCCAAGCCTCTTACAATGAGTTTTATACGTTAGCTCACTCACGAACATTTACAATCACTCTTTTGTGTATACTCACTCACAAAGGGATTTCACAACCACAAGTCTTTGATAAAAATAGTTAAGAAATACACTTGGCACTCACAAAGATAACAAAAATTCAAGATGTAAGTTGTTTACCCAAGTGTTTTAAGCTCACTACTAATAATATGAAGGTGTAGTGTGTGAGCTTGATGAATGAGAGTGTATGATAATTACGATTGAGTAAACTCTCTGTTTTTGCCTTTATAGAAATTATATGAAGATTCTTGTGTATGGAAAAAATGAATTTGGGGCTTATTTATAGTAAAAGCAAATCTGCCCCAACAGCTCTATCTGAGACCGAAATGCCGGTCTGGCAAAGTAACAACTATATTCTTGTTTGAATATATCCATTACATCGGTATAGACACCAGTATGATTACCGATATGGTACTTGCTAGTTCCAATAAACATGAAACACTTAAGCTTATTGGTATGGACACTGGTATGATGACCGGTATGGTCCTTGCCGGTTCCAATAGCTATGCAAAAGTTAAGATCACTGTATAGACATCGGTATATACACTAGTATGGTGTATGCCGGTTCTAGTAGCTATGCAATACAGAGGTGGACTAGTATGAGACCGGTATGATATGTGTCAGTTTCAGAGAGCTTGTAAAATAAAGCAGGTCCACTGGTATACCAGTTTAGAGGACGGTATACCGGTCTCAGTGCCAGAATATAAGATTTGAAGGTTTAAAATATTTTGCACATAACTATAATGCATCTATATGAATGTGCACATGTCCTATGAGCTTAGATACTTAAGTAAACAATTCACTTTATAAATAGAGCCCTAAGCTAAAACTACTCAAGATTTTCTTCGTTTGTCGTTTGTCTTCACAGTCGTTGCTCTTCACCACCAATGTGCTTCGACATTTTTTTGTAATATCTCCCTAATACGTGTAAAGATTTTCCGGTCCTGAGACGTATCTCAGTCTAGTTCTTAACAAGTTAATTTTTGTTTATTTCCTTTTGAATTATTTAAATTCATGAAATCTCTATAATATTGATTAAATTTGATCTTCGTATTCTCATTTGACAGATATTATCAACATACATGGTAACATATGAATATGAGTTATAAGTGATAATTTTGTAATATTCAGTGATCCGGTTTATTGAAAAGAGCACCTAAAAGCGATGAAATAAAAAAATATGTATATAAACAATTAACCTTTCTCTTACTTAGTAACCGGAAATCTTACCTCAGTAAGTATTGAATGTTCGAGTCAAACGGTAGAGCCTGAGTTAATAATAATTAAGTTTCCACTTAGTAACCGGACATCTTGCCTTAGTAAGCATTGATTGTTCACGTCAAACGGCAGAGCTTTTAAAACATCTGAGATATGAGCAATTAAGTCTGTAGGGGTGTCTTAACACCTAGTGCCCTAAAGCCTACTAGTTTTGGAGTCACTAGCCCAAAGCTCGTTACAAGGATTGAAGATGTTATTTATTCCAAAAAAAAAAAATCCATTGCTAAAAAGATGAGTATTCTAATATAACATTACTCTATTTTCAACTACACTTATGAATATTGTGGGCACAATGAATTGATTAAAACCTTGTTGAATATGTATATGGAGAATGGTAAAAAGTATAGGAGAACTTACTTAATTAGTAATTTAGAAAGAAAGAAAACAATTACTAACTTAGATAAGAATTTCACTTTTTAACTTGTTTATTTTGTTTAATTTTGTTTTGTTTTGTGTGATTGATTGTACATTTGATTGACGTTTGTGGGTATCATCGTTGTAAGCCCTCACAAGACTATAACTTGTCCACTAGGGACACCTAGGGGTTTAAAGGCTTGTTGCATACGCTAAATGCAACCGTGATCCCTACGAAAGTGGCTTAGATTAATATAGTTTTATTTATTTATTTATTTCATTTTGTTTTGTTTGTTTTGCATGAGGACTAGGAAAATGTTAGGTTTGGGGTGTGATAAGTGGAAAATATATCAATATTTTCAACCGTGCATCGCGTTAGTGCACCTTGCCGACACGCGTCTTCAACCGTGTATCGCGTTGCGACGCCAAACACTGAACACGTCATGACGCCCAACGATTCCATGTACACATCTCATCCAACTGGCGCGTCGTAACGCGTAACCTATCATGCGTCGCGACGCCGAGGGCAAACTTTTGCCTATAAATACCAGCCTAAATTAGAAGAAATTTTCATGCTTTCTTCTTGGGTTTCTCTGTAAAACTTAGAAGAGAATATCTTGTATGTTTATTTAAGCTTTCTTGTATTTAATTTTTATGTTAGTAATAAAATTGTGTGTGTTTTTATTCAAAGCATGAGTAGGTAATATCGTTTTGCTGGGGTGAAGGGTGAAACTTTTAGTATGATAACTGGAGTTAGAGGATCCACTTTTAATATTTTAAATAATTAATAAGTCATCATATTAATAAGTTAGCATATTGCACAAGTATAAGTTAATCAACTCATCCTTAGTAGAATATTTGGAGGATTCACAACCCTGGATATTTTCATATCATAGATTTATTTTGGAATCCACCTTAGTTTTATTTATTTGTTTGTTTTAGACTAAATCACCATCTAATCAACAATCAATTGCAATTAGATGCTTGTAGAAATTTAGCTTCATAAATTAATAGCAGAAGTTATAAGTCCTCGAAGGATCGATACATTTATACTACTTGAGCGAAAGAGCACCCTGGGAAACGTGTGTTTACCGCCGATCGGAAGTGAAATATAAATGTATGAGATTGATGTCTTGATGTATGTAAATGTATGAACATGCAATAGTATGTATATGTATATGTAAATGAACAAGTGTATGTATAAAACATTGTTACATATGATTATATATGTAAGTGATAATAAGCTATGGATAATTTAAGTATGTAAGATCAGTAAAGAGAACAACTTATTATTTCTGAAGTTGTATTGGCACGTGTAGATACGTATTATTGGAATAAGTTTGTTATTGACTAATACATATGATTTAGCTATACAGAGGTTGAGTTGGTATAAGCCTTCGATGAGTGATAGAAATACGTGATTGATAGGATACATGATGAGCGACAAATATATCAATATTTATCGCCCCTTTTACTTAATATTTTTTTTATAGTTTCTCGATTTTTTTTGAATGTTTTGATATGTTTGTGTTTACTTTGTAGAGAAATAAATATCGGGACTCATTGGAATCAATTCGGGGCTAAAACGATGACATTTAGATCAAAAGGGCAAAATTAGAATTTTACAAGAAGCGTCGCGACTTAGAGGACTATGCACATCGCGACGTGAAAGTAATTATTCACTGAAGCTTCATGCCGACATGCGTTATCCACTGTAGCTTATGTTGCGACACAGAAGACTATGCACATCGTGACGCAGACCCAATAATTAGTCTGCCGACACTACTGTAGCGCGCGTCGCGACGCACAAGTGTTTTGTGTCGCGACACGAGCTGATCTTGAAGCCTATAAATTGAAGCCCAAATTAGAGGAATTCTTCATACTTTCTTCTGGGGAATTTCTCTGGTATACTAAGAAGAGACTATCTTGTTTGTTTATTTTCAGTTTTCTTGTATTTTCTTTTTATTTTAGTAATAAAACTTTGTTTGTTTTACTTAAAGCATGAGTAGGTAACTTCTTTCTGTTGGGGTGAAAGGTCTATGATAATTTAGATTAATCTTCCTTATTTTATAATATATAAATTATCTTAAAATCTGACTTAATTGGATACCGCATTTATGGTCGGTTGGACTTAATTAAATTAATTTGAACCTAACTTAATTGGATACCGCCTTTATGGTCGGTTGGAATTAATTAAAACATGACTTAATTGGATACCGCCTATATGGTCGGTTGGTAATATAATATAAATTTATATATTATAATAAGAGAGATTTCTAGATTTGAAATATTAAAAGCGGATCATCTAACCCCAATATTTTATTTTATTATTGTTTTTCAACTTTTTAGTTTTCAACTTGTTTTATGATATTTTATTTATTTTGTCTTTAGTAGTCCTAGGTATGTATTGTAACAAAATACAATATCTAGGATTGTGAAGAATTCCAATATCAATAATTTTATAAGTTGATTTATCTTGTATCTTGTGTGACGTTGTGGTTTATTTATTGAGTCTTAAACTTAATGATTCTTGTTAATTGGCCACTAATAAGATTGATTTGGCAATCTTAAAATGAACTTGACAAAAGGATTTTAGGTTTCAGCCTTAAACTTAATAGCTCACGATCTCACCTTAGAGATTTCCTTCCATGATAGACATATACCTGTCGGACGTAGGTATCCATAATTGGAATTTGATCTTAATGAATTCAGAGTTTCCTAATTAACATAGATATATAGTTAATTGGGTCACTTTAGGTGTTTGTATTTGACCATCGATAGAGGCTTTTGCATATCTTCATGTTCCCGGTTAATAAATTAACATATTACACAAGTATAAGATAATCAGTTCATCTTTAGAAGAATATTGGAAGGATTCACTGTCAGGGTTGGTGCTCGGAGTGCCAATCCGGATCGTATTTATGTCCGATTCATAAATACGAGCGATTCAATTTTCCATAATATTACTAATTTAACGGTAGCATCCTTGTCTTTTATAGTCTTATTTGATCTAATTGCGATTAGATATCTGATTACGATTAGATCGAAACTGAATCTGGTTTAGTGATACATGTATATTAGACAAAGACCCTAGGATTTACAGTATAGTGCGTAGTTACAACGTAATTTGTAATTGACAATGGGAAGCACACCATTAGTTGTATATCCTTAAATAAAGTTCCTGGTCAAGATTTACTAACATGATTCGGTTAGTAAAATCCGCTAAGACTAGTACATGTCGTATATTGTGACTTGGTCCGATGGTTTATCCCAGTGAACCATGAGTCTTGAGAGACTCGTATAGACATGTAGGTGTTTATTTGATAAGACATTGAACGACTCACTGAAGGTTTCCTAATAGATGGTACACCAACGTCAATATGAACCTTCTCGAGTTTAGTGAGCATAGTGGTCATTCGATTTGAGATACCACAGTGGGATATATGAGTTATCCTCCAAACTTTGATAGCAGTCACGTCAACGATCTATTCATTATCAGACCTCCGCCTGTTCGTTGAGTGTGGACTGATGCTTATGATATCCAGTGCATATCAAGATAGGATCTGTCAGTCCTGTGTACAGGGCATATGCATCTAGCACGTGTTTGCGATCTAGTAAATCCATGGCCGTGGTATAACTTCAGAAATCAGTTCCGAGTGTTATTTAGAAATCATAAATTGAAAGTCGACTGTATTATACCGAATGGATTTGACATTGTTATCTATATCCTAGGTAAAATATGTATGACCTGTGATGGAGGGATTATACGTATGCTATGACCTCGACTTGTATAGTTTAGCGAGATTATCTGTGGTCGTCATAATCCATGAGTGGGTGGATTATGGACACGAAATTGGATTTTGTGACGGAAAAACCTAAACTTAGAGAGTCCCATAATATGAAGTGTACTCGTTGAGCACTTGGGCAACTCGATATGAATAATACGGATTATTCATAATACTTCACCGGATTAAATAAGTTATTTTGGATCGTTTAGTCGTTAAACGACAACACATGCAATTAGGGGATTTTGTCCGCTAATAATTATTGTGTATTTGTATATGATACATAATAGGATTAGATACACATTAATTATTCGTCAAATGAGATTTTGACACATGCCATAAATATATGTATTTGTTATTTAATGTAAATAAAAATACATATATAATAATTATTATATTGATTAATTATTTGAATATTTAAATGTTAAATATTTAAATAATTAATTAATAACAATATTTCATAAATTTTATGAAATGTGTTTTATTATTATTGGATGATATGGCATGTATTAATTAAGCTTTATATTTGTCTAAATTTGATTTGATAAAATAAAGTTTGGATTATTTTGATTGGATCAATTTTTTGGATGGACAAAAATACCCCCTCCAAGTCGGCAATGAATAAATAAATTAAAAAAAAATTCATCTTCTTCCACAAGTCTCCATGGCTGAACATTAAGCAAAAAAACCCTTAAAATATTGTTTGTTGAAATCATGAAGAAAGGAAGAAATAAATCAAGAAAGGCTTGAGAAAAATTGGAGATTAGAGGTAATCTACTATCGCCTTGAGCTTTGGAAACTTGTTTCTAGTTCTTGATTTCCTAGTTTGATTCTAGGGTTTCTTTATTTGATAAATATGGGGCTTTGTTTTTGTTTGATGGTGGATTGGAAGTGTTTGAAGCATGTGTGAAGTGAATTGAATTGAATGTAATTATTGTAATTATGTTTCAATTTTGTTCAAATTATTGTTGGACAACATTTTTTCCATTCTAGAGTTATTGATCCACTCTAAATAGCCTAGAATTGTTCTTGGGTTGTTCATGTGTGGTGGGACTCAATTGGTGTTGGATTAATTTGATTAATCTTGATAAAACTGGATTTAAAGCATGAAAATGGATAATTTTAGTTTTCTGATCCGATCTGTTAAAAATAGAATTTTTGGGATGCATTTGATGTGTTATGAATGTAATGGATGTGTTTTGGGAGTTGGCACAATTTCCGGAAATTTTTCCCGACTTGAAATAAGCGAAAACGACCAAAAACGGCGTTACTGGGTGTATTTTGAGTCAACCGGGTGACGGCTATCCAAACAATGAATCTGTCACTGTTCGAGCAGCCCATGAACTGCCCCGACACCATTGGATCTGACCTGGGTAGCTTCCATAAATGTCGAGTAGTCGGTTCGGTCAAAATGCATTTTAGGCTATTTTACGGAAAAACCGTTTTCGTAAAAGTTTCGCGAGTTTTCAACTATGTTTATGTCAATATTTGATATTTAATAAATAGGCTTAGGTGAAATATGAATAAATTATTCATATTAGATATTGAATAATTTATTCGAAATTTTGAAAAAGTTTTAAAATACGATTTCGCCCGACCTGCGTTTCCGCTGCACCCATCGCCCAAAACCCCTAAAAAAATGGTATCAGAGTGGGTCTAATGCTTCATCCATTACATTATTCATGCTTGATATTTGATATATAATCTAATTTTAATGTTCGCACATGCTAGGAATCTATATATGTTTCTTTAGTTTTCAGTTCTTCGCTAACGAAAATGTAACAAAAATTTAATTGTTAAATTAAGTTATATTTTCTATAGGTAGTATTGAATTGTTTAGAAAATAATTTAGATTAAAATTCTATATTATATGTAGAGTATAGCTTTCGTAGGAAAATCCCCGCTTTTAAATATGGTTGTAAAGTAACGTGTATTGGATACATGATTATTGGTCCGTCTTGTCAATACGGTTTATGAGTATTTTTCTATAAGTGCATTCGAGATCGTGCCAAAGCTGTGAAGGTGTAGTTATAGGATTATTATCCATACCGGTTGTATATTGATACTACACACATTCAAGTGAAAATGGAAATCCTGAACATACCAAAGCTGTCAAGACTACATCGGTAGCTTGAGTTTGTCATTGACAAGTGTAGCCTTGATACGCCTCCATGTGAACGTGCCAAAGCTGTCACAGCGAGAAATGGTCAGGACCAAAACTAGGAGTCACTGGCGAGTGATTGACAATGAGTAGTCTACCTAATGAATATACGTAGGCGAGATCGTGCCAAACCTGTGAGTCAAAATATATTAATGAGATCCTACTCTCACTATGAAATTTGATTTAATTATCAAATTCCCGTTGTCCGTTGGGGATTACGGTATTACGTAAAGTAGTGGGAGACACTGCTGAGTTTAAAATCCATAACTTAAGCAGTATGTAATATTTTGGAATTTACTGCTTTCGTTTTCCTTTATTCTATACTGTTTATAGAATTTTACTTCTAATCCACTGCATGTCTATTACTAGAATAGATTTTCTGACTTTAATTATGGTTACGTAGTTCTAGAATATGTTCTAGAAAGACAGTAGACTTAGATATTGTTAGATTAGTTGAAACCATCGAGAACTGTTGTTCCGATTTTCTTGAAAATCAAGATGGTTTGTGACTTAGTTTCTAAGTCACGATTAGGTAATCTAAATAGATATCTGCTTTAGGATATTAGTCTAGTTAGAATTGTTTCTTATGCAGCAAGAATTGACTTGAATAGTTCATGTCTCGAGATTCTTAACTGGCATTAAGAAAACCCCTTTAGTATTTGTTTGTCTTATAATGACATTTCTTGGCTTTAGTGACTTTAGAAGTCACTGTTGGGTTTACTCTAAGTCCCGAGGATCGAATAAAGTGATGAAACATACATACGAATACATCGAGGAAGTTGCGGAATACTTACATCGAGCGGTTGAGCGGTGCGATGAACACAAAAAAAAAAAATCTTCAAGCTTTCATCCATGGAAGCTCTCGGCATTCTCCCCTATTTGTGCTCCTTGTGATTCGGTCACCACCATGGAAGGATCTCCAAGGTCCAAGCTTTCTATGGTGATTCCATCCTCATGAAAAAGATTTCCTATCACCTTAGGATAACTCTTTATGTGCTAGCAATGGCAAGTTTTGCCACAAATCTTCCATGTTCATCATCAAGCTCTCGGTTTTGTGAGAGAAAAAGAGAGAGAAGAAAATATGGCCCTAGGCCGAAAATATTGGGAGAGAGAAGAGTTGTGTTAGGTTAATTGTTTTTCCAAAAATCAATTAAAATATATACCAAAAACTTGCTTTCAAAAAGTCAAATGAATTTGGAGCCAAAAATGGCAATAAATGCCATCAACCACTCTTGTCACTATTCATATCAAAAGTAACTAGACATCACTTCACTCAAAGTGATGTGACTTCCATCACTTGATTGACTAGTGATTTGACGCTTGATGTGACTTGTGGGCCGCACTTTAATTCACAATGCGAGTGCGCCCGCAAATACTCTCGGGCTCCGGTCGCTAATTCCAATTAACGAATTTTCCGTTACGACGTAATTAAATCAAATTTAATTAAATAATTGTGCCTAGAAAAATTACTATTTACGTCACAAACGAATTAATTCTAAATTAACTCATTCGCCCGAATTAAAATCTAATTTTAATTCCGCGTCGAAATCCAATTTCGTTTAATATATATAATATATTAATTTTATCGATTAATTCCAAATTAATCGTTCTCTCTCTTTAAATAATATTTTATCCCAGATAAAATATCTCCGTAATTAATCCCATATTAATTTTCTCTCTCTACTAATTAATCCCAGATTAATTAAGTGCGAGTCATACGTCATCGGTGAATCTTCGGGAAGCGACCCATGAGATCCCCGGATATGTTTGCAGTAAATCCGGTCGTCGGACTATCCGAACACGTAAGTACCTAGTACTACATTTTTACCGATTTACAAGACAAGGTTGGCTTCAAGCAAAACACCGTGCCTACCCAATTCTCTAGAAATATTCTTACTGGAATATGTGATCTATATCAGGCGTAGTATACGTAGCATTGCGTATTTTGATCCAGTATCGGATGTCACGTGCAAGGCCTGAGGCTGGAAATGTGTCTGCCATGTACGAAACACATATTGGATCTCTAGTAACTAGTCTCTATAATCGGATAAACATGACCTAGTCATAATATCCTGATAGCTGCAACATATAAGAGAACGAGTTCCGCATCCTACGTGACCATCATCTCCACTATGACTGGAGTGATACTTCTGTCTTGACATCACACCCAACACACTAAGATTCTCAATATACCCAACAGAGGCATACACGGAACCTGTTAAAGCCATGGACGACCTAAAACCAAAGTATATTAATTTTCGCAAGTATTAGCGGTGCAAGTCTCAGGTTAAGACCAAATACACCTACCCTGATTTCGGACTTCCATTGACACATAGTCATACTACCAATGGAATTCCAAGGGGTTTATCCAGAGCGAAGCTGTTTTCCGTACCATCGGTAAAACAAAACCTCCTACTACACTTGCATGAGTATCTTATACCCAAATATATGAGAACTATGACGTTATGCCCTCACAACGAGCACAAGTTTAATACTAGTCTTTTACGCATTATCGATGTCCAATCTCGATAACACTCTGACTAGGGATATTTAATGATTATACCTTCGCGGATTGATACTGTCTCATATCATCTTAATCCAGGAACTAATCAAATGGACCTTCTATCATTTATTTATCTTGGTGATCTAATCACAAATGATAAGAGAGCAATCTCCTCTGTCACATAGTTAATTTGTACACAACACCATGATCTGTACAAATAGTGGCGCTATGGGTTATAACTATCCAACAATCTCCCACTTGGCCTATAGCCAGTCACTCAAGTGTCCTACACCCGAACTATGTACGGTTCGCTCAAATTACTGAGAAAAGACTTTCGTCAGCGGATTTGCATGATTATCATCTGATGCGATTTATACGATCATCACATCGCCACGATGTATGATCCGAACGGATCAGATGAATAATCGAAGTATTTATCTGGATCATTGATGAGACCATTAATTCTTTAGCCTGCGCTGAAGCCTAGCTCAGCTGCTAAAAGAACTATATCTAATCTAATTAGATTTATTATCGACCCAAATGGCTTCTATTGCTGCCTCAGCTGCAGCAATAACCTGAATTTGTTGTTTATTCGGTAACAGTATCTTACTTGGAAGATTTCCAGCTCACTGTTCCGTTATTCAAACCTTATAGCACCATTGTTACGACTTACAGTCCTTATTATCGGTTTAGGAAACTTGCAGCAGTGACCCCAGTCACTTCAAGTTCTCCTTCTCCATAGTATAAGACAACATCCTTAGTTCTCTAAGATACTCAGGGATGTTCTTAACATCAATCCAAAGACTATCACTAGGATTGGCCTGATTGTGAATCCATTTGCTCAAAGCATATGAGACACCAGGTCGCGTATATTTATTTCAATGTACGAGTTCTCGGAGAGTGTTAACAACTTTAAATCTATAGTAGATCTTTATTCCTAGAATAAAGGTTGTTTTCTCCTAAGTATTCTACGGAGAATATTTTCGAAAGCCAAGCTTTCTACGATTTTATTATAGGAATATCATTTCCAAGACATGGCATGTTATCATTATTTTATAGGACATTTATTGTTAGTGCGCTCCCACTAACCTCCTTATATACACAAGAATCATTTTCGTTTTGAATTAAATCATAAACCATTATGATTACATCAAAATGATAATTTCAAGAACGCAATGCTTGCTTCAATCCATATATGAATCGAATAACCTGCAAACCTAGTTTGCTTGTTTTTGTACGAAAAAACCGACAGGATGTTGTAAACATCATCCAAAAGGTTTCCTTTTCAGGAAAGTGATTTTCCTGTTCAGCTGTCATATTTCATAAATGGAACATGCAGCATCAGCAAGCATTATCCAAATGGATTTTCTGTGGCAACATGTAAAAGGTTTCGTCGTAATCGAAACAATATTGATAACGATACCTTTCCGTTACAAGCCTAGCTTAGTACGTTGGTATGTTGCCATCCATGTATGTCTTCCTTGAAGACTTATATAGTACCAATAGACACAATGCCTTGCGGTACAACAACTAGTATCCAAACTTGGTTGATTTACATGGAATCCATTTCAGACTCATGACACTTTGCCATAATAGGGAGTCGATACCTTGTATCACTTCCTCATACGTAGTCAATTCGTATTCCTCAATAAGATTGACATCTTTATGAGGTGAGATCAGAAACCCATATCTCTCAAGTTGTTTTCTGACTCTCTCTGACTTACGCGGCTCTTGTGTATTCGAAGATTATTGGTATAGTTACATCATTGATGAACTATTTGTGTTCCATTAAGGAATCGGTGCCTGGAATAGTATTACTCTGATTTTCATCGAGTTTACTTTCCTCCCACTTACCACTGCATATAGGTATTCCTCTTAGGAAAACCGCATGGCGAGCAACAATTAAATTGTTCTCTTGTGAGTTGTATAAGTACTATACTTTGGTTTCCCTAGGATAACCAACAACTTAGGCACTTATCCGATTCGGGTTCTAGTTTGGTATCACCCAAACATATGCCTAGCATACCCAAATCTTCAGGAATGAGAAAATCTGGTTTCTTTCCTGTTCATATCTAATATGAAGTCTGTCAAATAAATTTTTTTTATGGAACCTTATTCTAAATAAGTTTTGCACTATTTATGCGTATCCGTTAAAGGAAATGGTAGCTCAGAGCGACTCATGATTAACCTTATCATGTATAACAAAACTCAGTTTATCCGTTCGGACACACCGACAAACTGACGTGTTCCGGAAGGAGTCCTCTTTGATAGAATACTATACTCTTCCAAGTATATGAGAAACTTATTGCTTAAGTATTTTCATTATGGTCTAACCGTGATTGTTTAATACTTTAGCCGATCTGTTTGTCTATTTCGTGTCAAAACTCTAAAAGTTTCTGATTTGTGTTTCAAAAGAAACACATAACCATATTGCGATGCCACATCCGTAAAGGTCACGAAATATTTATATCCACTTCTAGCCTAGCTAGACATGGGCCCACTTGCTTCACTATGAACTAGGACTAACAGATCGGTGGCACTTACACTTTTACCAAGTAAAGGTGTTTTAGGCACTTTGCCCAATAAACTATATTCGTAGACTTTATTTGAATAGTATCAAATTTGTCCTAGTACCCACTCTTCAAAAGTGTGGATATACAAGTCTTGTTTAATTGTGTCCTAGACAACAATGCCACAATTAAGTTTCAACTGATTGAGCTATTTGTTTGTCATGTCATATGTTTGAGATTTATTTATATTCAAAATATAAATGTTGTTATTCACATTTAATGTGTTTATCTCAATATCATCTTTATATAATAATACATTTTAGTGTTCTAGAATATAAAGGTATACCCGCAACGAGTTATACACTGATATAGAGATAACGTTTCTAGTCAAACTATTTACATTATAACAGTTTCCTAATTTAAGTACAAACCCGAAAGGTAGTTCCTAAACTTAGGTATCTACGGTTAAAACAGCGATTTTCATCCCGTTTCCAATTCGCAGATTAATTTCATCTGAAGTTAGTATCCTGCTCATAGCAGATTCTGCACACCAGTACATATTTATGTATCACACTAAGTATTTAAAATCCAATTTTAATACTAGTAGTGAACATATTTATGACAAACATATTTGAAGCCGGAGCCTTGCCCGTTCTTCAATTCCTTCATATCCGCTTTGTCCAAATGGCAGTCACGCTTCCGCGATCCCGTTTGCCACAATTAAGTCAGACATTTTGGGATATGTCCTTTAATCTTCCCATAAGATTCTAATGACTTTGCCTTTGCCCTTTTCCACACTCCAGAAGCCTTTGGCCAAGCCATGACCTTCTGGGATGTCGAAGTAAGGTGCGCCTTGCGCTTCTTGCCCTTTTGCAAACTTTGGCTTTGTCTCCTTGAGTATAGCCATTAACTCTCCAAGAGTTTACTATTGCAATTTAGTACTTCAAAGATCTAAAAATAGATCTACGAAGATCCTTCAATTTCATTATCATACTTTAAGGATCTAATCATTTGTCCTGATTAAGAAATTAAGGAGTCTATTTGCGGCAAGCTTAATGGATTAAGCACTAAAGTTATCATTACATGATTCTTCCAAAGATCATGCTCTACTATTTGCTTAACTCCGGGCTTAGGCCTAAGATGTTATTTTATCAAATAAAGTAACTTCTTAGTTTCCAAGACCATCCTGAAATTTATTTCCATTTTGAAAATTAAAGTCGTTTAATACATTTTCCCCAGGATTATGTTTTAAACACTAATCTTTCAATTTTATCTTGATTCTAATAGTCCAACTATTTAATCAACGATTTGAGGTACTATTAATTATAATGATTACTATAGTCCAACTATATAATCAACTATAATTTAATTGATTAAATTCAATTATATTGATTATTATAATCCAATTATAAAATCAACCATAAATGAAATAGTTTGAATACAGTCCAACTGTTTATTTAAAAAAACAATTAATTATTAAATATTAGTCCAACTAATAAATAATTTATTTGACGAAAGATATTGATATGAGTGCGTATGGCAAGTTATTAAACGAATATTGCAAATCTAATACTTGCCTCCCACTATTTTACGGCGAGCCTCTAACCCTATGTTGAG
Source organism: Zanthoxylum bungeanum (assembly GCA_019454045.1). NCBI lineage: Eukaryota > Viridiplantae > Streptophyta > Magnoliopsida > Sapindales > Rutaceae > Zanthoxylum > Zanthoxylum bungeanum. Next base: position 40,051 of record SKCR01021657.1, read on the forward strand.
TACTCGGGAAACCGTGTTTCCTAGTGGGCTAGGATCCCGTTAAATATCACACAATCTTGACTTTGGCCAAAAAATTGTATGATAATTAACTAGGTAGATCTCTAAGATCAATTGGATCTCATCCAATTCCTAGATCCAGTAGGGGGACATCCAAGTCCGAAACATATATCTTATATATGCCAATATATCCAATATATTACCTAACCTTTTCCTCTGAATTAACTAAGCCTTGGCTTTGGCACAACAAACTTAGTGATCCCAATTAAACGGAACCCATTGACCATGGAAAGCTTCGTAATCAATGTCGATGGACAAGAAGTGGTCTTGACTTTGGCCAACAAACCACAACTTGGACAAGACACCGATATGGAACAAAGCCTTCGTGATTCAAACACATCCTCGACGGACAAAGGCCTTGACTTTGGCCAACAAACCAATGCAAGTCTTGGATCTTGAGTAAGAATCACTCAATGGAAGGAAAAACGCTTAATATTTTGTGAGGGTTTTTCGCGTGCGAATTGGCAACCAATTTATTATCTTTGTTAAGGTCTCATCATCATACACCCTTAAACATGCATTCTAAACACAAAATAAGGCGCGTAAAAAAAATAATAATGATATGCGGATGGATACTTAAACAAATTGATCCTAGATCAAATCTCTCCATTTCCTCTCTCCCGCTAGCACAAGTATTGCTTCTACCCGTTACATAACACTTCTAAAGAAACCTCATTTACATTGAGCGGAATAGGTGAGAAGAGAAATACAAAGAGTAAGGAGGTAATAGGCTGGACACGCAGGTCCAATTTAATAAATTCTAAATTTATTACAACAATTTCCAAAATTGCCCCACCCATCTAATATCCATCTGATATACATTATTCATGCATCGCAACCATGTATTCACACAAGCATGTTATTAATCAATCTAATCTAATCTAATCCAATTAATTAATCTGATAATTAATGACCATCCAATGTTCAAACAACGATTTGATTTTGCGCGAGTCAAACTCGTTTTGCGAATAAGTACTCAAAGTACGAATTCTCGAATTATATTAAACTACAAAATTAAATCCAATTCAATTTGCATTTAATACTAATTCGTTTATTTAATTCCAAATTAAATATTACACTTTATTAATAAACATTTACGACTTAAATTCAAAATTTAATCGTTATGGGTCTCAAAGCCCGATTAACATCCAATGTTAATTTAATTAAAGTCAAATGGGCTTTTAATTAATTTCATAAGGCATGAACTTTTGGTCAACTTGGGTCAAACCCAAAGACTAAAGCCCATTTAAAGGAATCACCCTTATATGCCTAGAAACCAATTTAGGCCCATTAGGCCCAATTAAAATATTAAGGTCCATTAGTCATAATTGGACTTTATGGAAATGGTTTTGGGCCCAATTGGATCCAACCAATTTGCCTAAACCAATCTTGGTACAACCAAGCCCATTTAGCCAAATTACAACATTTCAAGCCCAAATCCAATTTAAGCCCATTTAATAAACTACAAAAATTCCAAATTTCATATTTAATTAAACAAAGTGTATTACATAATTAATTACCCAAATCAATATTTCCAAAACACCAATTAGTCTAATTAATCATGCTCATTAACAACAAAACATGTGCAACACATTTTTATCAAAAATCAAACCCATTTTACATGCATAGATGTCTCGGCAATTTGGGCAATTTTATGTCCAATTCGAATTCAATCCGATTAAATCCAATTCAACATTAAATCAACATTCCCAATTGATTTCAAGTCATCCAATGAATCAAAAATCAAAAATTCATCATCAAGCTCTCGGTTTTGTGAGAGAAAAAGAGAGAGAATAAAATATGGCCCTAGGCCAAAAATATTGGGAGAGAGAAGAGTTGTGTTAGGTTAATTGTTTTTCCAAAAATCAATTAAAACATATACCAAAAATTTGCTTTCAAAAAGTCAAATGAATTTGGAGCCAAAAATGGCAATAAATGCCATCAACCACTCTTGTCACTATTCACATCACAAGTGACTAGACATCACTTCACTCAAAGTGATGTGACTTCCATCACTTGATTGACTAGTGATTTGACGCTTGATGTTACTTGTGAGCAGCACTTTAATTCATAATGCGAGTACGCCCGCAAATACTCTCGGGCTCGGGTTCGCTAATTCCAAATTAACGAATTTTCCGTTGTGACGTAATTAAATCAAATTTAATTAAATAATTGTGCCTAGCAAAATTACTATTCACGTCGCTAACGAATTAATTCTAAATTAACTCGTTCGCCCGAATTAAAATCTAATTTTAATTTCGCGTCGAAATCCAATTTCATTTAATATATCGAATATATTAATTTTATCGATTAATTCCAAATTAATCATTCTCTCTCTTTAAATAATATTTTATCCAGATAAAATATCTCCGTAATTAATCACAGATTAATTTTCTCTCTCTACTAATTAATCCCGGATTAATTAAGTGCGAGTCATACGTCATCGGTGAATTTTCGGGAAGCAACCCATGAGATCCCAGGATATGTTGGCAGTAAATCCTGTCGTCGGACTATCCGAACACGTAAGTACCTAGTTCTACGTTTTTACCGATTTACAAGACAAGGTTGGCTTCTAGCAAAACACCGTGCCTACCCAATTCTCCAGAAATATTCTTACTGAATATGTGATCTATATCAGGCGTAGTATACGTAGTATTGCGTATTTCGATCCAGTATCGGATGTCACGTGCAAGGCCTGGGGCTGGAAATGTGTCTGCCTCGTACGAAGCACATATCAGATCTCTGGTAACTAGTCTCTATAATCTGATAAACATTACCTAGTCATAATATCCCGATAGTTGCAGCATATAAGAGAACGAGTTACGTATCCTACGTGACCATCATCTCCACTATGACTGGAGTGATACTTCCGTCTTGACATCACACCCAACACACTACGATTCTCAATATACCCAGCAGAGGCGTACACAGAACCTATTAAAGCCCTGGACGACCTAAAACCAAAGTATATTGATTGTCGCAAGTATTAGCGGTGCAAGTCTCAAGTTAAGACCAAATACACCTACCCTGATTTCGGACTTCCATAGACACATAGTCATACTACCAATGGAATTCCAAGGGGTCTATCTAGAGCGAAGCTGTTTTCCATACCATCGGTAAAACACAACCTCCTACTACACTTGCATGAGTATCCTATACCCAAATATATGAGAACTATGCAGTTATGCCCTCACAACCGCACAAGTGTAATACTAGTCTTTTACACATTATCGATGTCCAATCTCGATAACACTCTGACTAGGGATATTTAATGATTATACCTTCGCGTATTGATACTGTCTCATATCATCTCAATCCAGGAACTAATCATATGGACCTTCTATCATTTATTTATCTTGGTGATCTAATCACAAATGATAAGAGAGCAATCTCTTCTGTCACATAGTTAATTTGTACAACAACATCATGATCTGTACAAATAGTGATGCTATGGGTCATAACTGTCCAACAGTCACGTGCCTAACACAGTTTGCTAATCAATTTTTTACAATTGTTGTGAATAATTGAACGCAAATTATAAAGCTTAAGAAATGAGATGTGTATAGTTGCGTATAGAGAATATCGATTCTCACAATACGACAACTATAAGTATTGGATACCGGATCTCCCTTCTGGTTATTTAAAATAATGTTCAATAACTGTTTTGATATTTGATATCAGAATTTGTGACTATTGGATAGTTACTTGTTCTGTATAAACAGTTGTTACATATTTTAATATGACTAGTAGTGTCATTGATAAAAGATAAACATTAAGAAAAATATTCGGTAAAATAAATAACTTAGGACTGCGCTTTATGAGATTTTATCATAAAAGCATTAGATGCTTATTCCGTATGGTAAAAGATGGTCTCATATGAGATCACACTACATATCCTTATCCATTTAATGAATATTATATTCAGTTATGATTAAATTTCATTTAACCAATGATCGTCATTGGACCACAAGATTTATTAGACTAGTACATTGGATGTATGTAGTTTAATGAATTAGAAATTGCCTTAGATAGTTTTCTTTACTTCGTAACTTTGTTGATGAATTGTCATGACTTAGTTACGTGTTTCTAACAGTAAACATGTTGAACGTCTTGAATTGTTTGAGAACTTTCAATATGTTTCTGATGAAACGCGGATAGAATATTTTGACTGGTTCAAAGATATTCTATTTGAAGTGTTGAAAATTATAAAATTGATTGCGCGTCTTTGAATTGTTCGAATATGTTTGATTTTATCAAACGCATGAATTTAAAGGCAATTAGTTCTAAAGTTATTTAATGAATATGATTCTTACTCAATATTAAACTTACGCGACTCTATTTTGATGGAATTGGTCAGTGTGAGTTATCGAATCTTATATGATTTGATTTGTTGATATTGAATGTTACTGAATTGGTTTTCAATATTCTTGGGGTTATGCTCCAGGAACACTAATCGTCTATTTAATTAAGGTTCCATTTGTTTCTACAATTACATATATGATGTGTATAGTAGAAAATTCAAATCTTGAAAAGTTTGAGATTTGAAAATTTCTTCTTTATAATGGTTATATAATTGAAAGTACTTGCGCCTCGGAGGTACAAGTAAAGTGTATCATTTATTCTATTTAATAGAATATTGTATTCTATTTTATAGAATATATTTTCTATGATCCCGAGTAATAAATTTATTTTGTTACTCGTTGGTTAACATTGGATGTTGACGATTGCAGAAAAGATTTGACTTATTGAAGTCAAATGTGAGAATGATAAACGGTAATGGAACTACATAATTAATAAGATGAAAAGACCCTTAGACAATTTCCGTATAAGTCTAATAGGATGTCAGAATCATTTACAAAGTATTTGATACTTAATGATTATGATGTTTTCTCATCAAAGAAAATTATCCTATAACTTATAGTGGGAACGATATTTGATATCGATTTCAGAAATTACCATTGAACCATAGATTTAAGATTGTTCATAGCTTACTACGATCAGGTTTTGAACTTGATTAAGCTTCTGGTATTTATAGTTCATAAAATGTGCTAATTGTTTGCGCAGCAAAAGTGAAGTGAGCTTGATAGAGGTTTGACCTTTATAGTATGACAATGAGAAAGTTATACTCAGTAGTCTATAGTAGATTCTGAGGAAGCTTGTCTTTTGTCGCACTGAAAGGACAATTAAGGATCTGTTGGTTAATGTTGATATTAAATTGTGTATTTTGGCTAAAGAATGCACAGTGGCGTTCTTGAATTATTTCTTCGAATGAGAGATCCGTTGTGATTTCTTTGTTTAAAGATTTCATTCTAGAATGGCCCTAGAGTTTGTATTCTGCTAAGATCACTGTTTAATATACTCGCTTATGGAGCCTATTATAGACTCATATAAGTTTTTCGGAAATTCGTGTTCTATGTTCTTGATATTAGTCAGATTGTCTGGTTTTATCGAAGTATAGAGAATACATTTTTGTGAGTAGGTTCAGTGGGATCATACAAATTTCTTTCTAGAATTATATATCTTAAGTCTTATTTTCTCCGTGTAAGCAGTGGGAGTAGTCTCTGTTATATTTGATATAAATTTTTATATATGATATAATACTAAGGGATTTGTGAGATACTCTCATTAGTCACATATTAGATATGATCTAATAAAAGACACAGTAAGACTATCTGTATGAGAGTTAGTATAACTGTTTGATAGTTAAGGTGTCTTTTATATATATATAGTATTCATATTTCATAAATGATGATTCCTTTGTCGAAAGTGAAATTGATTAGAATGTCTAGTCAATCTTATGCACCATAGGATGATGACATAATGAGTACTATATTATGTGCGATTAAAAATATCAATTTAATCATAATTGTTACGAGTTATTTTGATATGTTGCAGACCATATGATGAGTCATGAAACATATTCTTTGTGATCTTTGAGATATTAAGAACGAGTTTCTTATTCATAGAGAATTGAGTCAGCAACCATAAGGTAAGATTAGTTTTGATCCCAATTATGACATTAGATGGTCTATGTCATATAAAGTCAGAAAAGATGTAGTGGGAGTGTCACTGATGATTCTACTAAACTAGTGGAATCAATTGTGACTTATAAAGTTATATAGTGACCCTACAGATTAGAAATTTTGATATTAGTGTAGTTCTTACAGTTATCTTAAAGTATTTGGATTTGATTTCTAAATACATAGATAACTTAGTAGCTATAGCAAAATACTGATATAGCGTCTAGGTCATATTGATGTGAAATTTGGATTCTACAAAATATGAATTATGCTAGTTAAGGAAAACGGTTTGGTTTGTTGGACAGAGTTGATTTGTTAAAGCAGGCTTACTTGTTGGTGTCTATCTCTTGAGTGCTGGTGAGCTCTTGAGGGCCATGAGTATACGATATGCATTGAGATGTGTATATGATATCGTGGACTAGCACTAGAGCAAGTGAGAGAAATTGTTAGGGTTGGTGCTCGGAGGGCCAATCCGGATCGTATTAATTTAACGGTAGCACCATTGTCTTTTATACGCTTATTCGATCTAATTACGATTAGATATCTGATTATGATTAGATCGAAACTGAATCTGGTTCAGTGATATGTGTATATTAGACAAAGACCCTAGGATTTACAGTATAGTGCGTACTTACAACGTAGTTTTTAATTGATATTGGGAAGCGCACTATTAGTTGTATATCCTTAAATAAAGTTTCTGGTCAAGATTTACTAACACGGGTCGGTTAGTAAAATCCGCTGAGACCAGTACATGTCGTGACTTGGTCCGATGGTTTATCCCAGTGAACCATGAGTCTCAGAAGACTCGTATAGACATGTAGGTTTTTATTTGATAAGACATTGAACGAGTCACTGAAGGTTTCCTAATAGATGGTACACCAACGTCAATATGAACCTTCTCGAGTTGAGCGAGCATAGTGGTCATTCGACTTGAGATACCGCAATGGGATATATGAGTTATCCTCCAACTTTGATGGCAGTCACGTAAACGATCTATTCATGATCAAACCTCCGCATGTTCGTTGGGTGTGGACTGATGCTTATGATATCTAGTGCGTATCAAGATAGGATCCGCCAGTCATGTGTACATGGCATAGGCATCCAGCACATATTTGTAATCTAGTAAATCCATGGTCGTGGTATAACTTCGGAAATCTGTTCCGATTGTTATTTAGAGATCATAAATTGAAACTCGACTGTATTATACCGAACAGATTTAATGTTGTTATCTATATCACAGATATAATACGGATGGCCTGTGACAGAGGGATTATATGTATGCTATGACCTCAGCTTGTATAGTTTAGCGAGATTATCTGTGGTCGTCATAATCCATGAGTGGGTGGATTATGGACACGAAATCAGATTTTGTGACGGATAAACATAAACTTAGAGAGTCCCACAATATGAAATGTACTCGTTGAGCACTTGGGCAACTCGATATGAATAATACAGATTATTCATAATACTTCACCGGATTAAATAAGTTAATTCGGATCGTTTAATCGTTAAACGACAACACGTGCAATTAGAGGATTTTGTTCGCGAATAATTATTGTGTATTTGTATCTGATACATAATAGGATTAGATACACATTAATTATTCGTCAAATGAGATTTTGACACATGCCATAAATATATGTATTTTTATTTAAAGTAAATAAAAATACATATATATTAATAATTATATTGATTAATTATTTGAATATTTGAATGTTAAATATTTAAATGATTAATTAATAAACATATTTCATAAATGTTATGAAATGTTTTTTTATTATTATTGGATGATATGACATGTATTAATTAAGTTTTATATTCGTCTAAATTTGATTTGATAAAATAAAGTTTGGATTATTTTGATTGGATTAAATTTTTGGATGGAAAAAAATACCCCATCCAAGTTGGCAATGAAGAAATAAAATAAAAAAATTTTGTTTCATCTTCTTCCACAAGTCTCCATGGTGGAACATCAAGCAAAAACACCCCTAAAATATGGGTTGTTGAAATCATGAAGAAATGAATAAATAAATCAAGAAAGGCTTGAGAAAAATTGGAGATTAGAGGTAATCTACTATCCCCTTGAGCTTTGGAAACCTGTTTCTAGTTCTATATTTCCTAGTTTGATTATAGGGTTTCTTTCTTTGATAAATTTGGGGCTTTTGTTGTTTGATGGTGGATTGGAAGTGTTTGAAGCATGTGTGAAGTGAATTGAATGGAATTAGTGTAATTATGTTTCGATTTTGTTCAAATTGTTGTTGGACAATATTGTTGCCATTTTAGCCTAGAATTGTTCTTGGGTTGTTCATGTGTGGTGGGAATCAATTGGTGTTGGATTAATTTGATTAATCTTGATAAAATTGGATTTAAAGCATGAAAAATGGATAATTTTAGTTTGCTGATCAGATCTGTTAAAACTGGAATTTTTGGGATGCATTTGATGTGTTATGAATGTAATGGATGTGTTTTGGGAGATGTCACAATTGCCGGAAATTGTTTCCGACTTGAAATAAGCGAAAACGACCAAAACGGTGTTACTGGGTGGATTTTGAGTCAACCGGGTGACGGCTATCCAAACAGTGAATCCATCACTGTTCAGGCAGCCCATGAACTGTCCCGACACCATTGGATCTGACATGAGCAGTTTCCATAAGTGTCGGATAGTCGGTTCAGTCAAAAACGCATTTTAGGCCATTTTGCGGAAAAATCGTTTTCGTAAGAGTTTCGCGAGTTTTCAACTATGTTTATGTCAATTTTTGATATTGAATAAATAGGTTTAGGTGAAATATGAATAAATTATTCATATTAGATATTGAATAATTTATTCGGATTTTTGAAAAGTTTTTAAATATGATTTCGCCCGACCCGTGTTTCCGCTGCGCCCATCGCCCAAAACCCCTACATTCACAACCATAGATAGTTTCATATTATTGATTTCTTTTAGAGTTTACCTTTGTTTTGTTTTATTTACTTGTTTTAGATAAAAAATCACCATCCAACCAACAATTAAATCAATTAGATACTTGTAGAAATTTAGCTTTATAATTTAATAGCATAAGTATTAAGTCCTCGTGGGATCGATACATTTTATACTACCTGAACGATACATGCGCTTGCGTGTGTTTTTCTAGCCGATCAAGTTTTTGACGCCGTTACCGGGGACTTATTTATCTTTTACTATTAATTTTGAGGTTATATACTTTACTTGTGTCTAAAGTTTTTAATTTTTATTTTTGTTTCTTGTGTTTCAGGTTCTCAAACACTACATGGAAGAAGCAGAAGATTCGAAATCCGTCCGTTTGACCCAGAAATTGAGAGGACTATCAGATAATTAAGAAGGGAAAGGCGAGAAGATCAAGAAGCACTTATCAACATGGAAAATCAAGAACCTGAACCTTTGAAAGTAGCACCACCAATTCCCATTCGAGACAGAACAATTCTAGTGGTTGATGGCTCATATCATGTATTGTACTTCCACCCTTACCTGCAAATGCTTATGACATCAAAACATGCATTCAAATGATACAACAATCAGTTCAGTTGTGGGAAGGACAATTGAAGACCCCAATCCCGACATCAGCAACTTCCTGGAAATTTGTGGCACATTCAACTACAACTGAGGGGCAGAGGAAGCAATGCGCCTATGTGTATTCCCTTATTCCATGAAAGACAGAGCTAAGGTTTGGCTTCATTCACTACCGGCAGGTTCCATAACCACTTGGAACAATTTTGCCATCAAGTTCCTTGCAAAATAATTTCCCTCAACCAGAACAGCAAAGTTGAGAAATGACATCACATCATTTGTTCAGCACGACTCAGAATCCCTCTGTGAAGCATGGGAAAGATACAAAGAATTGCTCCGAAAATATCTTCACCAAGAGATTGCAAAGTGGCTGCAAGTTCAAACTTTCTACAATTGACTTTCTGGACTAATGAAGAACACAGTAGATGCTGCGGTTGGAGGAGCATTAATGGCAAATGAGAAGATCAAGCTTGAGACTTAATAGAGAAAATGGTCAACAACAACTCATTGTGGCCAACATAGAGGAATATGGTTCATCGAGTAGCAGGAATCCACAGAGTAGGGGTCAATACAGCTGTGAATGCCAAGCTGGATCAAATCTGCAAATACCTGGAAACTCTTAGCATGCAAGTTAATGGATCTACAAGTGTAATGATGAGCGGAAAATATATCACTATTTACCGCCCCTTTTACCTAATATTTTGTTTAGTTTATCGGGTCTGATGAACGTTTTGATATGTTTTAGTTTATTTTGCAGATAAAATAAAATTGGGACTTAATGGAATCATTTAGGAAGAAATGTGGGTCAAATAAGGACAAAAACTGGACTTGACATTTTGATTTTGGAGATTGGAAACTTGAAAGGGCGTTCTAACGAACTACAGTTTCGGAAATTATAATTTTCTAAAATTGTCGTAGTTTGACCATAACTTTGTACTCCGATATCGGATTGAGGTGATTCAAGTTCCAAATTAAAGAAGACTCAGAGATCTACAGCTTTAAAGAACAAAATAATTTCGAATTCGGAAGACTTCATGACCGAAATTGATGAAACATCCGAAAGTGTGTTATGTGTAATTATTAAAATCATTTTCAAAACAATAAATAAATAAAAAATAAAAAATAAAATTGTCAAATTTGGTGCCATGTTTGATACCATGTTTGGTGGAGCAATTGGTGGAGATATTGGTGGAAGCCTTTAGATTTTCCTATAAATACCAAGTCATTTCATTTGTAATTCTCATGTTTTCCTTAGGTTTTTGTAAGGAATTTAAGGATTGCATCTTGTTTGTTTATTTTTATAATTTAAATTATGTATTTTTATTTCCAGTAATAGTAGTAGTTTTTTCTTTTCTTTTCTTTTCTTTTCTTTTATGTTTTGTAGTTAGATTTCCGCTGGGGGAAGGGTGAAGCTTTTATTATTTTAGTTTAGATTAATCTCCCTTAAGTATAATATGGAAATTATAATTTAAATTAAAGGATTACCGCCTTAATGGCTAGTTTTATTTATTTGACATAATGTGACACCGCCTATATGGCCGGTCTTTAGGTGACAGATGATTACCGTCTATATGGCTTGTTTATGGACAAATAATAACACCGCCTTTATGGTCGGTTGGACTTAATTGAAAATCTGACTTAATGAGGATACCGCATGTATGGTCGGTTGGTAATATCACCGATAATTTATATATTATAAAAAAAGAGATTTCTAAATTAGAATTAGTAAAGGTGGATCCCCTAACCCCAACATTTTATTTTTATTCTAGGGAAATGATGAAACACAATATTCACATACTTAATAATTGATTAATTATATATTGGGTAATTCTTTAGTTTGTTTATTGAATCTTAAACTTAATGCTTCTTGTTGCTTGATCACCAATAAGATTGATGTGGTAAACTTAAAATGAACTTGACGATGGGATTTTAGGTTTCAGCCTTAGATTTAATAGCCCACGATCTTCCTTGAGGATAGATAACCCTTTAATAGATTTCCTTACAGGATAGACATATACATGTCGGGCGGGGGTAGCCACTAGTGGAACTTGAACTTAATGAATCTAGGTAACTTGATTAACATAGACATATGATTAATTGGGTTATTTGGGTGTTTGCATCTGACCAACGACAGAGACTTTTGCATATTTTCGTGTTACAGGTTAGCAAACTGATTTATTACACATATGTAAGATCATCAATTCATCATTAGAATAATATTGTGTGGAATCACAACCCTAGATTTTTGTGTCTTTTGTTTATTTTTCCTTTGTATTTTCTTTTGTGTCTTTATTTATTTATTTAGAAAATTCACATTCAACCAACCAAAAGCAATCAATATCTTCTCCCTTTAATTAGATACCTGTAAATAATAGTATCAATAATTAGTAACAACAGTAGGAATTAAGTCCTCGTGGGATCAATATTTTTATACTACTTGAACTATACGTGCGCTTGTGTTATACGCTTGTGATTACGCCGGTCATGTACCATATGGAGGAGGATCAGTGGCAGAATCTCAAAACCTACATGATGAGTCGGTGAACTACATCAGCAATTTCAACAGACAATGAAGCAATCCCTACTCCAATAACTATAACCCAGGATAGAGGAATCAACCTAACTTTGCATGGAGCAACACTTCTGGGCAGGTACCAAATGAAAGGAACAATCCACCACCTGAATTCTGATCGGTGAAATCACACACGTAATGCAAGCGCATGTATCGCTCAAATAGTATAAAATGCATCGATCCCACGAGAACTTACTACCTATGTTATTAATTTATTGAAGTTAAATTTCTACGAGTATCTAAAAATTTATTGTTGTTTGGTTGGTGATTTTAACTAAAGAAAATTAATTAAAACAATGCAAAAGTAAATTCTAAAAAGTAATCAATATTATGAAACTATTGACCGGCGTAAACACACACGTATAACGCAAGCGCACGTATCGTTCAAGTATCGTTCAGTAGTATAAAAATATCGATCCCACGAGGACTTAATTCCTACTGTTGTTATTAATTATTGATACTATTTATTTACAGGTATCTAATTATGGGAGAAGAGAATGATTGTTTTTGTTGGTTGAATGTGGATTTGCTAATTAAAATAAAGACAGACTTAAAAGAAAATACTAAGGAAAATAAAAGAAAAGACTCAAAAATCTAGGGTCGTGACTCCACACAATATTAATATAAAGATGAATTGATTCTCTTATCTATGTGTAATAAATCAGACTGCTAACCTGGAACACGAAAATATGCAAAAGCCTCTGTCGATGGTCAGATGCAAATACCCAATATAACCCAATTGAACCATATGTCTATGTCAACCAAATTACCTGGATTCATTAAGATTAAGTTCCAATTATGGCTACCCCCGCCCGACAGGTATATGTCTATCCTGTAAGGAAATCTATGAAAGGGTTATCTATCCTCAAGGAAGATCGTGGGCTATTGAATCTAAGGCTGAAACCTAAAATCCCTATGTCTAGTTCATTTTAAGTTTACCACATCAATCTTATTGGTGATCAGACAACAAGAAGCATTAAGTTTAAGACTCAATAAACAAACTAAAGAATTACCCAATAAATAATTAAATCAATTATTAAGCCTAATAATATTGTGTTTCATCACTTCCCTAGAATAAAATAAAATGATGGGGTTAGAGGATCCACATTTAATATTTCTTATCTTGGAATCTCACTTATTATAATATATAAATTATTTTCTGTTTTGCTTTCTCAGGAATTAATAATATTAAACATTCAAAACCAGCCATATAGGCGGTAATCCATTTAGTCCAATTACACCAGCCATATAGGCGGTAATTATCTGTCACATAAAGACCAGCCATATAGGCAATAAAGTAATTTATATTTAGACCGACCATATAGGCGATAATGAAGTCTAACATTAATTAATCCGATTAAATTATAATTCATAAATTGTAATTAAGTGAGATTTACCTAGATAATTATATTAAATGTTTCACCTTTTACCCCAGCAGTAAATAAACTACTGAACATAAAGTAAAAAAAAAGTAAATAAAATTTTATTACAAAAAGTAAAAGTGTATAATTAAAAATACTAAAAGTAAAAATGCTAAATTAAAATTACAAAAACTAAAACACACAAGATGCAATCCTTAGAGTCCTTACAAAACTCAAGGAAGGCATACTTTGAATTCTGAAATTGCGCTGAATTTATAGGCGCGGATAGGGGGTCGGCGTCGCGACTCCAAGCTCGCATTGCGACGCTGGATTGTGTCGACGTGGCATGCTCTGGTTCTTCGGCTCAGATTCTGGATAAGGTGATAAGGTGACACGTGGCAAGGTGGTTGGGATCCCAATTATTATGACACGTGCCGACTTCTGATTGGTCGGCTCAGATTCTTATCCGCCACGTGTCGATTTCGGATAAGTTTGTCAATAATTGATGCTGACGTGGCGATGGCATGGCACATGTGGCGAAAGGGACTGTCGGCACCATAGAATTGCGACACGTGGCACGCTGTGATTGGTTGATGATGATGTGGCAATGATGTGGCACGTTGACTCGGTCAACTGGTGATGTGGATGATGACGTGGCTGACAAGTGGAGTGACACGTGGCGACATGTGGCGATGGCGACTGTCGACACTGTAGGATGATGACACGTGGCACGACGCACGTTAGCAGATCGGCTGTGATGGTGACACGTGGCATGGCGCACGTTAGCAAAGTCAAACTTTTCTCAGATTCTGATTTGTGGACCCGGCACATGTTAGCACTGTTCGGCGTACGTTAGGCGTCGTGACGCCATAGACCAAAATGCCCTTTTTGTCCAATTTTCACTGTTTGGCCTCAAATCACCTCTAGAATGTCCTGAACTTTATTTATCTATAAAATAACACAAAACACATCAAAATATTCACAAAACTCAAGAAACTATACAAAATATTAGGTTAAATGAGTGGGAAATAGTGATATAATTACCACTAATCACACCCCCAAACCTAACATGTTGCTAGTCCTCGAGCAAAACATAAAGTAAAATAACATAAACATCTTTAAAATAAAATTTAACTAAGCCACTTTCGTAGGGATCACGATTGCATTTAGCATATGCAACAAGCCTTTAAACCCTTAGGTGTCCCTAGTGGACGAGTTGTAGTCTCGTGAGGGTTTACAGCAATGATACCCACAAACATTTTACAAAAGTAAAAAGGTAGTGAAATTAATGCACACAAAAGCAAAAAGAAAACAAGAGAAAAGAGAATAAAGAAGTTAGTGACTAATCAGGTGAAACTTCTACTCCAAATTACTAGTTGTTTTATTTCTTTCTAAATTTCCGAATAAGTAAATTCTCGTATTATATTTACCATTCTTCATATACACAGCCAACAAAATATTAATCAACTCATTTTTGCCCACAACAGTCACAAGTGTAGTTGATAAGAGAGTAATATTTTTGTCCTAAAGTTCTATCAGATTTCACACCTTTTTGTAGCAATTGAATAATTTTTCAGATTTTTTCTTTGATTTTTGATTTTTTTTTTTTATTTATATACAATATCTTCCATCTATGTAACGAGTGTTGGGTCGGTGGCTCCCAAACCAGTTGGCTTTAGGGCACCAGGTGTTAAGACACCCCTACGGACTTAATTTCTCAGACTTCAGATATATATATTTTTTGCAACATCCTTGATCCATGTAACGAGCTTTGGGTCAGTGACTCCCAAACAAGTTGGCTTTAGGGCACTAGGTGTTAAAACACCCTTACAGACTTAATAACTCGATCTCATACTTTTTTTTTTTTACTCCATCACTTTTTTAGATGCTTCCTCCAATTAAACTAGAGCACTGAATATTACAAACTTTTCAATTTTAGCTCATGTCCGTATATTACTATGCATGTTGATAATATCTGCTAACTGAGCATATGAAGATCCATTTTAGTCAGTTTTATGGAGAATTTACAAATTAAATAATTTAAAATGAAATAAACAAAAACTAACTTGTTTCAAAAATGATTTGAGATACGTCTCAGGAGTGAAAACTCCTTACTCAGCTATCTTTTACCAATTTCACATTTTTAGTCAAAACAAAAACACAAAATATTTTTGTAATTTTTTTGAAATTTTTCATTTTTTTTTGTATTTTTCGAAAAATTTTAGACTAAAAATAAAAATAAAAAACAAACTAAAAACAAGGTACTGATCAACTAATTCCCTCCCCAAAACCTAAATGAGACATTGTCCCCAATGTCTTAAATAGTAGAAGAAGAGTTTAGAAGATAATACCTGGTTAGCTGAAATTCTACAGAAAATTAAAGGTTAAGATCCAGATTAATACGACGCCTCTTACCACGATCGTCCTCGGACCAAGTTATCTTTGAAAGGATAGGGTCAATTTGTGGTTCATAGGCTAAGAGTTGGTCGATTAGATCCGGAGCAGTTCTTGCAGTGAAGAGGAGTTCTTTTAAAGGTTTTGACACGAAACCATTTCTCCGGGCATCATCAAGAAACACACAAAGAAAATCATAAAATCCATCAACGTTAAATAGCCCAATCGGGTTTTGGTATATGTTCAGGTTCACCCAAAATAGTACTATAAAAAATTCCTCCAATGTGCCCAAGCCACCTGGCAAAGTGATAAAAGCATCAGCACGGTTAATCATTTCTACCAATCGTTCAGACATATCTGGCACGATTAGTTCATCTCTGTTTGATGGTCCAATAAGATTTGCCTCCGCCAAGGGTTTTGGGATGATTCCCAAAACGTGACTGCCTCCTTCCTGTACGGCCTTTGAAACGATCCCTATAAGTCCAAGTTTGCCTCCGCCATATACTAAGTGCATATTCCTTGCAGCTAAGACTCGACCCAATTCATGTGCTGCTTCTACGTATTGTGGTTTAGTACCAACACTATGTTGGAGTTTCTACGGTCCCGAGGATCGAATAACAAGCATAAAATAAACATGCGAATACATCACGGAGTTGCGGAATACTCACATCGATCGATTGAGCGACGCGGTGGACAACAAAAATTTATTTTCTGCCCTCTGTCATGCTCGGCAGTCCACTGGTTTTGGGCTCTCCATTTTCGGCTTTGGTCCTCCATGAAAACTCCAAGCTTTGTGATGAAATCCCAAGCTCATGGGTGGGTTTCCCTATCACCTTCGCATGTCTCTTTGAGTGCTAGCTCTTGATGGTTTTTGCCACAAAATTCATCACACTTTGTTTCCCTTGCTAACGGTTTTTTCCCAGAAAAAACAGAACAAAAACAGCCCAAATGGGCATGAATAAGAGAGAAGTGAGGAAGAGAGAGTTGTGGTTGGTTGGAGGAAAAATGTATCTAATACACATTTAATTAATTTTCTAAAATCAATTAAATGATTTACCAATTTTCTTTCCAAAAGTCAAATGGCAATTTATTGCTTCCAACAACCCACATCAACTATTCACATCACTCAATCAATCAATATGACAAGTTGTCACATCACTCAAAGTGACTAATGATTTGACGCTTGATGCGACTAGTGATTTGACGCTTGATTTGACTTGCGTGCCGCATTCGAATTCGAAATGCGAATGCGCTCGCAAACAATCCCGAGCTCGGGTTCGCTAATTCCAAATTAACAAATTTTCCGTTGCGACGCAATTAAATGATTATGCCTAGCAAAATCACTATTCACGTTGCTAACGAATTAATTCTAAATTAACTCGTTCGCCCGAATTAAAATCAAATTTTAATTCCGCGTCGAAATTCAATTTCGTATAATATATCGAATATATTATTTAATCGATTAATTCCAAATTAATCGTTATCTCTCTTTAAATGATATTTTATCCCAGATAAAATATCTCCGCAATTAATCCCAGATTAATTTTCTCTCCCATCTAATTAATCCCAGATTAATTAAAGTGTGAGTCATACATCATCGGTGAATCTTCGGGAAGGGACCCATGAGATCCCCGGATATGTAGGCAGTAAATTCGGTCGTCGGACTATCCGAACACGTAAGTACCTCGTACTACGTTTTTACTGATTTACAAGACAAGATTGGCTTCTAGCAAAGCGCCATGCCTACCCAATTCTCCAGAAACATGCTTACATGAATAAGCTATCTATATCAGGCGTAGTATACGTAGTATTGCGTATTTTGATCCAGTATCGGATGATCACATGCAAGGCCTGGGGCTGGTACAGTGTCTGCCCCGTACGAAGCATATATCAGATTACTAGCAACTAGTCTCTTTATTATCGGATAATCATGACCAAGTCATATTATCCCGATGGTTGCAACCCTTAGAGAACCAGTTCTGTATCCCTACGCGATCATCATCTCCATATGACTGGAGTGATACTTCCGTCTTGACATCACACCCAACACACTACGATTCTCAATATACCCAGCAGAGGCGTACACAGAACCTGTTAAAGCCCTGGATGACCACAACCAAAGTATATTGATTATCGCAAGTATTAGCGGTGCAAGTCTCAGGTTAAGACCAAATACATCTACCCTAATTTCGGACTTCCATAGACACATAGTCATACTACCAATGGAATTCCGAGGGGGTCTATCCAGAGCGAAGCTGTTTCCCGTACCATCGTAAACACAACCTCCTATTAACTTGCATGAGTATCATATACCCAAATTTATGAGAACTATGTCGTTATGCCCTCACAACGCGCACAAGTGTAATACTAGTCTTTTACGCATTATCGATGTCCAATCTCGATAATACTCTGACTAGGGATATTTAATGATTTATCCTTCATAGACTGATACTGTTTCATATCATTCTCAATCCAGGAACAAATCACAGGGACCTCCTATCATTTATACATCATGGTGATCTAATCACAAATGATAAGAGAGCAATCTCATTTGTCACATAGTTAATTTGTACAACAACACCATGATCTGTACAAATAGTGACGCTATGGGTCATAATTGTCCAACAATCTCCCACTTGGCCTATAGCCAATCACTCGAGTGTCTGAAACCCGAACTATGTACGGTTGGCTCAAACTGCTGAGAAAAGGCTTTCGTCAGCGGATTTGCATGATTATCATCTGATGCGATTTATTCGATCATCACATCGCCACGATGTATGATTCGAACGAATCATATGAATATCGAAGTATGTATCTAGATCGTTGATGAGACCATTTATTCTTTAGCCTGTGCTGAAGCCTAGCTCAGCGGCTAATAGAACTATATCTAATCTAATTAGATTTATTATCGACCCAAATGGCTTCTATTGCTGCCTCAGCTGCAGCAAAAACCCGCATTTGTTGTTTATTCAGTAACAGTATCTTGCTTGGAAGATTTTCAGCTCACTGTTTCGTTATTCAAACTGTATAGTACCGTTTGTGACTTTTAGTCGTTTTATCGGTCTGGAAACTTGCAGTAGTGAACCCAGTCACTTCAAGTTCTCATTCTCCATAGTTTTTAAGACAACATCCTTAGTTTTCTAAGATACTAATGGATGTTCTTAATATCAATCCAGTGACCATCACTAGGATTGGCCTGTTTGTGAATTCATATGTTCAAAGAGTATGAGACACCAGGTCGCGTACATTTTTCAATGTACGATTTCTCGGAGAGTTTTCTCGAAAGACAAGCTTTCACCGATTGTATTATAGGAATTTCATTTCCAAGAAATGATTTATTATCATTATTTATAGGACAGCCACTGTCAGTGCGCTCCCACTAACCTTTTTATATACACAAGAATCATTTCGTTTTGAATTAAATCATAAACTATTATGATTACATCAAAACGGTAATTCCAAGAACTTAATGCTTGCTTCAATCCAAACATGGATCGAATAACCTGCAAAGCTTATTTGCTAGTTTTGGTACGACAAAATCGTCAGGATGTTGTAAACATCCTCCAAAAGGTTTCCTTTTCAGGAAAGCGATTTTCCCGTTCAGCTGTCATATTTCATAAATGAAATGTGCAGCATTAGCAAGCATTATCCAAATGGATTTACCCATGGCAACAGGTAAAGGTTTCGTCGTAATCGACACAATGTTGATAACGATACCTTTTCGCTACAAGCCTAGCTTAGTACGTTGGTAAGTTGCCTTCCATGTACATCTTCCTTGAAGACTTATATAGTACCAATAGGCACAATGCCTTGCGGTACATCAACTAGTATCTAAACATAGTTGGTATACATGGAATCCATTTAGGACTCATGGCACTTTGCCATAATAGGGAGTTGATACCTTGTATCACTTCCTCATACGTAGTCAGTTGGTATTCCTCAATAAGATAGACATCTTTATGAGGTGAGATCAGAAACCCGTACCCCAGGTTGTTTTCTGACTCTCTCCGATCTACGCGGTTGTTGTGTATTCGAAGATTATTGGTATAGTTTCATCCTTGATGAACTATTTGTGTTCCAATAAGGAATCGGTGCCTAGAATAGTATTACTCCGATTTTCATCGAGTTTTACTATCCTCCCACTTACCACTGCATATCGGTATTCCTCATAGGAAAACGCATGGCGAGCAACAATTAAATTATTCTCTTGTGAGTTGTATAAGTATAATACTTTGGTATCCCTAGGATAACCTACAACTTGGCACTTATCCGATTTGGGTTTTAGTTTGGTATCATCCAAACATATGCCTAGCATCCCCAAATATACAGGAATGAGAAAACCCAGTTTCTTTCCTGTTCATATCTAATATAGAATCTGTCAAACAGATTTTATGGAACCTTATTCAAAATAAGTTCTTGCACTGTTAAAGCTTATCCGTTGAAGGAAATGGTATCTCAGAGCGACTCATGATTAACCTTATCATGTCCAACAAAATTCGGTTACTCTTGTCCGGACACACCGTCAGAATTGACGTGTTCCGGGAGGAGTCCTCTTTGAAAGAATACTATACTCTTTCAAGTATTGAGAACTTATTGCTTAAGTATTTTCCATTACGGTCTTACCGTGATGGTTTAATACTTTAGCCGATCTGTTTGTCTACTTCGTGTCGAAAACTTTAAAAGTTTTCGATTTGTGTTTCAAAAGAACACATAACCATAACGCGATGCCACATCCGTAAAGGTCATGAAATATTCATATCCACCTCTAGCCTAGCTAGACATGGGTCCACTTGCTTCACTATGAACTAGGGCTTACAGATCGGTGGCATTTGCACTTTTACCAAGTAAATTTGTTATATGCACTTTGCCCTAATAAACTAGATTCGTAGACTTCATTTGAATAGAATCAAATCAGTCCTAGTACCCACTCTTCAAAAGTGTGGATATATGAGTCTTGTTTAATTGTGTCCCAGACAACAATGCCACAATTAAGTTTCATCTGATCAAATCAGTTCGAGCTATTTATTTGCCATGTTGCATGTTTGAGATATTATTTATATTCAAAATATAAATTATGTTATTCACATCTAATGTGTTTATCTCAATATCATCTTTATAAATAAAACACTTTAGTGTTCTAGAATATAAAGGTTTATCCGCAACGGATTAAAACACTGATATAGAGATAATGTTTCTAGTCAAACTAGTTACATTATAACAGTTTCCAAATTTAGGTACAAACCCGAGGGTAGTTCCTAAAATAGGTATCTACGGTTGAAACAGCGATTTTCATCCCGTTTCCAATTCGCAGATAAATCTCTGTTGAAGTCAGTATCCTGTTCATAACAGATTATGAACATCAATACATATTTATGTATCACACTAAGTATTTGAAATCTAATTTTAATACTAGTAGTGAACATATTTATGACAAACATATTTGAAGTCGGAGCCATGCCCCGTCTTCAATTCCTTCATATATGCTTTGTCCAAACGGCAGTCACGCTTCCGCGATCCCGTTTGCCACAATTTAGGCAGACATTTTGGGATATGTCTTTTATCTTCCCAGAAGACTATAATGATTTTGCCTTTGCCCTTTTCCACACCCCAAAAGCATTCGGCCTAGCCTTGGTCTTCCGGAATGTCGAAGTAAGATGCGTCTTGCGCTACTTGCCTAATTGTAAACTTTGACTTTATCTCCTTGAGAATAGTCATTAACTCTCCAAGAGTTTTGTATTGCAATTTATTACTTCTAAAATCTAAGCATAGATTTATGAAAATCCTTCAATTTCATTATCATACTTTAAGGATCTAATCCTTAGTTCTGATTAAGAAATTAAGGAGGTTACTGCGACAAGCTTAATGGATTAAGCATTAAAGTTATTATCACATGAATCTTCCAAAGATCATGCTCTACTATTTGCTTAAGTCTAGGCTTAGGCTAATATGTTATTTTATCAAATAAAGTAACTTATTAGTTTTCAGGACCATCCTGAAATTTATTCCCAATTTGAAAATTAAACCATTTAAATACATTTTCCCTAGGATTATGTTTTAAATGTCAATCTTTCAATTTCATCTTGATTCTAATAGTCCAACTATTTAATCAATGATTTCGGTACTATTTATTATAATGATTATTATAATCCAATTATAAAATCAATTATAAATGAATAGTTTGAATACAGTCCAACTGTTTTATTTAAAACAACAATTTAAATATTAGTCCAACTAACATTTAATTTATTTGACGAATGATATTTGATTGAGCGCGTATGGCAAGTAATTAAACGAATATTGCAAATTCAATTCTTGCCTCCCACTATTTTTCGACGAGCCTCTAACCCTCTGTCGAGTACTCGGGAAACTGTATTTCCTAGTGGGCTAGGATCCCGTTAAATGTCACACAATCTTGACTTTGGCCAACAAATTGTATGATACTTAACTAGGTAGATCTCTAAGATCAATTGGATCCAATCCAATTCCTAGATCCAGTAGGGGGACATCCAAGTCCGAAACATATATCTTATATATGCCAATATATCCAATACATTGCCTAACCTTTTTCCTCTGAATCAACTAAGTCTTGGCTTTGGCACAACAAACTTAGTGATCCCAGTTAAGCGGAACCCATTGACCATGGAAAGCTTCGTAATCAATGTCGATGGACAAGAAGTGGTCTTGACTTTGGCCAACAAACCACAACTTGGACAAGACACCAATATGGAACAAAGCTCTCGTGATTCAAACACATCCTCGACAGACAAAGGCCTTGACTTTGGCCAACAAGCCAATGCCAGTCTCGGATCTTGAGTAAGAATCACTCAATGGAAGGAAAAACGCTTAATATTTTGTGAGGGTTTTTCGCGTGCAAATTGGCAACCAATTTATTATCTTTGTTAAGGTCTCATCATCATACACCCTTAAACATGCATTCTAAACACATAATAAAGCATGTATAAATAAATAATAATGATATGCAGATGGATACTTAAAACATTGATCCTAGTTCAAATTTCTCTCTTTCCTCTCTCCCGCTAGCACAAGTATTTACTTATACTTGTTACAATACACTTCTAAAGAAACCTCATTTACATTGAGGGGAATAGGTGAGAAAAGAAATACAAAGAGTATGGAGGTAATAGGCTGGACACGCAGGTCTAAACTCAGTGAAGAAATCAATGGTCTCGGGCTTGACAGGGATGAAGATCGCATCGTCATCAAATATCGGTCAGTGTCTTTGAGCATCATATCCCCTTTCTCCGTCATCTTCAATTTCATTGGGTGATGTAGCAGTCTTGTATTAGCCAAGTCTTGAACAGTAGCGTAGAAATACGAAGAAACAAGACTAGGACTACCCTGGGCAAAATCTCGTTCAGTGAGTTTGGTGTATGTGGTGGGCAGGGGGATGGTGTCAGCGTGCAAGGAGATAATGTGCTTTCGAAGGTCATGCTGGCCAGTTTGCCATCATCAGATTATGCTTTGGCGATGTAGCATTTCTTTAGTAATTGCTGGCCGTGAACAGTAGCGTATTCAATGGTAGGGGCAGCCATAGGATATGAAGAAACATGGCAGTTTTGAAAAAGGGAAAATCTTGTTCATGTATAAGTCTGATATGGGACTGGTTTGGCGTGTACTCTTAGGGAGGATATATCTTATAGTGGAGTTTGGATGGATTTTCGGAATTGAAACTAAGCAGACAATTCACCTCCTGCTAGGCAAATTTTAAATACTGAACTCATACGCTATCAGTGGTGAGTATGGGGATTTGGCGCTTAAGA
The DNA here is from genome assembly GCA_019454045.1 of Zanthoxylum bungeanum. NCBI lineage: Eukaryota > Viridiplantae > Streptophyta > Magnoliopsida > Sapindales > Rutaceae > Zanthoxylum > Zanthoxylum bungeanum. The sequence goes on from SKCR01021657.1 coordinate 63,759, forward strand.
CCTCTATCTGGAAGTGATGTTTGGTTGCTGTAGCAACTCTTGGCGAAGCCTCCATTGGACAGTAGCATTTTGTTTTGGTTAAGGGGCCAAAGCTTAGTGAAGAAATCAATGGTTTGGTTGTAGGAGAGGTAGATCGCATCATCATCACAATCCGGTTAGTCTCTTGAGCGCTGAAAAGCCTTGTTCATCCGCCGAAACCAACTTCACTTGGGCGATGTAGCAGCCCTTAATTGGTTAAGTCGTGAACAGTAGCGTACGAGATACGAAGAAACATGACTATACTATGTGGGGTAAAATCTCGTTTCATTTGCTATGATTGGTGTTTGGTGATAGTACCCGAGTTTCAAGTAGATTATGACTTTTCGGAGATCATATGCGCCGGTCCGCTCATCATCTTTCATCTACGTATTGGCGATGTAGCATCCATTAAATAAATCTTCACTGTGAACAGTAGCACAATCAAGTGGTAGGGGGAGCCATGAGATGTGAAGAAACATTATAGGGTTATTTTAAGGGAAAAATCTCGATTTTGCATTTTTGCTTGATGATTGAGGCTGGACAATAAATGTAGTGTTTGCTTTCCATGAGTTGTATCTTATAACCTTCTTGCGGCTGGGTGAAGGCTTGTGGTGGGTTCTTTTGAAAATCACTCTAGTTTCTGGGATTTATGTTTAGCCGTTTAGGAAGATTGATATCTGGAGGGGGTTCCAGGCGATGTGGGACTCATGGCAATTGAAAAATGATGAGCTATGTTGCTCGTGGGCTGGCTGATTTGCGTAATTGGGCCTAGTGTCTGGGCCTGAGGGCTGCTCGGATGATTATGCTGCAATGTGTTTCAACATTGTGCATGATTTGCCTTGGGCTCACGTGGGCCTGCCAGATTGTGTTGGGCCTGTTTTGAAACCGTTTGAAGCCTCAATTTGCTTGCTTGGTTCATTGGATTATAACTCTTTTGACGAAACGACGCTTGTACACGTGGGCTGGTTTGCGTGTCTCATGGGCTGCTCGAATTGCTTCGCAGGCTGATGATTATAATAATTTGTTGTGGGCTGCAAAATTGTTGCGTGTCTAATGGGGTTGATTTGTGTTTGGGCTGGTCAGTTTTTGTTAAGTATGAATTCTGGCTGGGCCGATTGTTTTGATCACTTTTGTGGGTTGTTTTTTGGCGTTAGCAGCGGGTGGTCTTTTGATCCAGTAATGTGTGTCTTAGGACCTCTCATGGGTTTTTTGTGATTTAGTTTTCGTGGCTGTTTGTGCACTTGATGCAGTTGGGTTGGGCGCACAGGATATCCATGGAGGCTGAGTCGTGGGCTTGAGCATTGGATTTCACTTTGTTTATGCATTTCGGCGTTGATTTGGTATGCTTCCAATAGGCAAGCGTGAGGAAATCCTTTTTCGGGCTAGTTTTCAAATCATGTATTGTGTTTCATGTTTTGTGATTACTATTTGTAATCTCATTTTGGGCTGTGTATTTTAGCCTCGTGAGCTTTTTGCTCAATTCTATGTGTTTTTTAACACTTTCCTGGGGGATGCCCCTTGTACTTTTGTACATAACACATCTTTTGGAATACACTGTAAACTTTTCCAAAAAAAATAATCTAATATTCATCCGATATACATTATTCATGCATCGCAACCATGTATTCACACAAGCATCTTATCAATCAATCTAATCAAATTAATTAATCTGATAATTAATGATCATCCAATGTTCAAACAACGATTTGATTTTGCTCGAATCAAACTCGTTTTGCGAATAAGTACTCAAAGTACGAATTCTCGAATTAAATTAAACTATAAAATTAAATCCAATTCAATTTGTATTTAAAACTAATTCGCTATTTAATTCCAAATTAAATATCACACTTTATTAACGAAACTTTACGACTTAAATTCCAAATTTAATCGTTACGGGTCTCAAAGCCGATTAACGTCCAACGTTAATTTAATTAAAGTCCAATTGGCTTTTAATTAATTTCTTAAGGCGTGGACTTTTGGTCAACTCGGGTAAAACCCAATAACCAAAGCCCAATCAAGGAATAACCCCATAAGCCTAGAAATCAATTTAGGCCCATTAGGCCCAATTAAACTTTAAAGGTCCATTAGTCGCATTTGGGCTTTATGGAAGCGGTTTTGGGCCCAATTGGATCCAACCAATTTAGCCTAAACCCAACTTGGTACAACCAAGCCCAATAAGCCCAATTACAACATTACAAGCCCAATTTTACAAAATAGGCCCAACATAATTAAATCACAAAAATCCAATTTCACAATTTAATTACATAAAGTGTATAACATAATTAATCACCCAAATTAACATTTCTAAAACATCAATTTACACAATTAATTATGCTCATTAATGACAAAACATGTCCAACACATTTTATCAAAAATCAAACCCATTTTCACATGCTTAAGTCTCAGCAAAGTGACGATTTTTATGTCCAATTTTAAATCCAATCCAATTGAATCCAATTAAACATTAAATCAACATTTCCAATTGATTCCAACTCATCCAATGAATCAAAAAATCAAAATTCTAAGACATTAGGGCTTCTCATACTCTCGGCCAAGCTAAGATATTTTGGAAAATTTGTTCCAAATAATTTTTCTTGAAATTGATCCAATCAATCTTCAATTCAGCAACATTTAAGCATACTAAATCATCCAATTTCATTAAAATCATGCTCAAATACAATTTACCCAATTTTAAGCCCTAAATCAAATTTCATGCTTTTACTCCGCTCTGATACCATTGTTGGAGTTTCTACGGTCCCGAGGATCGAATAACAAGCATAAAATAAACATGCGAATACATCACGGAGTTGCGGAATACTCACATCGATCGGTTGAGCGACGCGGTGGACAACAAATTTTTTTTTCTACCATCTGTCATGCTCGGCAGTCCACTGGTTTTGGGCTCTCCATTTTCGGCTTTGGTCCTCCATGAAAGCTCCAAGCTTTGTGATGAAATCCCAAGCTCATGGGTAGGTTTCCCTATCACCTTCGCATGTCTCTTCTTGATAGTTTTTGCCACAAAATTCATCACACTTTGCTTCCCTTGCTCACGGTTTTTCCCAGAAAAAACAGAACAAAAACAGCCCAAATGGGCGTGAAGAAGAGAGAAGTGAGGAAGAGCGAGTTGTGGTTGGTTGGAGGAAAAATGTATCTAATACACATTTAATTAATTTTCTAAAATCAATTAAATGATTTACCAATTTTCTTTCCAAAAGTCAAATGGCAATTTATTGCTTCCAACAACCCACATCAACTATTCACATCACTCAATCAATCAATGTGACAAGTTGTCACATCACTAAAAGTGACTAATGATTTGACGCTTGATGCGACTAGCGATTTGACACTTGATTTGACTTGCATTCCGCACTCGAATTCGAAATGCGAATGCGCTCGCAAACAATCCCGGGCTCGGGTTCGCTAATTCCAAATTAACAAATTTTCCGTTGCGACGCAATTAATTGATTTTGCCTAGCGAAATCACTATTCACGTCGCTAACGAATTAATTCTAAATTAACTCATTCGCCCGAATTAAAATCTAATTTTAATTCCGCGTCGAAATCCAATTTCGTATAATATATTGAATATATTAATTAATCAATTAATTCCAAATTAATCGTTATCTCTCTTTAAATGATATTTTATCCCAGATAAAATATCTCCGCAATTAATCCCAGATTAATTTTCTCTCTCATCTAATTAATCCCAGATTAATTAAAGTGTGAGTCATACGTCATCGGTGAATCTTCGGAAGGTGACCCATGAGATCCCCGAATATGTTGGCAGTAAATTCGGTCGTCGGACTATCGGAACACGTAAGTACCTCGTACTACGTTTTTACCGATTTACAAGACAAGGTTGGCTTCTAGCAAAGCGCCATGCCTACCCAATTCTCCAGAAACATGCTTACATGAATAAGCGATCTATATCAGGCGTAGTATACGTAGTGTTGCGTATTTTGATCCAGTATCGGATGATCACATGCAAGGCCTGGGGCTGGTACAGTGTCTGCCCCATACGAAGCATATATCGGATTACTAGCAACTAGTCTCTTTATTATCGGATATTCATGACCAAGTCATATTATCCCGATGGTTGCAACCCTTAGAGAACCAGTTCTGTATCCATACGCGATCATCATCTCCATATGACTGGAGTGATACTTCCGTCTTGACATCATACCCAACGCACTACGATTCTCAGTATACCCAGCAGATGCGTACACATAACCTGTTAAATCCCTGGACGACCACAACCAAAGTAAATTGATTGTCGCAAGTATTAGCGGTGCAAGTCTCAGGTTAAGACCAAATACACCTACCCTGATTTCGGACTTCCATAGACACATAGTCATACTACTAATGGAATTCCGAGGGGGTCTATCCAGAGCGAAGCTGTTTCCCATATCATCGGTAAAACACAAACTCCTATTACACTTGCATGAGTATCCTATACCCAAATATATGAGAACTATGATGTTATACCCTCACAACGCGCACAAGTGTAATACTAGTCTTTTACGCATTATCGATGTCCAATCTCGATAATACTCTGACTATGGATATTTAATGATTTATCCTTCGTGGACTGATACTGTCTCATATCATTCTCAATCCAGGAACAAATCACATGGACCTCATATCATTTATACATCATGGTGATCTAATCACAAATGATAAGAGAGCAATCTCATTTGTCACATATTTAATTTGTACAACAACACCATTATCTGTACAAATAGTGACACTATTTTCATAATTGTCCAACACACTAGTACCGCAAAACACACAGATGTTTTCAACTCGTCTTCTTGAAGTGGCTTCCATGTTTTTTTCTGGATGTCTTCAAAAGTGCAATGATGAGTTGAATTTATAGTACCTGAAAAAGGGTGAGTAATAATAACACTAGTATCTTCCATAGGATGTTTGTTAGCTAAACAACAAAATAAATCGTGAAAGGTCAAAAAGTCTGGATCCTGTCTTGCGAAAATAAAAGGAAATACAAACAGAAAAGCAAATCAAAGCAACTATTAAGGCATCGGAATTGTGTAGGTAATACGCCACTCGTTTGGTATATAAATCCATTAGGATGCGTCTTAAGATTTCATTCCTTACTTAGCCATCGCTAATGAATTGGCTCTCATCTTTGTGATTGCCAAACTCCATTCCTTCTGTCTTAAAATGCTCCGTTTGTGCTTTTCCTACAAAAATAACACACAAAATTAATAATTCTACAACATGTATACACAAAATATAAAAATAGAAATTACAACAAAGTGCATGGGTTGCTTCCTTGCTAGCGCTAAATATTTCGTCTTTAGCCAGACGTGACTGAAATCAATCTGTTAAGGAGGTTTCAATGTCATTTTAGATGTCCGATTAAAGACAATCATGTGAGCGTTGCTTTTGAAGGGTCTCTTCCAAAGGTAAAGTGGCAAAAAATATTTTGTCTCATTCAGTGATTGTGCCACCTTTTTAACCTTTGTTGCTCCAGTGGTTCCTGAAAAGAAAGAAATAAAATCAGGAGGTCTCGTATGGTGCTTGACTTGGAATGGAAGTTCCATTCTGTCAAGCTTCTGAGTGATGTTATTGATATGTACTCCCCAAAACAGTGATGTTTCTCCTGAATGTTCTGGATCGTTAATAAGTTCAGACATTTGCTCCTCCATTTGCTCTACTTCTTGCTCCACCTTTTGTTCACAGATGTATTTTAGGATTTCCACGTTCAGTTCTTCATCTGTCATCTGTGAAAACATGCTCCATAAGTGTCAACCTGAGGATGTAAAGATGTTTCTGACATTAGGTCTTCATCCTCTGATATGACTGGAATGGATGGTTTAGGTAGATCTTCATCAAACATCATGGTAAAAATGCTCCAATATCTTCATTTTGAGGATTGAAAGTTTGATCCTCCGTTTTTGGTGCAGTTGGTACAAATAGATCAGCTTCATCCTCGTAAGAATCTGAATAATAAAAGTCAAATAGAGACTTCGCTGGTTTGGGCTCCTGAACTGATACCTCTGGTTGTTGATACTGCTCAGCCTCCTCCTCTGTTGAAGTGTCATTGTGAAATGATTGGTACTTGAAGGCTTCATCAGTGTCATCTGAAACTGGTTCTTGACGTATGTAGTTCTGGTTTTCTGTGAATTGTCTCATTTGATCTATCATCCTCTGAATAGATGCTGATTGTCTTTGAATACTTTCGAGTTGATTCTGATATGTTTCAAGCATTGTATCCAACTTTTCGTCTTGTTTCTTGAATAAATCTTTAAGCATGTCAACCAATTGTTCTTCCTTTGATGGTTCTGGTTCTTGATGAAGATCATTGTAGGTGGGTAGTGGATAAGATGGAAAATATGGTTCTGGTATCCAGTGATAGTTTTTGGGCTGGACAACAGGCCTCAGAAAACTGGACTGTTGCTCCCAGATTTGGGGTGTATCTTCTAGTAAAGCTCGTGATCTCTCACTCTCCCAATAATGTTCCATTTTTCAATCACCTGAAAACAAAAGAAAGAATTAAAAATTACAGATAAAAATAAAGAAAATTAGATACAAGTAAATTAGATAGCTTCAAAATTAATAACTCAAGAAAAATAAGTCCCCGGCAACGGCGCCAAGAACTTGACTGGCGTAAACACACACGTATAACGCAAGCGCACGTATCGTTCAAGTAGTATAAAAATATCGATCCAACGAGGACTTAATTTCTAGTGTTGTTATTAATTATTGATATTATTTATTTACAGGTTTCTAATTATAGGGAGAAGAGAATGATTGTTTTTGTTGGTTGAATGTGGATTTGCTAATTAAAATAAAGACAGACTCAAAAGAAAATACTAAGGAAAATAAAAGAAAAGACTCAAAGATCTAGGATTTTGACTCCACACAATATTAATATAAAGATGAATTGATTCTCTTATCTATGTGTAATAAATCAGACTGCTAACCTGGAACACGAAAATATGCAAAAGCCTCTGTCGATGGTCAGATGCAAATACCCAGTATAACCCAATTGAACCATATGTCTATGTCAACCAAATTACCTGGATTCATTAAGATTAAGTTCCAATTATGGCTACCCCCGCCCGACAGGTATATGTCTATCCTGTAAGGAAATCTATTAAAGGGTTATCTATCCTCAAGGAAGATCGTTGGCTATTGAATCTAAGGCTGAAACCTAAAATCCCTATATCTAGTTCATTTTAAGTTTACCACATCAATCTTATTGGTGATCAGACAACAAGAAATATTAAGCTTAAGACTCAATAAACAAACTAAAGAATTACCTAATAAATAATTAAATCAATTATTAAGCCTAGTAATATTGTGTTTCATCACTTCCCTAGAATAAAATAAAATGCTGGGGTTAGAGGATCCATATTTAATATTTCTTATCTATGAATCTCACTTATTATAATATATAAATTATTTTCTGTTTTGCTTTCTCAGGAATTAATAATATTAAACATGTAAAACCAGCCATAGAGGCGGTAATCCATTTAGTCCAATTACACCAGCCATATAGGCGGTAATTATCTGTCACATAAAGACCAGCCATATAGGCGGTAAAGTAATTTATATTTAGACAGACCATATAGGCGGTAATGAAGTCTGACATTAATTAATCCGGTTAAATTATAATTTATAAATTATAATTAAGTGAGATTTACCTAGATAATTATATTAAATGTTTCACCTTTTACCCCAGCGGTAAATTAACTACTGAACATAAAGTAAAAAAAAGTAAATAAAATTTTATTACAAAAAGTAAAAGTGCATAATTAAAAATACTAAAAGTAAAAATGCTAAATTAAAATTACAAAAACTAAAACACACAAGATGCAATCCTTAGAGTCCTTACAGAACTCAAGGAAGACATGCTTTGAATTCTGAAATCGCGCTGAATTTATAGGCGCGGATTGGGGGTCAGCTTCGCGACGCCAAGCTCGCGTCGCGACGCTGGATTATGTCGATGTGGCACCCTTTGATTCGTCGGCTCAGATTCTGGATAAGGTGATAAGGTGACACGTGGCAAGGTGGTTGGGATCCCAATTATTGTGGCATGTTCTGACTTCTTATTGGTCGGCTCAGATTCTTATCCGCCACGTGTCGATTTCAGATAAGTTTGTCAATAACTGATGCTGACGTGGCGATGACGTGGCACACGTGGCGAAAGGGACTGTAGGCACCATAGAATTGCGACACGTGGCACGCTGTGATTGGTTGATGATGATATGGCGATGATGTGGCACGTTGACTCGGTCAACTGGTGATGTGGATGATGACGTGGCTGACAGGTGGAGTGACATGTGGAGACACATGGCGATGGCGACTATCGGCACTGTAGGATGATGACACGTGGCACGGCGCATGTTAGCAAATCGGCTGTGATGGTGACACGTGGCACGACGCACGTTAGCAAAGTCAAACTTTTCTCAGATTCTGACTTGTGGACCCGGCGCACGTTAGCACTGTTTGGCGTACGTTAGGCGTCGCGACGCCATAGGCTTGCCCGTCACGACGCAGCAAATTACTAAAATGCCCCTTTTTGTCCAATTTTCACTGTTTGGCCCCAAATCACCTCCAGAATGTCCTGAACTTTATTTATCTACAAAATAACACAAAACATATCAAAATATTCACAAAACTCAAGAAACTGTACAAAATATTAGGTTAAATGAGTGGGAAATAGTGATATAATTACCACTCATCAACTATCTAGGGTTGTGAATCCTTCCAATATTCTTCTAATGATGAAGTGATTATCTTATGTTTGTGTAATATGTCAGTTTATTAATCTGGAACACAAAGTTATACAAAAGCCTATCTCGATGGTCAGATGCAAACACCCAAAGTAATCCAATTAAATATATGTCTATGTTAAACAAGAAACTCTGTATTCATTAAAATTAAGTTCTAATTATGGCTACCCACGCCCGATAGGTATATGTCTATCCTGGAAGGAAATCTCTAAGGTGAGATCGTGAGCTATTGAGTCTAAGGCTGAAACCTAAAATCCCTTCGTCAAGTTTATTTTAATTTTACCACATCAATCTTATTGGAGGCCACTCAACAAGAAGCATTATGAATAAGACTCAATAAATAAACTAATACATTACACAAGACACAAAATAATCAACTTATAAAACCATTGATATTGAAATTCATCACAACCCTAAATATTGTATTTAGTTATAACACATACCTAGAATTATTAAAGACATAAATAATAGAGAGATTTATTATTATTTTGAGACGATGAACTTAGTTATATTTTCCATGTGAGATTTATTATTTTGATTTAGGCACGAAGCCTATCTTTAAAATATTGATTAGATATTTATATGGATGATACTTTTGAGATGGTTTATATAGAATTTATTTATATTTGTGTGGTGATGTTATATATTATGTTTTAACACAATATCACAGGGAATTAGTCCACATTATAGGGGAAATTATGTCAGTTTATTGACTCCATGTCACCTCCACCCTAACTAAAGGGATGAGTTTGACATTTGATTTTCTATACTAATCTAATTAGTACATAAAATATTCAAGATATTTCTTAGTCTTCAACTTTTGACTCCACGAATTGTCTTTCAGAAATTTTGCTCTTCGAGTTGTAACTTTCGGAATATATAGATATGATGCTTCATGAAGTCGTGTGCTCACTACGACCACATTAACTTTTTGGTTCGTAAGATACACTTTCATATAGTAATCACCTTCACATGTTGCTGTTGAACTCATTAAGCCTATGCTTACCATAACTTCCCACAACCGCGATCCACATCTATCAAATATTGCTTAATTACTACTTTTTGTGTTCTCTTTGGCAACGTGCTCATATGTTACATAAAAAAAATTAAAAACAATATTTGTTTTAATTTTTAAAATGGCCTTATGCCCTTACAATCCCAAAAAAAACACTAATAAAATCAAAAGCCAAAACAATTTATGATCAATGCAATCATAAAATAAATAAACATTCATCACATGAATTTATTTAATCACATAAAAATATTTATTTTATGCCCACTTATTATGGAGATAAAATTTTATTTTTCATGTATTTCAATATTGACCGGCGTAATCACACGGGTATAACGCAAGTGCACGTATCGTTCATGTTGGTAATTCTAGGGTCCCAAGTCACAAATCAAGCATGAACATGTGTGAATACATTCGAGAAGTCGCGGAATACTTACATCGAGCGGTTGAGTGACGCTTTGACGAATAAAAATTATGTTTTGCTCACAGTGGACTGCTCACGGCAGTGGAGTGAATTCCTCATTGGTTCGGCCTTCAATCAACAAGAAACCAAGCTCCAAGCTTCGTCATTTAATTCCCGACTCATGGGTGGACTTCCCTATCACCTTCACATTGATCCCGGAGTGTGCTAGCACTCTTGATTTTGCCACAAAATCACACTGCTTCCCTTCACTGCTCACAATTTTTGCCCAGCCAAAACAGAACAGCAAATGCGTGAGAGAGAGGAAGAAAGAGAATAGAGAGAGGAGGGAAAATGTGTTATGCGTTTTGTGATTACCAAAAGTGTATTTAATACACTTGAAACGAAATTAAAATTCATTTCCAACACATTTAGCTTTAATTGCCAACCACACACATTACGCATCACATCAAGTCACCTCAATCAAGTTGTCAAGTCACATCACTCAAAGTGATAAGTGATTTGACGCTTGATGCGACTAGCGATTTGACGCTTGATTTGACTCGCGTGCCGCACTCGAATTCGAAATACGAATGCGCTCGCAAATAATCTCAGGCTCGGATTCGCTAATTCCAAATTAATGAATTTTCCGTTGCGTCGTAATTAAATGATTACGCCTAGAAATATCACAATTCACGTCGCTAACGAATTAATTCTAAATTAATTCGTTTGCCCGAATTAAAATCTTATTTTTATTCCGCGTCGAAGTCCAATTTCGTTTAATATATCGAATATATTAATTAATTGATTAATTCCAAATTAATCGTTCTTTCAATTTAATTGATATTTTATCCCAGATAAAATATCTCCGCAATTAATCCCAGATTAATTTTCTCTCTCATCTAATTAATCCCAGATTAATTAAAGTGCGAGTCATACGTCTTCGGTTAATCTTTGGGAAGCGACCCATGAGATCCCCAGATATGTTGGCAGTAAATTCGGTCGTCGGACTATCCGAACACGTAAGTACCTCGTACTACGTTTATACCGAATTACAAGACAAGGTTGGCTTCTAGCAAAGCGCCATGCCTCCCCAATTCTCCAGAAATATCCTTACAGGAATAAAGGATCTGTATCAGGCATAGTATACGTAGTATTGCGTATTTATGTCCAGTATCAGATGATCACATGCAAGGCCTAAGGCTGGTACAGTGTCTGCCCCGTACGAAGCATATATCGGATTACGAGCAACTAGTCTCTTTAATATCGGATAATCATGACCAAGTCATATTATCCCGAAGGTTGCAACCTTATTTAGAGAGCCAATTCTGTATCCCTGCACGATCATCAACTCCATATGACTGAAGTGACACTTCCGTCTCGACATCACACCCAAAACACTACGATTCTCGATATACCCAGAATTGGTGTACACAGAAACCGGTTAAAGCCCTGAATGACCTCAACCAAAGTATATTGATTGTCGTATACATTAGCGGTGCAAGTCTGAGGTTAAGACCAAATATACCTACCCTGATTTCAGATTTCCATAGACACATAGTCATAATACCAATGGAATTCCGAGGGGGTCTTATCCAGGGCGAAGCTGTTTCCCGTACCATCGGTAAAACATAACCTCCTATTACACTTGCATGAGTATCCTATACCCAAATATATGAGAACTATGTCGCTGTGCCATCACAACGCGCACAAGTGTAATACTAGTCTTTTACGCATTCATCGATGTCCAATCTCGATAATGCTCTGACTATGGATATTTAATGATTTATCCTTCATGGACTGATACTGTCTCATATCATTCTCCATCCAGGAACAAATCATAAGGACCTCTCATCATTTATACATCTAGGTGATTTAATCACAAATGATAAGAATGCAATCTCATTTGTCACATAGTTCATTTGTACAACAACACCGTGATCTGTACAAATAGTGACGCTATGGGTCATAATTGTCCAACAATCTCCCACTTGGCCTATAGCCAGTCACTCGAGTGCTTGACACCCGAACTATGTACTGTTGGCTCAAACTGCTGAGAAAAGGCTTTCGTCAGCGGATTTGCTTGACTATCATCTGATGCGATTTATTCGATCATCACATCGCCACGATGTATGATCCGAACGAATTGGATGAATATCGAAGTATCTATCTGTATCGTTGATGAGACCATTAATTCTTTAGCCTGTGCTGACGCCTAGCTCAGCTGCTAACAGAACTATATCTAATCTAATTAGATTTGTTATCGACCCAGAAGGTTTCTATTGCCGCCTCAGCTGCAGAAATCACCCACATTTGTTGTTTATTCGGTAACAGTATCTTGCGTGGAAGATTTCCAGCTCACTGTACCGTTATTCAAACTGTATAATACCGTTTGCGACTTTTAGTCGTCTTTATCGGTTTAGGAAACTTGCTACAGTGATCCCAGTCACTTCAAGTTCTCCTTCTCCACAGATTAAGACAGCATCCTTAGTTCTCTAAGATACTAACGGATGTTCTTAACTTCAATCCAGTGACTATCACTCGGATTGGCCTGTTTGTGAATCCATATGCTCAAAGAGTATGAGACACCAGGTCGCGTACATTTTTCAATGTACGATTCCACAGAGAGTTTTCTAAAGCCAAGCTTTCTCCGATAGTTTTTATATGGGAATATCATTTCCAAGAAATGACATATTATCATTATATATATATATTTAGGACAGCCACTGTCAGTGCACTCCCACTAACCTCCTTATATACACAAGAATCATTTCGTTTTGAAATAAATCATATACCATTATGATTACCTAAAAACGATAATTCCAAGAACCTATGCTTGCTTCAATCCAAACATGGATCGAATAACCCGCAAACCTTGTTTGCTAGTTATGGTACGAAAAAACCGACAGGATGTTATAAACATCCTCCGAAAGGTTTCCTTTTCAGGAAAGCGATTTTCCCGTTAAGCTGACATATTTTATAAATGAAATACGCAGCTTTAGCAAGCATTATCCAAATGGATTTACCGTGGCAACAGTTAAAGGTTGAATCGTAATCAACACAATGTTGATAACGATACCTTTCTGCTAAAAGCCTAGCTTTACATGTTGGTATGTTGCCATCAATGTACGTCTTCCTTGAAGACTTATATAGTACCAATAGACACAATGCCTTGTGGTACATCAACTAGTTCTAAACATGTTGATATACATGGAATCCATTTCGGATTCATATGGCACTTTGCCATAATAGGGAGTCGATACGTTGTATCACTTCCTCATCATAGTCAGTTGGTATACCTCAATAAGATAGACATCTTTATGAGGTGAGATCAGAAACCCATACCCCAGATTGTTTTCTGACTCTCTCTGACTTATGTGGTTCTTGTGTATACGAAGATTAATAGTAATAGTTTCATCCTTGATGAACTATTTGTGTTCCATTAGGAATCGGTGCCTGGAATAATATTACTCTGATTCTCATCGAGTTTTACTATCCTCCCACTTACCACTGCATATTGGTATTCCTCTTAGGAAAACTGCATGGTGAGCAACAATCTAATTGTTCTCTCGTGAGTTGTATAAGTACAATACTTATGTTATCCCTAGGATAACCTACAATTGGCACGAAATCTGTCAAACAGATTTTTATGGAACCTTATTCTAAATAAGTTCTGCACTGTTAAAGTGTATCCATTGAAGGAAATGGTAGCTCAGAGCGACTCATGATTAACCTTTATCATGTCCAACAAAATTCGGCTTATCCGTTCGGACACACCGTCACCTTGACGTGTTCCGGGAGGAGTCCTCATTTGAAAGAATACTATACTCTTTCAAGTATATTAGAAACTTATTGCTTAAGTATTTTCCATTACGGTCTTACCGTGACGGTATAATACTATAGCCGATCTGTTTGTCTACTTCGTGTCGAAACTTTAAAAGTTTCCGATTTGTGTTCTTCAAAAGAAACACATAACCATAACGCGATGCCACATCCGTAAGGTCACGAAATATTTATATCCACATCTAGCCTAGCTAGACATGGGTCCACTTGCTTCACTATGAACTAGGGCTAACAGATTGGTGGCATTTACACTTTTACTAAGTAAATAGTGTTTTAGGCATATTGCCCAATAAACTAGATTCGTAGACTTTATTTGATTGGAATCAAATCAGTCCGAGTACCAACTCTTCAAAAGTGTGGATATACGAGTCTTGTTTGATTGTGTCCCAGACTACAACGCCACAATATGTTTCATCTGATCAAATCAGTTTGAGCTATTTGTTTGTCATTATATACGTTTGAGATTTATTTATATTCAAAATATAAATTCTGTTATTCACATCTAATGTGTTTATCTCAATATCATCTTTATATAATGAAACACTTTAGTGTTCTAGAATATAAAGGTTTACCCGCAGCGGGTTAAACACTGATATAGAGATAATGTTTCTAGTCAAACTAGTTACATTATAACAGTTTCATGGTCCTGCTCATAGCAGATTCTGAACATCAGTATATATTTATGTACCACACTAAGTATTTAAAATCCAATTTCAATACTAGTAGTGAACATAATCTTGACAAACATATTTGAAGTCAGAGCCTTGCTCGTTCTTCAATTCCTTCGTGTCTACTTTGTTCAAACGGCAGTCACGCTTCCGCGATCCCGTTTGCCACAATTTAGGCAGACATTTTGGGATATGTCCTTTATCTTTCTAAAAGATTATAATGATTGTGCCTTTGCCCATTTCAACACCCCATAAGCCTTTGGCCAAGCCTTGGCCTTCTAGAATATCGAAGTAAGGTGCGACTTGCGCTACTTGCCTAATTGCAAACTTTGACTTTGTCTCCTTGAGAATAGTCATTAACTCTCTAAGAGTTTACTATTGTAATATTAGTACTTCTAAAATCTAAAATAGATCTTTGAAGATCCTTCAATTTCTTTATCATACTTTAAGGATCTAATCCTTAGTTCTAATTCAGAAATTAAGGAGTATATTGCGGTAAGTATAATGGATTAAGTACCAAAGTTATCATCACATTAATCTTCCAAAGATTATGCTCTACTATTTGCTTAACTCCGGGCTTTAGGCATAATATGTTATTTTATCAAATAAAGTAACTTATTATTTTTTTCCAGGACCATCCTGAAATTTATTCCTAATTTGAAAATTAAACCATTTAAACACATTTTCCCTAGGATTATGTATTAAACGTCAATCTTTCAATTTATATCTTGATTATAATAGTCCAACTATTTAATCAACGATTTAGGTACTATTTAATATAATGATTACTATAGTCCAACTATATAATCAACTATACTTTAATAGAATAAAAATCAATTATATTGATTACTATAATCCAATTATAAAATCAACTATAAATTATTAGTTTGAATATATAGTCCAACTATTTATTAAAACAACATCTAAATATTAGTCCAACTAACATTTAATTTATAACGACGAATGATATTGTTTGAACGCGTATGGCTAGTAATTGAATGAATATTGCAAATTCAATTCTTGCCTCCCACTATTTTTCGGCGAACCTCTAACCCTCTGTCGAGTACTCGGGAAACCGCGTTTCCTAGTGGGCTAGGATCCCGTTAAATATCACACAATCTTGACTTTGGCCAACAAATTGTATGATAATTAACTAGATAGATCTCTAAGATCGATTGGATCCAATCCAATTCCTAGATCCGGTAGGGGGACATCCAAGTCCGAAACATATATCTTATATATGCCAATACATCCAATGTATTACCTAACCTTTTTCCTCTGAATCAACTAAGCCTTGGCTTTGGCACAACAAACTTAGTGATCCCAGTTAAGCGCGACCCATTGACCATGGAAAGCTTTGTAATCAATGTCGATGGACAATAAGTGGTATTGACTTTGGCCAACAAACCACAACTTGGACAAGACACTGACATGTAACAAAGCCTTCGTGATTCAAACACATCTTCGACAGACAAAGGCCTTGACTTTGGCCAACAAACCAATGTCGTCTTAGATCTTGAGTGAGAATCACTCAATGGAAGGAAAGATGCTTAATATTTTGCGAGGGTTTTTTGAGTGCAAATTGGCAGTCAATTTATTATCTTTGTTAAGGTCCCATCATCATACACCCTTAAACATGCATTCTAAATACATAATAAAGCGCATATGAAAAATAATAATGATATGTGGATGGATACTTTACACAATGATCCTAGATCAAATCTCTCCATTTCTCTCTCCCGCTAACACATGTATTACTTCTACCCGTTACACTACACTTCTAAAGAAACCTCATTTACATTGAGGGGAATAGGTGAGAAGAGAATACAAAGAATAGATAGGTAATAAGGCTGGACACGCAGGTCCAATTAATAAATCGAATTTATTACAACAATTTCTAAAATTTCCCCACCCATCTAATATCCATCTGATATACATTATTCATGCAACCATGTATTCACACAAGCATATTATCAATCAATCTAATTAAATTAATTAATCTGATAATTAGTGATCATCCAATGTTTAAACAACGATTTGATTTTGTTCGAGTCAAATTCGTTTTTGCGAATAAATACTTAAAGTATGAATTCTCGAATTAAATTAAACTACATAATTAAATCCAATTCAATATGCATTTAATTCTAATCCGCTTATTTAATTCCAAATTAAATATCACACTTTGATAATAAACCTTTATGACTTAAATTCCAAATTTAATCGTTACGGGTCTCAAAGCCCGATTAACGTCCAACGTCAATTTAATTAAAGTCCAATGGGCTTTTAATTAATTTCTTAAGGCGTGGACTTTTGGTCAACTCGGGTCAAACCGAATAACCAAAATCCAATCCGGGAGTTACCCCATAAGCCTAGAAATCAATCTTGGCCCATTAGGCCCAATTAAACTTTAAAGGTTCATTAAGTTGCATTTGGGCTTTATGGAAGCGGTTTTGGGCCCAATTGGATCCAATCCAATTTGCCTTAACCTAACTTTGTACAACAAAGCCCATTAAGCCCAATGACAACATTTAAGCCCAAATACAATTTCAAGCCCAATTTAATTAAACACAAAAATTCCAAATTTCTCATTTAATTAAACAAAGTGCATTAACATAATTAATCACCCAAATCAATATTTCCAAAACACAAATTAGGCTAATTAATCATGCTCATCTACATCAATTAGTGTCCAACACAAATTAATCAAAAATCAAACCCAATCATGCTTCTAATGCTCTCGGCAATTTGGGGATTTTACGTCCGATTCGAATTCAATTCAATTAATTCCACAATCGACATTACATCATCATCCCATATGATTTCCAACACATCCAATTGTCAAAAATCAAAAATCCCAAGACATATTAGGGCTAGACCAATTCGGCCAACACAAAGAAATTGGGGAAATTTGTTCCAAACACAATTTAAAGTGCGAGTCATACGTCATCGGTGAATATTTGGGAAGCGACCCATGAGATCCCCGGATATATTGGCAGTAAATTCAATCGTTGGACTATCCGAACACATAAGTACCTCGTACTACGTTTATACCGAATTACAAGACAAGGTTGGCTTCTAGCAAAGCGCCATGCCTCCCCAATTCTCCAGAAATATCCTTACAGGAATAAAAGATCTGTATCAGGCGTAGTATACGTAGTATTGCGTATTTATGTCCAGTATCAGATGATCACATGCAAGGCCTAAGGCTAATACAATGTCTGCCCCGTACGAAGCATATATCGGATTACGAGCAACTAGTCTCTTTAATATCGGATAATTATGACCAAGTCATATTATCCCGATGGTTGCAACCTTATTTAGAGAGCCAGTTCTATATCCCTACGCGATCATCAACTCCATATGACTGGAGTGACACTTCCGTCTCGACATCACACCCAAAACACTACGATTCTCGATATACCCAGAATTGGCGTACACAGCAACTGGTTAAAGCCCTGGACGACCACAACCAAAGTATATTGATTGTCGTATGCATTAGCGGTGCAAGTCTCAGGTTAAGACCAAATACACCTACCCTGATTTCGGATTTCCATAGACACATAGTCATAATACCAATGGAATTCCGAGGGGGTCTTATCCAGGGCGAAGCTGTTTCCCGTACCATCGGTAAAACACAACCTCCTATTACACTTGTGTGGGAACACAGGAGCTGGGGCGACGCATGCTGTCCCGGGCTCGGGGGCATAGTTGGGAGTACGGAGTAGCCAACAGAGGACTAAACCGGAGAATAAGGGAGTCGCCACCCGGTGTGAACCGGGACAAAGATTTAAGGCCGCACTCACCCCTCGCAAGGGAAGACCTCAAACCATTGGGTTCGGAATGGTCCCTTACTTATGCCACTTGTAATATAAAGATTTATGCAATAATCCAACCAAGCCTATGACATATATTTCCAAGTGCACCACAATCCTAAATTCACATGCTTAAAAGTAAAGTTTACATCTAACATACATGGAATCAAATCTTATTGCCAAATTCACATGCTTAAAGGTAGGCCTTTGCAACAACAAGCACATAACGCCATAAGAATTCAATCATTCATGTAAACATAAACACAAACAGTCATGGTAACATTTGCATGTAATATAAAGGAAATCAAAATGACAACAAATAATGTAATAGGCGCATTATGCAAAGAAGCATATAAAATATGGTCAAAATAACCGCATGATAAATGAAATTAATACAAACACATAACTTGAAAAGATGAAGAAAGACACGAATTTAAATATGCCAATCCAAGATGCAATTTTACATTAAAGATGAACATGCCATAATGTGATGCTAAATGATGCAACTAACATGAGCACAAACATGCACGTGAATACTTTTCCAAGTGGTACGTGGAATTGTATCCCAAGTACAGACCGCACTATCGTCCATTCGGAATCGGCTATGGAATTTACGTCTGGGTTTCCATCCGATATACCACAAGAAATAATGTCACAACATGGATGCATAAATTGTAATACATTAAGCCAAGACTAAGGTAGATGATGCAATTATATGGAATTTCATAATACATGCATGAATAAGGCAATGATGTACAAAAGAATCAGTGACATGACAAGAAGCGCGGCGAAGCATCGTGGAAAATGATCTTATCCCCGTGAAACGGAGGGCCTTCAATCCGACTTACTAAGCCCATGCGCAATGAACACATAATATGCATAAAATAAAGGCATAATAACAAAGACAAGATATCGGACTTTGTATATCCGATTGAACACATCTCACGTCCAATAAAATATACGTCATCCGGCGCGGCGAAGCATCGTGGTAAGGATCTTATTCCCGTGAAACGGAGGGCCTTTAATCCGACTTACTAAGCCCATGCGCAAAAAACACATAATATGCATAAATAAAGACAAAAGTAAACACAAAAATACTCGGCGCGGCGAAGCATCGTGGTAAGGATCTTATCCCCGTGAAACGGAGGGCCTTTAATCCGACTTACTAAGCCCATGCGCAATAAACATATAATATGCATAAAATAAAGGCATAATAATAAAGACAAGATATCGGACTTTGTATATCCGATTGAACACATCTCACGTCCAATCGAATATACGTCATCCGGCGCGGCGAAGCATCGTGGTAAGGATCTTATCCCCGTGAAACGGAGGGCCTTTAATCCGACTTACTAAGCCCATGCGCAATAAACACATAATATGCATAAATAAAGACAAAAGTAAACACAAAAATACTCGGCGCGGCAAAGCATAGTGGTAAGGATCTTATCCCCGTGAAACGGAGGGCCTTTAATCCGACTTACTAAGCCCATGCGCTTTTCTCATCATTACATAAATAAATAACGTGCAGAAAATTAAATGGCGGAATAATTAAACAACTCAAAATTAAACAAAAGAACATGCCGTTTACTCAAGTGGTACGTGGATTTGTGGCCCGAGTACAGATCATACTACCGTCCATTCGGAATCGGCTATGAAATTTACGTCCGGGTTTCCATCCGATATACCTCAAGAGGCGACACGCCTTTCATTTTATCCAATGCCCACAACACACATCATATTTATAACACATACATATTTATCTACTCAAGGGCGCAACATACATTTAAACACCATAATCATGCGAATAATGCTCAATGAATAGTAAAAACGAAACTGAAAACAAGTGTGAAAAATACCCTCAGGTCTAACCTTTTTTGCCGACTTTCGGGCTTGCGTTTCGCGGAGATCGGAAGGGTAAAGCTCCTCAACTTTTCTGGTTCACTGGTCTAGCGTCTTAACTCACTGTTTTGCTGTTTTGCTTGCTGTTTGGTCTCCGATTTGCTGCTGTTTTCGCTGTATTTCTGCTCACTGTTTCAGCTCACTGTTTTGGTGTTTTAGGCTACTGTTTTTGATGTTTTTAAAGGCTTTAAGTGCAGAATTTTTTGTGATATCTTAAGGATTAAAAGTGCAGTTTTTTATGTAGTTTTTTTTAGTGTTTTAGGGGCTTTTTTAGGGTGATTTTACTGCTGTTTGGGCGTGTAAAACAGTGCAGTTTTTTTTGGTGTTCACTGCAGTGCTTTTTTTGTTGTAATTTTCAGTGATGGAGGGCTGCAGTATAGGGCTGGTTTCGGTGATGTGTGGGGGGTTTACGGAGGTGGTTTTCAGTGGTGGTTAGGGGCTGTATTGGTGGTTGTATTGGCTACAGAAATTCGGCTATGGAGGGGTGCAAGGGAGATGGTGTTCACGGCTAAGGAGGATGAGATGGAGAGAAAATTTTCTGTCTTAATTTCTTTGCTTTGGCCGTGAGTCTTGGTGTGTTTCTAGGGCTTGGGCGTGAATTAGGTTGTGTGTAGGAAGAGAATGGCTTTGGTTAGGGGTTGTTTATATAGAGAAGGGTTAGGGCTTCACCTTGTCTCACAAGGAAGGGATTTGGTGCATTCAATAAGGATATGATTTAGTACTAGGTAAGGAAAGCAATGGATTTGATTGGGGGACATGTCTTGGCTAGATTAGGAATACAATATATTTGATTGGTTAGGATTAGGCATTTAATTTGTTAGATTAGGAAGTCAATATTTTTAATTTGTTATGATTGATTTTAATTAGGTATATCATCTTTTTAATTTAGGTATATAACATATTTAATTTGTTTAATTTAGGTATATGTTTATTTTATGTTTGGTAAATATTTTAATTCAATTATTTAATTAATTTAATTATTATTTTATTTAGTTAATGTTTTAATTAATATTTATTTATTTAATTTGGGGGTATTTTAAGGGTGATGGGCGTGTGGGCCTTGGTGGGTGGGAGTGGGCTTGGCTAGGTGCATGTTAATTTAGTTAAGTGTTTGGGCTAAGTTTGTGTGGGCTAGGTGGGTGTGTAGGCTAAGTTCATGTGGACTAGGTGTGTGTGGGCCGGGTTTAGGTGTCTCGGGGCGAGCATAAATTTAAAACAGAAAACAAACGAGTTACTTGAAGCCAAACTAGTGAACTTAATCCGTCAATGAGTCAATTATTGACTCTTCCCTTCCGATGTCCGTTTCCCGCGGTTTCCGTAACTTAAAAGGTAGTTGTCTCCAAATAAGACTCCTCATCGAGTTTCACATGCAAAAATGCAATGCCTACAACTTGCATGAGTATCCTATACCCAAATATATGAGAACTATGTCTTTGTGCCCTCACAACGCGCAGAAGTGTAATACTAGTCTTTTACGCATTCATCGATGTCCAATCTCGATAATGCTATGATTAGGGATATTTAATGATTTATCCTTCGTGGACTGATACTATCTCATATCATTCTCTGTCCACGAACAAATCATAAGGACCTCTCATAATTTATACATCTAGGTGATCTAATCACAAATGATAAGAGTGCAATCTTCTTTGTCACATAGTTAATTTGTACAACAACACCGTGATCTGTACAAATAGTGACGCTATGGGTCATAATTGTCCAACAGTTCAAGTAGTATAAAAATATCGATCCCACGAGGACTTAATTTCTACTGTTGTTATTAATTATTGATACTATTTATTTACAGGTATCTAATTAAAGGGAGAATGGATTGATTGCTTTTGGTTGGTTGAATGTGAATTTGCTAAATAAATAAATAAAGACACAAAAGAAAATACAAAGGAAAAATAAACAAAAGACACAAAAATCTAGGGTTGTGATTCCACACAATATTATTCTAATGATGAATTGATTATCTTATATATGTGTAATAAATTAGTTTGCTAACCTGGAACACGAAGATATGCAAAAGCCTCTTCCGATGGTCAGATGCAAATACCCAAAATAAACCAATTAATCATATTCCTATGTTAATCAAGTTACTTGAATTCATTAAGTTCAAGTTCCAAAAGTGGCTACCCCCGCCCAACAGGTATATTCCTATCCTGTAAGGAAATCTATTAAAGGGTTATCTATCCTCAATGAAGATCGTGGGCTATTGAATCTAAGGCAGAAACCTAAAATCTGTTCGTCAAGTTAATTTTAAGTTTACCAAATCAATCTTATTAATGGCCAATTAACAAGAAGCATTAAGCTTAAGACTCAATAAACAAACTAAAAAATTTCCCATAAAAAGAAAATCAATTATTAAGTGTGTGGATATTGTGTTTCATCACTTCCCTAGAATAAAAATAAAATTTAGGGGGTTGGGGATCCACCTTTACTATTTCTAATTTAGAAATCTCCCTTACTATAATATAGAATTTATCAGTGATATTACCAACCAGCCATATAGACGGTATTCTCATTAAGTCAGATTTTAATTAAGTCCGACCGACCATAAAGGCGGTATCATTATTTATCCATAAACCAGCCATATAGGCGGTAATCATCTGTCACATAAAGATCGGCCATATAGGCGGTGTCACATTATGTCAAATAAATAAAACCAGCCATTAAGGCGGTATAACCTTTTATGTTAAATTATAATTTCCATATTATAATTAAGAGAGATTAATCTAAACTAAAATAATAAAAGCTTCACCCTTCCCCATCGGAAAATTAACTACAAAACATAAAAGAAAATAAAAGAAAATAAACTACTACTATTACTGAAAATAAAAATGCATAAATTAAATACTGAAAATAAATACAAATAATATGCAATCCTTAAATTCCTTACAAAAACCTAAGGAAAACATGAGAATTACAAATGAAATGGCTTGGTATTTATAGGCAAATCTAAAGGCTTCCACAAATCTCTCCACCAATTGCTCCACCAAACACTCCACCAAACACTCCACCAAACATGCCACAAGACACTCCACAAAACACTCCATCAAATATGCAAGCATGTTTTGTGGAAGTTTGACAATTGTAAATTGTCATTTTCCATTTTTTTATTTTTTGATAATGACTTTAGTAATTACACAAAACACATTAGAGTATTCGTTAATTTCGGTCTTGAAAATTTCAGAATTCGAAATTATTTAAAATTTCAAAGTTGTAAATCTTTGAGTCTTCTTTAATCTGAAACTTGAATCAGCTCAATCAGATATCGGATGAAAAGGTTATGGCCAAAATACCAAACTTGCGCAAAATTAGAATTTAGGAGTGCACTTCGTGACGCGTACAGTAAATTTTCGTTTTTGACCTTTTTTTGCTTCGGATTTCATCGTTTTAGCCCCGAGTTGATTCCATTAAGTCCCAATATTATTTTTATCTGCAAAATAAACAAAAACACATCAAAACGTTCATAGAACCCGAGAAACTAAACAAAATATTAGGTAAAATGGGCGGTAAATTTTGATATATTTTCCGCTCATCAAATATAAAAATAAACAAAACATAATTATCACAAAACTAAAATTAAAATAGAAGCTTAAAATACTTGTTAACCTGCTCTGATACCAATTGTTGGAGTCGATCTCATGAACTGTGAAATTTGTGTTTAGACCCCGAAATCGGATAAGTTTAATCTTGAACTTTTTAACCCAAAATTCAGATCCAAAACAGTCCCGAAACATAAGCCAATTCGGGTGCACTGCCTTGTTCATAATTTTCTGTGACCATTTGTTGATCACGTCCAACTTTGTTTCATGTAAGAGATGGCTCTCTCACGCATACACGTCATATGCATGGTTCACAAAAAGAAGCAGCACATCAATTTTACTTCTTTGTTCAATTGATTTGCAAGAGAGGTTTGCATGCATGCACGTGGGTTTGTAATGCATGTACACGCAATTTATTAAGATCAAATTTCCTTGATAGTTATCAATTTATTAATATTTTATATGTGAGTTAATATTAGACTATCTAATTATTCAATGGATTTCAAAAGTCTAATGAGCTAACATGGGGACTAAATAGACTTACAGCTCCGAGCTCCAATAATATTGAAATATTGATTAAAACTCTTTAATCGAATATCTTTAATTATTAACATCATGATATTCTATTAAAAATATGAAGTTGAACTCTCGTTATTATAGATATAGTTTATACTAATCCACGTCGGTGTCCACTGATATAATCACTGCATAAGATTGACCCTCCACGAGTATGTCATAATTAGAGTCGGGTCATAATATTCGATGTATCCCTTTAATTATTTTTATACTGTGAGTACTATTGATTCTCTATTTATTCATAACAATTATGAATATTATCTTTCTATTCGCAATAGAAAAATTCGAGCGCTCTAATTGTTCAGGTACTGAATCAGCCTTTAAGAAAGATACTCATCTTCTCTCGCAAAAAGGAGTGGACTCCATATCTATGTAAAATGTCCACAGCCACACACCAAAGCATATCCCTAAAGTACGAAGTTATTGATCGAGACTGTTACACCAATCTCACTCATGTAAATCAAATGACATAGCCTGCCATGCAAGAGTTTGTAATACACTCAGGATTCAAATTAATCCATATATGATCATCTATTAGACTGATATGAATTTCTTTATTTAACAAATATTAAAAGAAATTCATTTATGTCTTGGTCCAGTCCTATATGATATCATCTAATAAAATGCCTTCATTCCCATGTCACCACATGAACGATCCTGGATCAAAGTCTTCATACAATTATGAAATGGATCACAACTGTAGATAAACCATAAATAAAATGTCCATCTTTGTTTGCTCTCTACGGACTATTTTAGTTACTAATTTCAAATTTAAATCTTCTTGTGTATGATACTCATACAATAAGTCTGAA
This sequence comes from Zanthoxylum bungeanum, assembly GCA_019454045.1. Classification (NCBI taxonomy): domain Eukaryota; kingdom Viridiplantae; phylum Streptophyta; class Magnoliopsida; order Sapindales; family Rutaceae; genus Zanthoxylum; species Zanthoxylum bungeanum. Next base: position 89,115 of record SKCR01021657.1, read on the forward strand.
AGTACATAAGTAATCATGAGCACACAAGATAATTTATATTATGTAAATTTAAAACAAACATTTTGATAAATGAAATCTGCAAATTCATATATTAAAGTAAATTTCGTTTACATGTTGTATCCCGTGCGCTAGGGCATATATCCCAATGAAATCCACCTTGATACGGCAATGAGATGCAATATGACCCCATTTTTCTTGCTTTTGTAACATTAAAATAGATTGCATTCATTCAGAATGTATCCAAACTTGGTGCAGGTACAACAGAATTTCTGCCCACCTCTTACTTAGAAATTTTTGTTCAAAGTTGCAAGAGCAATATCATCTCATGGAAGCTTAAGTAATCTTAATCGAGTTTCATAAGAAGATAAACAAGAACCAACAATTTCTAACATGCGCATAGGAGACTGACATAATAAAGAGTCTCTCCAAGATTCAAATAATCAATAAGAATCATAAGAAATTGGATTAACCTCACTCAATCATGGTGATCATCATATTTTTTTTGGCATCAATAGCACAATCCAATGTTGGTTCTAAAAGAGCAAGTTGATCCCAAACAAAATCCTTTTGCCCAGAAAATTAGTAATAGACTAGCCTCTCTCTTGTTTCAAATTATATAACTCCTCTCATAGTTAGTATTAATTAGATAGATTAGATGTAGTGTGCCTCATTTCAAGCAGATCCCATACATTTTTTGCAGTTTCATAGTGGCCAAATTGGTGATGAATAGATATAATAAAAATATCCTAAAACCATGTCAGAATCTGATGATTTTTACTATCTCAATCCTCTAGGCAGTCAACAAATTTGTCAGCAGTTTTATCTGTAGTTTGTTTAGGAAGCTTAATATCACCAACAACATATCGCCATAATTTTCAGCCTCTGAAAAAACTATGTATACCTTGACCCCAGAGTTTGGAATTAGAGCCCTGAGAATACTAGCGATGGGTTGTATAACATTCGATTTGTCCATGATTAAATTGTAAAATTACAAAATAAATAAATAAAATTCCTAAAAAAAACTAGAAAATATTAAAGAGACCCATAATATTCTGAAATTTCAACAAATGACAGAAGGTTTGAAAATCTAACAAACTAGTCCAGAGACGCAACAGCCCCGGTAATCGATCCAGAGATGATGGGGTCTAGAACACACAATGATGAGCACAATGGTGACAGCGGTGGAGTGAAACGAGCGGTGGTGGAGGTGAATCGAAGGTGGGTTTGAGTGGTGGTGGTGGTTGCGTGGCTACAGGCAGTAGGCAGTGGTGATGGCTAGGGTTTGAGTGTTTGGAAATAAAAATAACGGTGTGGCTAGTATTTAGTTATTTAGAAATAGGGATAGTGGAAATTAGGATGGATTGTCTGCAAACCAGACCTATTTGGAAATAGTAATAGGAAAGATTAACCTAGGCATCTGATATTATGTGAAAAACTTGAATAAGGATTGAAGAAAATTGTTATGCTTTTCTTACTTCTGTAGAATATATATGTTACATAGGCGTATGTTATTTTCGTTCTATTTGAGATGATATTTTGGATTTTGCTAGTATTTAGATTCGAAGGTCCATCATATTTATTGTGAAGCTAACCAGGTTGCCGACTCCTTAGCTTGCTTTGGGGCTCTTGGTCATTTTTTCGTCTCTTGTTGATTTTCCTGTTAAATCTATTGGTTATATTTCTTTACATCGTTCCAATATTCTTTTATCGTTTTCTTATGTAATTATATCCATGATTTTCTTCCGCCATAAGAGAAGTTTTCTTTAATAAAATAATCTTCAATTAAAAAAATAAATAAATATTTTGAAAATTTACCCGTTTGAAATTATAATAATAATATGTGTTTGCGCGATTTTTATGCGCGAAGAAGAAAGAGAAACGTGTAAGGTTCAAACCTCCTGAGACAAAGTCCCAGTAAGGGGTGTTTGATTAAGTGAATAAGCCTTTAAGGGGGCGCAAGCACACAAATTACAGTCCTAAGAGTTATAAAACTAAGAAATAAAAAATATGTTCGTTTGAGTCTTCATTTGATCGAGGCCTTCCTCTTTGTACGAGTGAGCTTTTATAGTGAAGCTTGTAAACCGTTTGGGCAGTTCCAGTAACTCCCTGTAGCTGCTGGATCGTGTCTTCAACCGTTGAGCTGTGCGTCTCAACTGCTTGATCGTGGAAGGAAAACTGCTTAACTGCTGTAATTGTGGGATCAACTGCATCACGTGTTCTCGTTCTAATCGCTGCTTCGGTCGTCCTGAATTCTTTGTCGCTCTAATCTAGTGATTACTCTGAGCGCTCTTCCTTTCGTCGTCCTTTTTGCCTTCGTCCTTTACTCTTTCGTTCTATTTCGCTCGAGGGTGATATTTCTTGTTTTGTCAACAATATGCAAAATCAATTACAAACAATCTTATTAAATGTGAATATAATCATCACAATTAATATTATTAATTGATGTATCTTAACATTGTTGATCCTTTATTATCCCCAAATATTAATTACCAAATAAATAAATTGACTTGTATTGTATATAATAAATAAAATTTCTTATTGGGAGGGAGCATTGAGGTTTGGCCAGAAGAGAATGTTTTCTTCGAGCTGTAATGGTTCTAGAGATTTTTAAAAAAAAATGATGAATAATGAATAATGACGTATCATATAGCATTACCATTGGGATTAGAAAGTGATTCATAAAGTGATTCGTATATTCGTTCTAACGAAGTTTGTACCAGACTATCGTCACCTTTTAGAAAGTTAACCGTTGTGCCTGAGCAAGAGCTTGACATACCAAGATCAGCCCGTGGAGATCAGAGATCAAAAGATTCGAGAGTTGAGATCCAGATGTATTTCTTTTGGAAAGGTTTTGTGGACTAATTATCACATTCAGGATGCGACTTGGGAAGATGAACAGGATTTGAAGGAGAAATATCCAGAACCATTCGAGGATTCAAAAATTTCGGGGACGAATTTTTTGTAAGGTGGGTAGATTGTAATACCTTATAAAAAAAATGAAAGATAAACAGTGGGGTATAAGAGAATAAAAAAAATTATTAGCTTTTGAAAGTTTTTTTTAAAGAGAAAGAGGGAGACGCGTTGAAGATAAGGAAAAAGCAAAAAAAAAAAAAAAATTTATCTTTCTCTCTCTCCCAGAGCCCTCTCTCTCTCGGCCTAAACCTTAGAGTCGCCGTTTCCGCTCCTCCGCCGGTCACCTTCAGCCACGCACCGGTCCATCGGAAAGCTGCCGAAGTCAGCTTTCCAGATCCGCAGATCACGAGCCGAAAGGACGCCGGACGCGCCTCCACGCGCCGCTGGAAGGGAGCGATACGTCACCGTTTCTTCTGCAATTTCCGGCCGTCTCCGGTCACTTTTGACGGCCACCTCCGGCGAGTGAACACTTTCCAGGCCGAGATCTTTCCAACGGCAGTGGTCACTTCGAGATCCGACATCGTTTGGGTTGTTTTCCATTTTATAATTACCGGCAATTCGGGAATATTACTGGAATTTGAGATCCGACCGTTGGATCGGCGATCCGATCGCATCAGATTGTTGCTCTCGATAATACGAGCGTTTTGGTATATATATTCACTGTTGATAGTATCTGGTTGTGGGGCCCAATTTTTGGTAGTGGGGCCCGATTTTCGTTGTGGGGCCCGCTTGACTCGTTAAGCGTATCAGCAAGTTCTGAAGCCATCGCTGTGATCCTTGAGATGTTTGTTGACCAGTGGATCTTTCTTTGAGAGGTTTGGAGATCGTTGGAGCTCGGTATGTGATTATTATCATTTTGGGGGTGTAAATGATAGAATTGGAAAGTTTTGGATAATTGAGGGACATGATCGTAATTTTACATTTTTCAGATTCTTGGCGAGGATATAGATTTATTCAGAGCTTGTGCATTGATAGAGGTAAGTACACTCTGTGGTGATTCTCTTAACATATTGTTTGATGATTGATGGTTGTTGTGAGAGTCGGTATATATATATATATTTATATTAAATATATTTTGTTGAGATATAATGTTGAGATATTGAAAGCATGATAATTATGAAATCATGATTATTGAGATGAGATTGATGGATTGGATGTGAGATGTGACTGTGTTTGATGATGTGTGCTGTTGCGTTATGCTGCCGGGTTTTGTATAATAGTGGTCGGAATTGAGATGAGATGTGATGATACATCAGATGATATGAGATGATAGAAAACCTTGGGAGTTGTCATTGAGGTACTCTCCCATTGGTTTTTGATTTGGGGGTATACGGGGACTCCCCCATTGATTATATTTCACTCACATTTTACGAGTTGATATGGTTGGAAACCTTGGGAGTTGTCATTGAGGTACTCTCCCATTGGTTTCAATCCTCTGTTATACTAAACCCGTAATAGCAACCATGTTTGATGGATGTTTGTATTGTTGTGGGATGATTGTATGAGATGATATTATAATATATGCTATATATATATATATATATATATATATATATATATATATATATATATATATATTTACTTATATATATATATACTTATTTTGTGGGTGGTCATGTTGAGAGAATGAGTTTTACTTGCTGAGCTTTTTAAGCTCATTCCCTCTTCCCCAAACATTTCAGGTAGTTCGCGAGAATGGCAGGAGCAGTACCAGATTGGGATCCACGTGCCACAGTTGTATTTTCGGGTTGGTCCAGACATTCGAGTCGTCATTTGCATTTTTTTTAAGTCTTGTGTTGTAAACCATAAATGTTGTGTATACTTTATGAGTTTGTAATTTGTGATGTATTATTTGTGTGTTTTAAATTGGTTGATTTGGCATATAGAGTGCTCGAGCTGAAGTTGATCGCGGACCTCTTTCTAGGGTTGGGCCCGCCCTAGGAAGGGGGTCGTGACATAAATTGACTTGTATTGTATATATGAGAGAAACAAATATATTAACTAACGTTGATACCATACAAGACTCGAAGCTTTCTTCTTGTCATATCATCTGTAAAGATAACAAATAAACCAGCCAAACACAATACGACGGAAAAAACAAACAAGCATAAAAAAAAAAAACAAGCAAGAAATTCAAAAAACAGGCGACCAAATCGGTGAAGTTTTTTTCAACACATTGTATCAATGATTGGATGTTCCAAAGAGCCATGCGTGGACTAATTGCAAAAAAAAAAAGCATTGCTTCATGAAAATGAAATGATGATCACATAAATATGTACGTACACAGAGGTGTGTGTATCTCCTTGTTCCTCCAAACTGAAATAGAATCTCATTGTTGTTCATTTCCCATGGAAACCATCCACGACGAACAAAATCGAATCAGTGAATTACCAGACGAAATCTTGCACCAAATTCTCTCATTTATGACAACAAAATTATCAATTCAAACTAGCATCTTATCTAAAAGATGGCAGCACCTTTGGATAGGGGTGTGCATCGGTCGGTTCGGTCGGTTAATCCTTGATATTTTAACCGTAACCGAAATTTTCGGTTAAATAAAAGTGTGACCGATTTAACCAATTTATGACACATAACCATTAACCAATTAACCATTATATTTCGGTCGGTTATGGTTAATTCGGTTATTAACCAATTAGCCATACTGGAAATGATGTAACATTTTCATTTGCAGAATAAGTTAAGTATCTCTCTTGCTCATTTGAAGTGTAGCTAAAGTTGTATATACGAAAATTGGAATGTAAGGACTTGTTTAGCCAAATCACTCTAGTCCAAAAAACTTCATTATTTTTCCAAATGACCAACTTGTTTCTGAGCTTTGGATCCATCCCAAGACCAATGATGTATGAACCTTCGGCAGAAGATCCTGATCTACGCCCTGATAGGAGAAACCATCGCTTCCATGTTCGCAAGTCAATCTCCAATTCATCCCAGGCAGAAGCGTATCAGTCGGATAATCAAGAGACGATGATGTTGCACGCCTGCAAAGGTTTTATGATTTTGGGAGAAATGATGATTTTGGGATTTTGGAATTTTGTGAATTTTAGTCGGCGCTGGCTGTGGAACAGTGGAAATTAGGTTTTGAAGTATTAGTTTTGGTTTAGGGTTTTGAAGCATATATATATATATATATATATATATATATATATATAGTTTAATTTCGGTTAATCGGTCGGTTCGGTTATACGAATCTCATAACCGTAACCGAACCAAATAACCGAAAAAGTTAAAAATTTTAACCGCAATAACCGATTTAACCGAATTAACCGAACCATAGTAAAAAATGGGTCGGAACGGTTCGGTTAATCGGTTAAAACCGATTAATGCACACCCCTACCTTGGAAATTCACTTCCGCGGTCCACTTCTGTAATTCCTTCCCATATCATCCATTCAGACCCGTCGATTACAGCTTCGTAGACCAAACCCTAGACCACCACCGTTCCCTGGAGCTCCAAAAATTCATCATAGACGCCACTGTCCGAGGCGACCTCTACGCTAACCTAGCCCCAAGGTGGGTTGAGTTTGCCCTAGCCCACCATGTTCAAACCCTAATACTAAATTTCAAAACCTCCCCACTTCCTGAATCAACATTTGACTTCCCACTTTCATTCTACACAAATAATAAATCATTAAAACAATTATCTCTTTGTGTTGCAAATTTAAACCCTCCATTAGGGTTTCAGGGTTTTGCTTCTCTTAAATCTCTTCGGCTCTGGAACTGCAACCTTACTAATGAGATTTTGCACGAAATGTTGCTCAAATGTGAGCTTCTTGAGATTTTAATGATTGATAAGTGTAGAGAACTTAAGAATGTGAAGATTTTTGGACCAAGGCTTAAGCATGTTACGTTTGTAAGGAAGCCACAAAGATATACATTGGTGGAAGTTAATAATGCTCCGAATTTGGTCTCCCTCAAGTATTGTGGAAGTGGCAAGTGCATTTTTTTAGGCTACTTGCCTTGCCTTGTTGAAGCTAAGCTTTTTCTTGATTCTTCAGATAACGTCATAGATGTTGATGTTGTGAAAGCATTGCTTGATGAAAAAATTTCTCATGTTGAGCTTTTTGGTGTGGATTATTGGTTTCTTAGGGTAAGGATTCCTTATCCTTCCTTTTTATCTTTTAATCTGTTTTTGTTTTTAATTTTTTTTATTGTTTGGTTGTTTGATTAATTCATATTTTCAAATGCACAATTCAAATGCACAATTCATAGTTTTATCACATCTAGATGCTCATAATATGATAGGCGAAGTTTTCACTGGATCTGATTATTGTTAGATATCTATTTCAAATACTTTACTCTATTCTTTTAAAAAAAAATAAAAAAAAAATATTTAAAGACAAAAAAATGAAAATACCAAATTTGATTTCAATGACTTGCATGATTTGTTCTGGTAAAATCTTTCCTCTTTTCATAGACTATTGTAGTCAAAATATACTATTGATATAAAAAATGAAAATCTATGTGTTTTTCAAAAAATAATTTTGCATGCAAAAACTTTTCGTGTCATATATAACTTGCTCGAGTTTACTAAGCTTATGTTATTCTTTTGGGTACTATGAAATTCGCAAGTTTTTGGCCAAAGAACAAGCAACAAATGGTAAACTGCGGACAGCTTACAAGAGCCTCAAGAAATTTTGCTGGTTTGGTCCATTAAACAAGGAATATGATCTTGCATTGCTGCTTGCTTTCTTAGCTGAATGTGAAATTCCCTACAAGTAATAGCGACAAAGAATCTCTATACCCAAGAGGGGGGTGAATTGGGTTATCGCTACAAATGCGGAATTATAAAATCTTTGCCGATTTTAAGCTCTTATTACCAAATAGGCTCTTAGGTTAATTTTCTCTATTGTAAATAATAACCTATATGCAAGTTTTCAATTCAATAATATAAATGTAAATAAAACTTGCAAATAAGTAAAAGTTAAGAGAAAGAGAAATACGACACCGAGATTTATAGTGGTTCGGCCAAACGTGCCTACGTCCACTCCCCCAAGCCTCGCTTGAAGATTTCCACTAAAATCCGAGTTTTGTCGTGGCTCACTCGTAACCAAGAGTTTTCCGCAAAGGTGCACTCCAAACCTTTTACAACTTTGAGTTTTGTTCGTAGGCGTACTCACAACCTTTACAACTTTGAGTTTTGTTCGTAGGTGCACTCACAACCTTTACAACTTACCCAAACTATGGGATTTCACAAACCGCAAGTGTTTTTGATAAAGAAATTGTAAAACACACTTGGGCACTCACAATGATAAAGAAGATTGTGTGAGTTAGTTACCCAAATGATCAAAGCTCACTAATATGAATATGAAGATGAAATATGAGCTTTTTCAAATGTAGAGAGTGTAAAATGATTTGAAGATGGATATAAACTCTCAATAATGTTTTGACATGATTATATGATGAATATATGTGTAAGAGGTGTGTTAGAAGTGAGGAAAATGATGAATTTATAGATTTTGCACAAAACTAGCCGTTTATAGCCGTTTTAGGGTTCTGGAACCGGTATGGGACCGGTATGCCGGTCTAACGGCTCAAAATATGACCGTTGGCACCTCTGGAACCGGTATGCCGGTTACAGAGACCGGTATGCCGGTTTTGGGACCGGTATGCCGGTTTTGAGACCGGTATGCCTGTTCTGATGATCAGTCAAGACTGACGGTACTCGGTATTTTGGCCATAACTGTCTCTAGAAAATTCCAAATCATGATTCGTAAATTTCTACATAAACTAGACACATAGATATAGCTTCTGTAAAAATTTCAGCTCCAAAACCGTTAAGATGAATTTTATGGAATTTTTCTAATGTGACATGTATGCAGAAAACGCACATCTGAACATGTTGTAGTAAAATGGCTTTAGAAAAAGTTCTATACATCGGAATTTTGTTCCGTTTGAACCGTAGAAAACTAGAGACACATATCTATCTAATGGTATATCATTTTAATTTTAATTCAACCATTTGATAGTTTTTAGAAGATCATTTACCGATGCACTTGTGCATGAAGTTCATTTTGGTGCAAATAAAATGCAAATGGTTCTTTTAGCATTCTAAGCCATTTTAAATGCAAGTGATGCAAAATGTATGATTCCTAAGAGCTTTGAAACATTTGAATAAACTCACTTACAATAGTTTTAGCTCTTAATCATTATTTTGATCTTCATCTTGCTTGGCTCATTCTTTGACTCTTTCACCATCTTTTTGCCTCTTTATCATCTTTGCTCTCTTGATCATCATATAACTTATTTTAGCTCTTCATCAATATTTTGACTTCATTACCATCTTTTTGTAATGTCCGTTAAAGCACGTCGAAGTCTTCACTTTCGTTGCATCATCAAAATCCATTTATGCGACCAAGTCGCCAACAATCTCCCCCTTTTTGATGATGGCAACCCCTTAAAACTTGTTGACACTTGTGAGCTTCTTGAAGTCCAAATTTGACAATTTTGCTCCCCCTCAATGTGTGATTGTCTTCAAAATAGCTCTATAAGACTTAGACAAACACATTAGTACATTTACTCCCCCTTAATCCAAGGGTGAGGGTAAAACAAGTTTTAATCTCATTTCTAATGATTTCTCCCCCTTTGACATTATCAAAAAGTGGAGAAGTAAAATTAAGTTCTAAAATGAGATACCAATAGATGTGTGCAAAAATGATAACAAATTTAAAAAATATGCACATTTGGCATTTCCCCCTTTTTGCCATAAAAAAAATCAAAAATCATGCATAAAATAGTATTTTTCAAAAGATAGATTTTCATGAATACCATTTACAAACTAAGAGAATCTTAATCATGATTTCTCCCCAAATTTGATACCAATTAAAAAATATATCAATAAATCCATTTGAATATCATATCATTTTTAAGCATTCTTTCAAAATGAGTCATTATATATCATGATACAAATTAAAACCAATGACTTCAATGCATTTTAATGATTGTTTTCTTATGAATATCTTACCAATTACTAAACAATCAAAATCCATGCTTTTCATGATTATTCAATTATGTTCTAATACATACATTTCATGATATTCATATAAGATTATGCCAATTTACATGCATTTCATTTTCAATCAATTAGTTCATATGGCAAAGCATATTCAATCAAGTGATCACATATATTGCATTTAACTCAATAAATTTCATGTGATACCAATTGAAATAGAATAGGGGTTTAAATATATGATTAAGGCACTTAGTGATATCAAATGAAAATTGATACCAATAGAAGTTTAATACATTGCCTAATCACTTTGTATGCTTTAAAAATATTTTAACCAAAGTGAAATATGCATACATATAGAAATTGGAGGAAACGGTACCAATGTTTCCGTGAATACGGAGTTTACCTTTACCGTTGCGAATCCTCATCTCTTTGAGCTTTTGGGATCAATTTTGCAATTTCTCTTTAAAGTTCCATTCCCAAAGCTTCCCCTACAAATTTATAAATTACGCTTTGGTACCCAAACTTTCTTGGGTCCATTGGAGTTAATTTTGATTCCTTGAGGAATCCATGCATTCTTAATCACATTTTTGTACATGCATTCAAAAATTTTATGTCCCTTTTTATTACATGCATGACATGTGAAATTTTCATCTTTAACATTCTTAGCATGAGAATCGGATGCCTTAACAAAATAATTCTTCAAAAATTTTCGTTTAATGTAAGGCCTATATCCTAATCCTTCTCTTTTAAATGCACATTTTTGGGATCCAATAAGCATATTAAAATTTTTATGTCCCAATGTGAATTTGCTAAGTATGTTTTGCAAATCTACAATCTTAGTATTTAATAAGACATTTTCATTCAAAATAGATTCGCAATCGCATGTCTTAGAGCTAGATGGCATATTTGATATGACATTTTCAAGTTCTAGCTTTTTCAATTTTAAACATGCATTTTTATCATTTAAGCATGCAATTTCTTTTTCATGTTTAGCCTTTAAGCATATAATCTCATTATCTACAACATGAATTTTATTCATACAACATGCATGATCATTTTTAAGTGATGAATGCTCATTTTTAACAATTTTAAGTTTCTTCTTAAGCATGTCACACAACTCTTTTAAGCCATTAAAAGCATCAAGTAAATCATTATAGTCTTGAGAATTGTGTACCTCTTCTTCTTCAATTTCAAAATGGATGTCCTCATCCGTGATAGCCATGAATGATATTGATTTGTCTTTGACTTCGACTTCTTCCTCCTTGGATGAGCTTGAATCGCTATCGCTCCAAGTTGAAGTAGCTTTCATTGCCTTTTTCTTTGATTTTCCTTTCATTTTCCTCAATGAGCAATCGGTGGCTATGTGACCCGGTTTGTTGCATTCATAACAAATGATTTTCTTGTTCTTCCGCGGTCCTTTTTCTTCTTTCTTATCATCTGATTGTGATTTTCCCTTTTGTTTTACGGATTTGAGGAGCTTCTTGAAGCTCTTGTTTATTTGAGCCAACTCATCATCACTGTCACTATCACTTGAGCTTGAGTCGTCTCTTTTTCTTGCTTTTAAGGCCAAAGACTTTCTTGTCATTTTCTCATCTTCCTCCTTTTTATCCATCTTGATTTCCATTTCATACTCTAGCAATTTGCCGACCAAATCATCCATCTTCAATGTGTTTATGTCGTTTGCTTCTCTAATGGAGGAGGTGTAGCTTCTATATTCCTTCGGGAGTGATCTCAAAATTTTCTTCACTTGATCAGATGTCTCGATGACTTTTCCCAAAGCGCCCAAATGATTGATGATGATCGTAAACCTCGAAATCATGTGATCAATTTCCTCCCCGGATTCCATCTTGAAATTATCCAATTCGCACATGAACCGGTTGATCTTCGATTCCTTCACTTGGCTTGTGCCCTCATTGACCATTTCCAAAGACTTCCATAAATCATATGCATTTCCAAATTCCAGAAGCTTGCTAACTTGATCCCGATCAATGGCACATAGGAGTTGGTTGAGTGCCTTAGCATTTTGTGAGGCTATTTTTACATCCTCATTATCCCATTCCAAACTTGGTTTCGGAATCTCAACCCCATTGCTATCCCTTTTTGTTGGTCCTTTTGCACCTCGAGTGATGACCAAATAAGATTGCGGATCTACGGCAAGAAGATAATTTAGCATTCTCATCTTCCAATAATTGTAGTCCGTTCCGGTGTAAAACGGAGGTCTAGTCGTTGAAAATCCCTCGGCAAGATTTGACGAGTTGCTTGTAGATGCCATGATCTATTCTTGGACGGTCAAGTCTTTCTTGAGAATACCTCGCTCTGATACCAACTGAAATTCCCTACAAGCAATAGCGACAAAGAATCTCTATACCCAAGAGGGGGGTGAATTGGGTTATCGCTACAAATGCGGAATTATAAAATCTTTGCCGATTTTAAGCTCTTATTACCAAATAGGCTCTTAGGTTAATTTTCTCTATTGTAAATAATAACCTATATGCAAGTTTTCAATTCAATAATATAAATGTAAATAAAACTTGCAAATAAGTAAAAGTTAAGAGAAAGAGAAATACGACACCGAGATTTATAGTGGTTCGGCCAAACGTGCCTACGTCCACTCCCCCAAGCCTCGCTTGAAGATTTCCACTAAAATCCGAGTTTTGTCGTGGCTCACTCGTAACCAAGAGTTTTCCGCAAAGGTGCACTCCAAACCTTTTACAACTTTGAGTTTTGTTCGTAGGCGTACTCACAACCTTTACAACTTTGAGTTTTGTTCGTAGGTGCACTCACAACCTTTAGAACTTACCCAAACTATGGGATTTCACAAACCGCAAGTGTTTTTGATAAAGAAATTGTAAAACACACTTGGGCACTCACAATGATAAAGAAGATTGTGTGAGTTGGTTACCCAAATGATCAAAGCTCACTAATATGAATATGAAGATGAAATATGAGCTTTTTCAAATGTAGAGAGTGTAAAATGATTTGAAGATGGATATAAACTCTCAATAATGTTTTGACATGATTATATGATGAATATATGTGTAAGAGGTGTGTTAGAAGTGAGGAAAATGATGAATTTATAGATTTTTGCACAAAACTAGCCGTTTATAGCCGTTTTAGGGTTCTGGAACCGGTATGGGACCGGTATGCTGGTCTAACGGCTCAAAATATGACCGTTGGCACCTCTGGAACCGGTATGCCGGTTACAGAGACCGGTATGCCGGTTTTGGGACCGGTATGCCGGTTTTGAGACCGGTATGCCTGTTCTGATGATCAGTCAAGACTGACGGTACTCGGTATTTTGGCCATAACTTTCTCTAGAAAATTCCAAATCATGATTCGTAAATTTCTACATAAACTAGACACATAGATATATCTTCTGTAAAACGTTCAGCTCCAAAAACGTTAAGATGAATTTTATGGAATTTTTCTAATGTGACATGTATGCAGAAAACGCACATCTGAACATGTTGTAGTAAAATGGCTTTAGAAAAAGTTCTATACATCGGAATTTTGTTCCGTTTGAACCGTAGAAAACTAGAGACACATATGTATCTAATGGTATATCATTTTAATTTTAATTCAACCATTTGATAGTTTTTAGAAGATCATTTACCGATGCACATGGTTCTTTTAGCATTCTAAGCCATTTTAAATGCAAGTGATGCAAAATGTATGATTCCTAAGAGCTTTGAAACATTTGAATAAACTCACTTACAATAGTTTTAGCAATGAATCATTATTTTGATCTTCATCTTGCTTGGCTCATTCTTTGACTCTTTCACCATCTTTTTGCCTCTTTATCATCTTTGCTCTCTTGATCATCATATAACTTATTTTAGCTCTTCATCAATATTTTGACTTCATTACCATCTTTTTGTAATGTCCGTTAAAGCACATCGAAGTCTTCACTTTCGTTGCATCATCAAAATCCATTTATGCGACCAAGTCGCCAACAGAATGTTCATCCCTAGAGAGTATCAACGTATATGTAAGTTCAATGTCTTATATAAGCAATGAAAATTCTCAGGTGCAGACACAGCACGTACGTTTTAGAATATAAAGAATATAAATTTATATTTTAGAAGGTGTGCTGATATCTTCATGACCAATCTAACTATCAATAAAAAATTTGCAGTCTTGCGATTACGACCGAGATGGAATCACCAAATGTTCATATACGTACGGATTCAAGGATGTTTTTGTCAAGCTTAAAGATGGAAAAGTGAAGCCTTCTGTTGGGTTTATGAATCAAGTCAAGAAAATTGATTTTTGTTACTTTTCAGGTTATGAGAGTGAGATGGAGATGATAAAACTTTTGCTGCAAAAGGCAACGGTTTTGGACTCACTGTTAGTGACTTTTGAAGAACATAATAACAAAGATGGATTTGTATTACAGAAAGAGTTGTGCAAGGAACAGATCTCTTGCTTACCAAGAGCTTCTTCCCATGCCCGAATTCTATTTGGCTGAGAAGTTCATTACTTGCAATTGAAAATTCCCAAGAGCAAATGATTTGCACGGTGTTAAATTTAATTTCGGCTTGACAAGTTTTCTAGCTATAATATTCTGTGTTGGTTTAATTTGTTGTTGAATCTGAAATGGGAGTTCAAAATCATTCAATTTTTATCAAATTTCGATTCAGTTGACTCGATTTCATAATTCAATTATATTCGATTTGGTTTGATAATTTTGTTAAGTTTATTTAGCTATGTTGGATATGAGTAATGATACGTATCCCAACAGATTTCCCGAATCTGTTCCAGAATGACAATTCCTCAAGCGTTTTGACAAAAACAAGTTTAACTTGTTTTTGTCAAAACCTGTTGCCAAACACTCCAAAGCTTGCCCTAAATCAAATTATTTTGCTCCCCACGACCATTCCTCTCTGTCCAAACCGCAGCTCTCTCTGGTTTCACTTCGCCGGCGACCAAGGAAGCAGATCTCAGTCCGGCGACCGAGCCAGCCTTTGCAGTAAGCAACCCCTGAACATTTTTCTTTTTTCTCCGGTAATGATTCCAGGCGTCATCTATAATTTCTTCAACAATAATTTTAGATTATGCTCAATCTTGCTTTTAACCTTAATTATAAAATTTTGGTGTGCTATATCACTACTTTACTGTGTAAATTTTGATGAAAACCGAGTGCTTTAATGATATGGGCATGGATATGTTACTGACGAATATATAGGTGAATCAAATATATAGGTGAATTTGATGTTATGCTTTGAACAGAGGAGGGAAGGTGAATTTGTGGGGGAGCAAAGAAGTATTTGGTGGTCTGTGTATGAATGAAGTGCTTCTTTGTAGAATCCATTTGTTACTGGTTGTAGTATTTGGTGGTCTGTGTATGAATTGAGTGATTCTTTGTAGAATCCATTTGTTTTGTTTGTTGTTAGTATTATTGCTATGTGGAAATGAGTATATACTGTTTGCCATTAGCTTGAAAAAATGTAAGGTTGCAGCTTTGATTCAGTGCTAAGTATATTTCAAAAATGAATATTGTTTGCTGTTATTTTTATTATTTTGATGAATATGTACAACTTGAATATTTTATCTCAGTATATCTTGATTCAGTGTTTTGTATTTTGCAGTTTATTTGTAATTATAATGTCATCTAGCACAAGCGCAAATTCATTGGAATGGCGACGATGTCACAAATGTCCCAACGGATATAAAAAATTATGGACTTCAACTACAGCAAAGAATCCAAATCGGAAGTTTTGGAAATGCAAGGATTGTCTGGCCTTTGACTGGGATGACGATGATCAATGGGTAGAAAATGAAAAGAGTCACGAACCTTGTAATGACATCAAATTCACGAACCTTGTAATGATCAATGGGTAGATCTGCTTCCTTGGTCGTCGGCGAAGTGAAACCAGAGAGAGCTGCGGTTTGGACAGAGAGGAATGGTCGTGGGGAGCAAAATAATTTGATTTATGGCAAACTTTGGAGTGTTTGGCAACAGGTTTTGACATAAACTTGTTTTTGTCAAAACGCTAGAGGAATTGTCGTTCTGGAACAGATTCGAGAAATCTGTTGGGATACGTATCATTACTCTTTGGATATTAACCAGTCATAACGATAAAATAGCACACAACATATTAATTTACGATATGTAATGTATCGTTTTGAGATGTCTTCATACATTTGTGAAGAATAATGCATATATAATTTTACATCCCTATGAAATTATATGGATTAATTAATTTTATATCTTTTATTTAATTTATCATCTCGACTTTAATTAAAGGAAGAAGAATATGAGAACATAACAATTGTGAAGATTCTTCTAAGCAAATAAACCATAGAAAAATATTAACATTTGCTAAGGAATGGGCATTCACGGTTTGGTTTAGTTTTTGTCAAATTTCGGTTTGATTTCTATTCTATTTCAGAACCATTCGGTTCATGGGTTTGGAATCATTCAGTTATAAAAATTTTAATTCAATTTAGTTTGATTGGTAAAGGTTCAAACCAAATCATTTACCCACCCCCTTCATATGTAAAGAATTTAATTATGTATTCGAAAGTGCTTTTTTACTATTTTGGTCTTCTACGAGGCCATTTGTCCGATTTGGGAGGATACATACCCCTCAACCTCGTACGATTTTATCCCCGTATGAAATCTCACTCACGTGAGAGTAAGGATGGCAATGGGACAAGACGAGATGGGAATTGTCAATCCGGTCTATTCTCGTTTATATAATCGAGAAAATAATCGTTTGAGTCCTGTCCTTTTTTTGGGACAACAAATTATTCTGATTTTATCCCTATCTAATTAAATCTCATTCTATCCCGTTAAATCATGTCATGTCCTGTTAAAATCCAATCCCATAAAAAATTTTGATATATTTTTTTATCTCGTCCTATCCCATTTTGAAATCGAGATAAAAAAATATATCCTAAATCCCGTTTCAAATGGGACGGGATCTGATTGGGACCGGACAGGATGGGGAAAATTTCCAATTCTACATGAGAGTAGTCACTACAAAAAATAAGGTCTTTAGCGTCGAATCATATCGACACTAAAATTAAGAAATTCGACGCTAAAAGTAATTTACGTCGAATAATTTCGACGCTAATTTTGGATGCAAAATATGGACGAGAAAGACAATTTGCGTCGAAACTAGAAATTTCGACGCTAAAAGCATATATTTTGCGTCAAAATATTAACGACGACAAATTGTATTTTACGGCGCTAAAGTACATATTTGGCGACGAAAATATGCGACGCTACTTTCGGATTCTTCATTGATCCATTTTTTCTTCTCATTGTAGTGCGTCACTCGGAAAAACTCTGGAAATGACTGCACGTCACATGCGCTACTCTGCTAAAAAACATAAATTGATACATGATTCGACATTAGTAAAATTAATGAATTGTTAAAATACAGTTTAGGCTATATTTACCTCAGAATGTTCGGCACGGTGTTGGATAAATGGCTTGGAACCTTCACGGTGGTTGAAACGCAAGTGACTTCGATTCTCCGCATTTGCGTGACATTTATTCTACATTTAACAACACTGTAAGTAACAAAAACAAATAGAATTATCAATTTCATATTATTTTAAGAATAAATTCATAACTAGTATCATGCGATCAAAATTAACTCCTGAACCCCGACCAACCACCAATCTAGCAGCTCGCAATTCCAGCAATTCTTTATAAATTAACTTATAACCTATTTATGACAACTCCGATCAACACAATTTCATATTTTAGACAAAAGATCAACATCATCCACCAAATCAATCTAAAGATTAACTTCTGATTCGCGATCAACCAATAAGAACCTTTTCAAAAGGACCAAACAACAATAAATCCTCAAGCAAAGAAACACATATTAAACACTATTCCCATAGAACACAACAAAACCTATCATTATTTTTAAAATTGAACAGCGTGCTTGCTGTTGTGGTTCCAGAACAGCAGGTCATAATTTTTCAAATTGAACAGCAGGCTTGCTATTCTGGTTCCAGAACAGCAAGGCTTGCTGTTCTGGAAATTCCAGAAAAGCAAGCCGAAAGCTAAATCATACTCATCATTTCATCATTTCCTAAATCATGTTCATTCCTAAATCATGCTCATACCATAATATCTCTTGGATATCCTAAATCATACTCATCATTTCATAACAATCTCATAAACACCAACAACACTCACACATCAATGGCCTCACGGCCTAAATCACACAACACACTCACATGGCCACATCATTATCACTTTTTTTTTTTTTGGAAAATTACAAGCCACATCATTATCACACACACACACTTAACTACACTCACACATCAATGGCCTCACAGCCTAAATCACCCAACACACTCACCAACCCAGGCCCATGTTTTCCTTCTTTACCATACTACACTCGACCATAGAATTAGAAATTATAACTTTCCAGAATCGAAGATTGAATCGAGAGCAGAAGAGAAGAAAACACGCAAAAGCAGAGAGTGAAAGGGAAACCAATTTGGAGATTTTAATAACACTTTAGAGTCGAAATAATTTCATTTTAGCGTCGAAATATTCGACACTAAAATGTTGGCGACTAACAAAAAATTAGGGCAATTTTTTCTGGGATTTTTATTTTTTTACTTTTAGCATCGAAAAATTATAATTGACGCTAAAAGATAACTTTTAGTGTCGATTACAATATTTCGACGCTAAAATTAAAATAATAATAATAATAAATAATAATAATAATAATAATAATAATAATAATAATAATAATAACAATAATAATAATAACAACAACAAAAACAACAACAATAATAATCCATCTATGATAATAATAATAATAATAATAATAATAATAATAACCATCATCGTCAACACGAAATTTAATATCTCCATATAATAAAAATTAATTATCCATTATACATCTACTAACTAGATTAGTCACTATTATCTTTGGCATTTGAGGATTCCTGATAGGACTCGAACTCATCTTCATCTTAGAATTCTTATTCTTTTTTTATTTCCACGCTAACTTGAGAATGGGGAATTATCTCAATATTTTCTGTAATTTCTCGAGTTAACGTGATATTTTCAGTAACGTGTATATTTGGTAAATGAAATATCTGTTCCGGAAATTCAAAGTCGTCTGAGCCTTGTGCTTCATATGAAATTCTGACATTATCTTTCTCATGCGTGTCCCAAAATCCCCTATGTTGTAACTTTTCTACCACCATCCATCAATTTTCTAACTTTGGATCAGACATACATTTGACGGCAGATAATGTCGAATGCCAACAGGAAGGAGAATCTCAAGAAGCACATGACAGTCGTTACTCTTTAACCCAGTTATCATATCATCATGACCCAACGTCCAATATTCGATGCATAATCATCATGAAATTTAACCATTTTCAGCCAATCATAAAATGATTTTCTCTCTGATGGAGTCAGCACGTAACTAGCAGGTGGCTTAATGAGACATCGATGAGTGACCTGCAAATGCAATTCTCTGTGAATTTTAAGATCTTGTAGGTCCAATCTAGCATTTACAGTGTCTTTCATCTTACCTGGAATGTTGAACAGTGTGCCCAATAAACTCTAGCATATATTTTTTCTATATGCATTACATCCAAATTATATCGCAGACTCAGACTTCCCCAATACTCTAACTCAAAAAAATACTTTTTCCTGTCCAATTCAACTATTCAGGTTGATGTTTTTGATTTTTATCTTTATTATTAGGGTGTTTCCCCGGTGTGCTGTCTTTGAGATGTTGGTGTTGGCAAAGTATGTCAAATCTAAACAATTGACTAGGCACACTTTGAGGTTCTTGTTGACCGTTGAATAATTTACTTCTCTGCCAAGGATAACTCAACTCAAGAAATCTCTTTTGTCATGTATATCTTATTTATTATGTAACTGTTGCGAAGGTGTTTGACCCGCACAAATTGGACATGTCATGTATCCCTTAGTGATCCATCCGAATAATGAACCATATGCTGGAAAATCATTAATGGTCCATAATAATGCGGCATGCATCTGAAAATACTACTGAGAAGCTGCATCATAGGTATGAACACCCACAATCCATAATGTCTGTAACTCCTCGATTAATGGTCTCGAGTAAATATTCATATCTTTACCAGGGGAACGTGGACCAAGGATAAGCAATGACATAAAGATGAATGGATCATTCATACATTTCCATAGAGGTAAGTTATATGGAATAACAATAACGAGCCACATGTTGTGAGAGTTGTACATATTCCCAAACGGATTAAAACCATCGTAGGCAAGACCTAACCTGACATTACGAGGGTCCTCAGCAAAACAGGGGTATATGTCATCAAATTCCTTCCACTCGGTTCCATTTGCAGAATGTCTGAGTATACCCTCAGCACCGATCCTCTTTTCATGATGCAACTTCATGTCAGTCGCTGTGTGTCGTGACATGAACAACCTCTGCAGTTTGGGCGTTAATGAGAAATATCGTAATATCTTTTGAGGCACTTTCTTCCCAATACCACAAAATTTGTACCGACTTTCACCACAGATCGGACAATATTCAATTGATTCATACACGACAAAAAATAATACATAGTCATACTTACAAGCATCAATGGATTCATACCCTATTCCCAAATTACACAACATTTTCTTTGCCTAGTAATACGACTTAGGCAATTCTCTTCCAACTGGTGACATTTACCTCAGTAAGTCTAGCATCATATCAATACTTTTGTTGGTCATTTTGTTTATCACTTTAATGTGTAATAATTTCACAATGAAATTCAAGATCGACATCCCAGCACATTCAAATGGTATTTGTTTTGTCTCATCAAGTAGTTCACTAAATAAATTTTGATCATTTCCACCTAACTGGTATGTCATCGCCAACACTATGACCAACTTGTGGACCTTGTAAGTCATGAAAAGCATCGGTTATCTCATCGTTTCCAGGTTGATTGTAACTACTACTCCCTTCACCGGAATCAAATAACCATGATTGAGAATTATACTGCTCACCATGATAAATCCACGTACGAAAATTTGGTGATATTCTCGGCATGTATAAATGATTATGAACTTCATCTAACCGTTTCCTTTTCATATTCAAACAATTTGTACATGGACACCGAACACGACCTTCTGCATCAATGTGTTGTTTTGCCGATTCCATGAACTCATACACTCCATTACGGTATTCAACACTCAATCTATCAACCGAGCTCATTCAATTTCTATCCATTTCAGCCAAATATCTACATATAAAAATATAATTATTAGACATCATATTACACTCATCAACATAACCAATTCATTAATTATTTATTTAAGCATACACATATATATATTTACTTAATTAATTAATTAGTTACAAAAGAAAACATATTTAGTTAATTAACTAATCTACATATATGCATCATAAACCACTAACACAGTGTATATAATAAATATAATTATAAAAAATTAAAACCATAACTTTTTATAAAGATTAAACTTAAATTAATTAAGTGAGAGTACTGATTCAAATATTGGAAAAATAACAAAGAGAGATGAAAGAAAATTTACCTTATGAAAAATTAGAGTTTTGTTGAAAAGTTGTAGGAGAGTTATGAGTAAATTTGCAGAAGAGAGACTAAAATTGCAGAGGAGAGAAAGAGCAGAGGGGGAAAAAGTGTTGGTGCTTCTGCATTTTAGTATAGTTTTAGCGTCAAATTAACGTAATTCGACGCTAAAAACTTACCATTTATCGTCAAAATTAAATTTCAACGCTAAATGTAAAGGGATTATCGGTGGCATTGTCATAACCTTTAGCGTCAACATAACATTCGACGCTATATGACACATTTTTAGTGTCAAATTTCTTTTATTCGACAGTAGAAGTTGTAATTTTAGCGTCGAAAAGTTTTTCGACGCCAAAGGTAAGGGAGTGTCGGTGGAATTGTCAAAAACCTTTAGCGTTGACATACATTCGGCGCTAAAATTACAACTTTTAACATTGTATATCAAATACGACGCTAAAAGTTTACCTTTTTACATCGGAAAATTATTTCTATGTTAAAAGTGTACTATTTTATGTCAAATATCTAAGTCGACACTAAAAGTAATTATTAGCGTCGAATATAATTTCGACGCTAAAGGTTTGGATGCTAAAGGTCCATTTTATTTTAGTGAGTTGTTAGGCAAATATGATTTGGTGAGAATTTAACACTGGATTTCTAAATTATATATATAAGTTCTAATAATTTCAATCAATACGTGCTATGGTTACTTGGGGCGTCAAACGCCACTCAGGTCTTCAATGACTACAAGGTTTCCCCTCAAAGGTGTAAGTCATTGGATAATTATGTTCCAGCCCGGGGGTTGATAAAGACATTGGGGTTTGGTATACCATGTGGGTTCTCGTTTTTCCCACTAACCTTGCATCCCTTGTCGTATTCTAATCATGAGTATTTCTAAAAAATACCAAGTAAGTTTTTACCATCCAAATAAATAATATTCGTCTAAAAGTACGAGTAACTAATTTAAAAATGAGAAAATAAATTTTATATTCCAGGCATCTACCGCCCATCTTAATACTTTTTATGGGATATCTTAAGAGAGGCTCTATTTGCTTTAGAAGCTTGGCTTCCTTCCTCTCTTTTTGTGCATTCTCCATTTCCAACCGTGAGATTTCTTTCATCTTTTTCATCCACTCCATCGTTGAAGTCTCCAAAGCTCTATGGTTTTCATCTTCTGCCATCATCTTAATGTGTATGCTGTTTTTTGTACTACTCCCCACAGACTGCACTGCTTTTTATAATACTCCCCACAGACTGCGCCAACTGTTAACAACTGTTTTTCATTCCAATGTAAATTTAGGAAATCAATCCCTCGAACAAACCTCCGTCAGCAATGAATTTGTTTGGTTAGTAGGGAACCAAAATAAACTTAGCAAAAATAATAAAAAATCAGAGAGATAAGGAGTTACGTAATTCGACGGATAGTGGCTCCAACCTATGCCCACATGAGGAAATGAGGGATATTTTATTACATGCTTGGGGTCAAGACTGACCTAAGCTAAGATTTGGATTTAGAGCTTACAAGGGAAAATAAGCACCTCGGGTCTTACAACATGTCTGTTACAACTCTCTTAAATGGTCGGGTGCCGATCTGCTTTCTCTCTCTATCACTAGTTTAGAAGCTTTTAGCTTTTTTACAGGTAGTGAGTCGTAAAAATGCTACCAATAACCAACCCTTGAATCTCAATCTTCAACTCATTTATATAGCTCCCAAATCCGCTATTCCACAACCTGTGACGTTAGCTCATGTCAATCTGTCATCATTTCCCCATGCGTTATTTCCCCAACCACACAGTAAATAATCACTCAGACATCTGGCTCAACCACCATTGTCAGTAAAAACCAATCATTATGTTCTTTTGGCCACTGTTACATGTTATGTTGGAGTGACAGCCTACAATTCAACTGCTCTGGTACTGTCCCATGTGTCATGGTCTCTTCACGATGGGAGCTGTTAAATATCTCCAATCATATCAGCCTTCTAGAAACTCAAATTTCCAGTAGGACATACGTCATATGCCTTCAATACTGGTTGGTATATGATCCCATCTTCGATCCTCGGGTCGGTATGCCGAGGTGAAGGATGATGGGTCAGACTTTCTCTAACTTCTTCAACTAGGTCGGGTAAGTAAACGTGGACCAAATCGAGTCAGATTCTACAAATACTCTAATACTGCCAAAATTATCACATCTTCTATAGGTCGGGTCGATGTTCTAACTTGTTTCATCATCAGTTGGTTCTGCCCTATGGAGGACTCTTTCGTAAAGTGGCATTGGGCCCATCTGTCTGACATAAGCCTCTATGAGCCTTTAGACTTTTCATCGTCCTCTTTTAGCTAAATACAAACCTCATTCTACCCCTCATCGGTATTTGAACTTCCTTGGGGAGAAAAACCACCATCAATACTTGCCGCCATTTCTCAGTATCAATGAGTTTGTAAGTTGATGCCAGAAACTTTAAAAAATATGGTGGTGCATGAAGTTGGAGAATGATCTGATCCTCGGGTTGATACGATTCAGTCGGATCCATGCTTATGAAAATCAACCTCGGGCCCATAACCCTGAACTGGCTCATGGCACGGTTACCATATTCCTAATCTTTTCTCTGAGTCGACTACTACTTTGATACATAGAGGTCGTTATCCAATTTTCGAGCTGACCAGAGTCAATACTGGTCAGCCCTTAGCCAAAAATATGACTGACTTCATCCTCTCTGCTCTTCTCATGGGGGCCATAAGGGAGAAACTCTGACCTCATGCCTTCAAATCCAAAATTCCAAGGGAAATGTTCTACAAAATCATGCAAAACAAAAAGCGAGCCACGAGGGAAATTTTCCTCCTCGGGCAATTAAAATAGTAATAAAGCCTTGACGGACGTAACCCAGCCCCGAGCCAATCTGAAAAAGAGGCCTTTGGGAAAAGATTATGACCCTAAGCCATCTACGTCTTTATGCCAACACACATTAGTAGAGCCTCGACGGGACATAACCTAACCCCGAGCCAATATGAAAAAGTGGCATTGGGGTAAGACTCTGACCCGAAGCCATCTAAGTCACATGGATGTAAGGGAATGATCCCTCTTTGCACCAACACACATCAATAGGTCCTCAACGAGACATAATCCAGCCCCGAGCCAATATGAAAAAGAGGCCTTGGGGGAAAGACTCCGACTCCTGGCCATCTAAGTCACTTGGACGCAAGGAAATGATCCCTTCTTACGCCACCACACATCAATACGGCCTTGGTGGGTCATAACCTAGCCTTGAGCCAATCTGAAAAAGATGCATTGGGGGAAAAACTGCGACTCCAAGCCATCTAAGTCACTTGGCCGCAAGGGAAATATCTTTAACCCTAACCCTGAGCCAATCTGAAAAAGTGGCATTGTGGGAAATAATTCAATCCCAAGTCATCTAAGTCACTTGGCTGCAAGCGAATGATCCCTCATTATGCCAACATATAGTAATGGAGCCTCTGAGGGACGTAACCCATCCATGAGCTGTACGTGCTATGGTTACCTAGGGATGCCAAACGCCATGCTGGCCCTCCCATTGAACGTGCTATGATTATCCTAAGGTGTCAAATGCCAAGCAGGTCTTCAATGATTTCAATCCATACATGTTGTAGACATGATACAGAGATGAGCGACGCTGTCCAGGCCCGCGGCCCGTCAGGAGTATGGAGTAGCCCGCGGGGGACTAAACCGGAGAATAAAGGAGTCCCCACCCAGTGTGAACTGGGAAATGATTTAAGGCCGCACTCACTCTCGCAAGGGAAGACCTCAAACCGTTGGGTTCAGAATGGTCTCTTACTTATGCCAGTTGTAATGAACGGATTTACGCAATGATGTAACCAAGTCTTACATGTAAGATAATTCAAATAACACACAAGTTTGCACACCCATAAACATAAATAAAAATGAAAACAAATATATAATTCCACAAGTATATTAAACAAAGAAGCGTGATAATGTAAATTAATAATAACAGTAAAAACGTTAATATTAAAGAGAGATAATTAAACACATGATGCAAAAAGGAAATAACCAAAGAGGCAAACATGCATAAAATATGAAGAAGGAGTCTGTCCATTTTGTGTGCGTCAGTGTAGTGTTCAGAAATGCATTCGAACGTGATTACAAAACTGGCATCTATAATGACATAAACACGTGCGTGAATGTTTCTCAAGCGGTACGTGGAGTTGTATCCCAAGTACAGGCCGCACTACTGTCCATTCGAATTCGGCTACGAAATTTATTTCTGAGTTTCCATCTGATATACCACAAGAGACAACACTCAAGCATTAACACAATGCAATCATGGAAATAAATGTGAAGTGATGCGGCAGAATAAATAAAGATAACTAATGGAATGAATACGAAGTGATAACTAAAAAAACAATAGCAAAGCGTATAACTAAATAAATAACACAAAGGAAATGCGCGATGATGAATACGATAAATAAATAAATAATGAAAAAGGAAAAATAATGGCAGAATAAAAGGAGAAGAGATGCGACCAAGAGATTTGGCCGACATCTATATGGGACCTCGTATGCCCGATTGGACGTATTTCACATCCAACCAAGCATACCTATGTTGGACAGTTATGACCCATAGTGTCACTATTTGTACATATCATGGTGTTGTTGTACAAATTAACTCTGTGACAAAGGAAATTGCTCTTTTATCATTTGTGATTAGATCACCAAGATATATAAATGATGAAAGGTCCAAATGATTAGTTTCTGGATTGAGATGATATGAGACATTATCAATCCACAAAGGTTTAATCATTAAATATCCCTAGTCGTAGTATTATCGAGATTGGACATCGATAATGCGGAATAGACTAGTATTACACTTGTGCGCGTTGTGAGGGCATAATGACATAGTTCTCATTTATTTGGGTATAGGATACTCATGCAAGGGTAGTAGGAGGTTGTGTTTTACCGATGGTACGGAAAACAGCTTCGCTCTGGATAGACCCCTCAGAATTCCATTGGTAGTATTACTATGTGTCTATGGAAATCTGAATCAGGGTAGGTGTATTTGGTCTTAACCTGAGACTTGCACCCTAATACTTGCGACAATCAATATACTTTGGTTTTGGTCGTCCAGGGCTTTAACAGGTTATGTGTACGCCTCTTCTGAGTATATTGAGAATCGTAATGTATTGGGTGTGATGTCGAGATGGAAGTATCACTCCAGTAATAGTGGAGATGATGATCACGTAGGATACGTAACTGGTTCTCTTATATGCTGCAGCTATCGGGATATTATGACTAGGTCATGTTTATCCGATTATAGAGACTATTTACCAGAGATTCGATATGTGCTTCGTACGGGGCAGACACATTTCCAGCCTCAGGCCTTGCACGTGACATCTGATACTGGATCGAGATACGCAATACTACGTATACTACGCCTGATATAGATCACATATTCCTGTAAGGATATTTATGGAGAATTGGGTAGGCATGGCGCTTTGCTAGAAGCCAACCTTGTCTTGTAAATCAGTACAAACGTAGTACTAGGTACGTACGTGTTCGGATAGTCCGACGACTGGATTTACTGCCAACATATCCGGGAATCTCATGGGTCGCTTCCCGAAGATTCACCGATGACGTATAACTCGCACTTTATTAATCTGGGATTAATTAAATGAGAGAGATAAAATCAATCTGGGATTAATTACAGAGATATTTTATCTGGGATAAAATATCAATTAAAGAGAGAAAACGATTAATTTGGAATTAATCGATAAATTAATATATTCGATATATTAAACGAAATTGGATTTCGGCGCGGAATTAAAATTAGATTTTAATTCGGCGAACGAGTTAATTTAGATTTAATTCATTAGAGACGTGAATAGTGATTTTTCTAGGCACAATTATTTAATTACGTCGCAACGGAAAATTCGTTAATTTGGAATTAGCGAACCCGAGCCCGGGAGTGTTTGCGAGCGCAATCGAATTTCGAATTCAAGTACAGCCCGCAAGTCACATCAAGCGTCAAATCACTAGTCAATCGATTGATGTGATGTCTAGTCACTTTAAGTGATTTGACAACTAGTCACTTTTGATGTGAATAGTGATGGAGGTGGTTGAGGCTTTATTGCTTTGACTTTTGAAAATTTGAAAAGTGAAATTTGGTATTTGTTTTGGAAATGAAATTAACCAAAAACACTTAATACATTTTCTCCTCTCTCTCTCCATGATACACGGTTTTTGAAACCAATTTCCTCTCTCCCTCATTCGGTTTTTGAAACCAATTTCCTCTATTTTTCTCTTAAAAACCGAGAGCAACAAGAAGGTAGAAGGAAGATTTGTGGCAAATCTTTCCATTGCTAGCACACAAAGGGTTATCCTAAGGTGATAGGGAAATAATTTCATGAGCATGGAATTACCATTAGCAAAATCTTGGAGCTTGAAGAACACAAAGGAAACCACCATGGAAGCTTGGCCGAATGCACCTTCAAAGGGCATAAAAAGTTTTGTTCTTCGTCGCATCCAATCCGATCAATGTAAGTATGTTTCCGCCGTACTTCTTGAGTATTCACATATATTTTCATTACTTGATATGATCTTGGATGCTTAGAGAAACCCAACAATGGTATCAGAGCCTAATTGAGCATGAAAATTATTTAGGGTTAAAATTGGGTAAAATCAATTTGAGCATGATTTGATGAAATTGTTTGATTGAGTATGCTTGAATGATGTTTAATTGAAGTTGGATATGATCAATTTCATGAAAAGTTGATTGGATCAATTTTCCCCAATATTCTTGGCTTGGCCGAATTGATGAACCCTATTTGTCATGGTGATTTTTTGATTTTTGATTCATTGGATGAGTTGAAATCAATTGAGAATTGTTGATTTGAGAATTAATTGGATTGAATTTGAAATTGGACTAAATTCCCTATAATGTCGAGACAAAGAAAGCATGAAATGGGTTTGATTTTGATTAAAATGTGTTACACATGTTTTGATGTTAATGAGCATAATTAATTAGGCTAATTGATGTTTTGGAAATTTTAATTTGGGTGATTAATTATGGCATTACACTTTGAGTAATTAAATTGTGAAATTGGAATTTTTGGAATTTAATTATTTTAGGCCAAATTTGGAATTGGGCTTTTAAAGGTTGTAATTGGGCTTATTGGGCTTGGTTGTACCAAGATGGGTTTAGGCTAAATTGGTTGGATCCAATTGGGCCCAAAACCATATCCATAAAGTCCAATTATGACTAATGGACCTTAATGTTTTAATTGGGCCTAATGGGCCTAAATTGGTTTCTTGGCAAATAAGGGTGATTCCTTAAATGGGCTTGGGTATTTGGGTTTGACCCATGTTGACCAAAAGTCCATGCCTTAGAAATTAATTGAAAGCCCATTGGACTTTAAATTAAATTAACATTGGATGTTAATCGGGCTTTGAGACCCATAACGATTAGATTTAGAATCTAAGTCGTAAATGTTCGTTAATAAAGTGTAATATTTAATTTAGAATTAAATAGTGAATTAGTATTAAATACATATTAAATTGGATTTAATATTGTAGTTTAATTTAATTCAAGAATTCGAACTTTGAGTACTTATTCGCAAAACGAGTTGGACTCGCGCAAAATAAAATCGTTATTTGAACATTGGATGGTCATTAATATTCAGATTAATTAATTGGATTAGATTGATTGATAACATGATTGTGTGAATACATGGTTGCGATGCATGAATAATGTATATCGGATGGATATTAGACGGGTGGGGCAATTTTGGAAATTGTTGTAATAAATTTAGAATTTATTAATTGGACATGCGTGTCCAGCCTATTACCTCCTTACTCTTTGTATTTCTCTTCTCACCTATTCCCCCCAATGTAAATGAGGTTTCTTTAGAAGTGTTATGTAACGGGTAGAAGTAATACATGTGCTAGCGGGAGAGAGGAAATGGAGAGATTTGTTCTAAGAACAATGTGTATAGTATCCATCCGTATATCACTATTATTTTATTTATATGCGCCTTATTATGTGTTTAGAATGCATGTTTAAGGGTGTATGATGATGAGACCTTAACAAAGATAATAAATTGGTTGCCAATTTGCACGCGAAAAACCCTCAACATCATATTAAGCGTTTTTCCTTCCATTGAGTGATTCTTACTCAAAATCCAAGACTGGCATTGGTTTGTTGGCCAAAGCCAAGACCTTTGTCCGTCGAGGATGTGTTTGAATCATGAAGGCTTTGTTCCATATCGGTGTCTTGTCCAAGTTGTGATTTGTTGGCCAAAGTCAAGATCACTTCTTGTCCATCGACATTGATTAAGAAGCTTTCCATGGTCAATGGGTTCCACTTAACTGGGATCACTAAGTTTGTTGTGCCAAAGCCAAGGCTTAGTTGATTCAGAGGAAAAAGATTAGGCAATATATTGGATATATTGGCATATATAGGATATATGTTTCGGACTTGGATGTCCATCTACTAGATCTAGGAATTGGATGAGATCCAATTGATCTTAGAGATCTACCTAGTTAATTATCATACAATTTATTGGCCAAAGTCAAGATTGTGTGTTATTTAACGGGATCCTAGCCCACTAGGAAACAAGGTTTCCCGAGTACTCGACAGAGGGTTAGAGGCTCGCCGAAAAATAGTGGGAGGCAAGTATTAAATTTGCAATAATCGTTTAGTTACTTGCCATATGCGCTCATTACAAATTATACGTCAAATAAATTATTATATTAGTTGGACTAATATTTAATTGTTGTTTTAATTAAAACAGTTGGACTGTATTCAAACTATTTCATTTATGGTTGATTATATAATTGGATTATAGTAATTAATATATTTAAATTAATAATTGAATTATAGTTAATATAATTGGATTATAGTAATCAATATAATTGAATTTAACTAATTAAATTATAGTTGATTATATAGTTAGACTATAGTAATCATTATAATAAATAGTACCAAATCGTTGATTAAATAGTTGGACTATTAGAATTAAGATGAATTGAAAGATTGGTGTTTAAAACATAATCCTGGGTGAAAATGTATTTAAACGACTTTAATTTTCAAATTGGGAAAAAAATTTCAGGATGGTCCTGGAAACTAATAAGTTACTTTATTTGATAAAATAACATATTAGGCCTAAGCCCGGAGTTAAGCAAATAGTAGAGCATGATCTTTGGAATATTCATGTGATGATAATTTTAGTGCTTAATCCATTATGCTTTCCAAATAGACTCTTTAATTTCTTAATCAGAACTAAGGATTAGATCCTTATAATATGATATTGAAATTGAAGGATCTTCATAATCTATCTTTAGATTTTAGAAGTACAAAATTGCAATAGTAAACTCTTGGAGAATTAATGGCTATTCTCAAGGAGACAAAGCCAAAGTTTGCAATAAGGCAAGAAGCGCAAGGCGCATCTTACTTCGACATTCCAGAAGGCCAAGGCTTGGCCAAAGGCTTATGGGGTGTGGAAAAGGGCAAAGGGAAAATCATTATAATCTTTGGGAAGATAAAGGACATATCCCAAAATGTCTGCCTAAATTGTGGCAAACGGGATCGCGGAAGCGTGACTGCCGTTTGGACAATGCAGACATGAAGGAATTGAAGAATGGGCAAGGCTCCGACTTCAAATATGTTTATCATAAACATGTTCACTGCTAGTATTAAAATTGGATTTTAGATACTGGATGTGGTACATAGATATGTACTGGTGTGCAGAATCTGCTATGAGCAGGATACTGACTTCAGTTGAGATTAATCTGCAAATTGGAAACGGGACGACAGTTTCTCTTTTAACCGTAGAAATCTAAGTTTAGGAACTACCCTTTGGGTATGTACTTAAATTAGGAAGCTATTACAATGTAACTAGTTTGACTAGAAATATTATCTCTATATCAGGGTTTAACCCGTTGCGGGTATACCTTTATATTCTAGAACACTAAAGTGTTTCATTATATAAAAATGATATTGAGATAAACACATTAGATGTGAATAACAGTATTTATATTTTGAATATAAAAAAATCTCAAACATATAATGTGACAAACAAATAGCTCAAACTGAATAAATCAGTTGAAACTTAAATGTAGCATTGCTGTATGGGACACAATTAAACAAGACTCGTATATCCACACTTTCGAAGAATGGGTACTAGGAAAAATTTGATTCCATTCAAATAAAGTCTACGAATTTAGTTTATTGGGCAAAATACCTAAAACACCTTTTACTTGGTAAAAATGTTAATTCCACCGATCTGTTAGCCCTAGTTCATAGTAAAGCAAGCGGGCCCATGTCTAGCTACGCTAGAGGTGGATATGAATATTTCGTGACCTTTACGGATGTGGCATCGCGTTATGGTTATGTGTTTCTTTCGAAACACAAATCGGAAACTTTTACAGTTTCGACACGAAATAGACAGACAGATCGGCTAAAGTATAAAATCATCACGGTTAGATCTTGATGAAAATACTTAAGCAATAAGTTTCTAAAATACTTGAAAGAGTATAATATTCTTTCAATGAGGACTCCTCCTGGAACACGTCTGTTTGATGGTGTGTCCGAACGGAGAAACCGAATTTTGTTGGACATGATAAGGTTATTCATGAGTCGCTCTGAGCTACCATTTCCTTCAACGGATACGCTTTAAACAGTGCAAGACTTATTTTGAATAAGATTCCATAAAAATCTGTTTGACAGACTTCATATTAGATATGAACAGGAAAGAAACTGGGTTTCTCATTCCTGAAGATTTGGGAATGCTAGGCATATATTTGGATGATACCAAACTAGAACCCGAATTGGATAAGTGCCTAAGTTGTGGGTTATCCTAGGGAAACCTAAGTATAATACTTATACATCTCACAAGAGAACAATGTAATTGTTGCTCACCATGCGGTTTTCCTGAGAGGAATACCTATATACAGTGGTAAGTGGGAGGAAAGTAAAACTCGATGAAAATCGGAGTAACACTATTCCAAGGCACCGATTCCTTATTGGAACACAAATATTTCATCAAGGATGAAACTATAGAAATAATCTTGAATACATAAGAACCGCGTAGATCGGAGAGAGTCAGAAAACAACCTGGCTATGGGTTTCTGATCTCACCTCATTAAGATGTCAATCTTATTGAGGAATACGAACTGACTACGTATGAGGTAGTGATACAAGGTATCGACTCCCTATTATGGCAAAGTGCCATGAAGTCCGAAATGGATTCCATGTATATCAACTAAGTTTGGATACTAGTTGATGTACCGCAAGGCATTATGCCTATTGGTACCATATAAGTGTTCAAGGAAGACATACATGGAAGGCAACATACCAACGTACTAAGCTGGGTTTGTAGTGAAAAGGTATCGTTATCAACATTGTGTCGATTACGATGAAACCTTTTACATGTTGCCACGGTAAATCCATTTGGATAATGCGTGCTGATGCTGCATGTTTCATTTATGAAATGTGGCAGCTGAATGCCAAAACCGCTTTCCTTAACGAAAATCTTTTGGAGGATGTTCACAACATCCTGACAGTTTTATCGTACCATAACTAGCAAACAAGGTTTGCAGGTTATTCGATCCATGGATGGATTGAAGCAAGCATAGCATTCTTGGAATATCGTTTTGATGTAATCATAATGGTGTATGATTTAATTCAAAACGAAAATGATTCTTGTGTATATAAGGAGGTTAGTGGGAGTACACTGACAGTGATTGTCCTAAGTAATGATGACATGTCATTTCTTGGAAATGAAATTCCCATAATAACAATCGGTGAAAGCTTGGCTTTCATGAAAATTCTCCGTAGAATTCTTGGGAGAATCAACTTTTATTCTTTGAATAAAGATCTACTGGGATAAATCTAAAAGTTGTTGATACTCTCCGAGAACTCGTACATTGAAAAATATACGCGACCTGGTGTCTCATACACTTTGAGCATATGGATTCACAATCAAGCCAATCCAGGTGATAGTCACTAGATTGATGTTAAGAACATCCTTAAGAATCTTAGATGATCTAAGGATGCTGTCTTATACTATAGAGAAGGAGAACTTGAAGTGACTGAGATCACTGCTGCAAGTTTCCTAACCGATAAATAACCGACTGTAAGTCGTAACAACGGTACTATAAGGTTTGAATAACGGAACAGTAAGCTGGAAATCTTCCAAGCAAGATACTGTTACCGAATAAACAACACATGTGGGTTATTGCTGCAGCTGAGGCAGCAATAGAAGCCTTCTGGATTGATAATAAATCTAATTAGATTAGATATAGTTCTGTTAGCAGCTGAGCTAGGCTTCAGCACAGGCTAAAGAATTAATGGTCTGATCAACGATCCAGATATATACTTCGATATTCATCTGATTCGTTTGGATCATACATCATGGCGATGTGATGATCGTATAAATCGTATCAGATGATAATCATGCAAATCCGCTGACGAAAGTCTTTTCTAATTAATTTGAGCGAACCGTATATAGTTCGGGTGTAGGACACTTGAGTGACTGGCTATAGGCCAAGTGGGAGATTGTTGGACAGTTATGACCCATACCGTCACTATTTGTACAGATCATGGTGTTGTTGTACAAATTAACTATGTGACAAAGGAAATTGCTCTTTTATAATTTGTGATTAGATCACCAAGATGTATAAATGATGAAAGGTCCATATGATTAGTTCCTGGATTGAGATGATATGAGACAGTATCAATCCACGAAGGTTTAATCATTAAATATCCCTAGTCGTAGTATTATCGAGATTGGACATCGATAATGCGGAATAGACTAGTATTATACTTTTGCGCCTTGTGAGGGCATAACGACATAGTTCTCATATATTTGGGTATAGGATACTCATGCAAGTGTAGTAGGAGGTTGTGTTTTACCGATGGTACGGAAAACAGCTTCGCTCTGGATAGACCCCTCGGAATTCCATTGGTAGTATTACTATGTGTCTATGGAAATCCGAATCAGGGTAGGTGTATTTGGTTTTAACCTGAGACTTGCACCCTAATACTTGTGACAATCAATATACTTTGGTTTTGGTCGTCCATGGCTTTAACAGGCTCTGTGTATGCCTCTTCTGGGTATATTGAGAATCGTAGTGTATTGGGTGTGATGTCGAGATGGAAGTATCACTCCAATAATAGTGGAGATGATGATCACGTAGGATACGGAACTGGTTCTCTTATATGCTGCAACTATCGGGATATTATGACTAGGTCATGTTTATCCGATTATAAAGACTAGTTACCAGAGATCCGATATGTGCTTTGTACGGGGCAGACACATTTCCAGCACCAGGCATTGCACGTGACATCTGATACTGGATCGAGATACGCAATACTATGTATACTACGCCTGATATAGATCACATATTCCTGTAAGGATATTTCTGGAGAATTGGGTAGGCGTGGCGCTTTGCTAGAAGCCAACCCTGTCTTGTAAATCGGTACAAACGTAGTACTAGGTACGTACGTGTTCGGATAGTCCGACGACTAGATTTACTGCCAACATATCTGGGGATCTCATGGGTCGCTTCCCGAAGATTCACCGATGACGTATGACTCGCACTTTATTAATTTGGGATTAATTAAATGAGAGAGATAAAATTAATCTGGGATTAATTACAGAGATATTTTATCTTGGATAAAATATCAATTAAAGAGAGAAAACGATTAATTTGGAATTAATCGATAAATTAATATATTCAATATATTAAACGAAATTGGATTTCGGCGCGGAATTAAAATTAGATTTTAATTCGGGCGAACGAGTTAATTTAGATTTAATTCATTAGAGACGTGAATAGTGATTTTGCTAGGAACAATTATTTAATTTCGTCGCAACAGAAAATTCGTTAATTTGGAATTAGCGAACCCGAGCCCGGGAGTGTTTGCGAGCGCACTCGCATTTCGAATTCAAGTACGGCCCGCAAGTCACATCAAGCGTCAAATCACTAGTCAATCGATTGATGTGATGTCTAGTCACTTTGAGTGATTTGACAACTAGTCACTTTTGATGTGAATAGTGATGGAGGTGGTTGAGGCTTTATTGCTTTGACTTTTGAAAATTTGAAAAGTGAAATTTGGTATTTGTTTTAGAAATGAAATTAACCAAAAACACTTAATACATTTTCTCCTCTCTCTCTCCATGATACACGGTTTTTGAAACCAATTTCCTCTTTTTTTCTCTCAAAAACCGAGAGCAACAAGAAGGTAGAATGAAGATTTGTGGCAAATCTTTCCATTGCTAGCACACAAAGGGTCATCCTAAGGTGATAGGGAACTAATTTCATTAGCATGGAATCACCATTAGCAAAAGCTTGGAGCTTGAAGAACACAAAGGAGACCACCATGGAAGCTTGGCCGAATGCACCTTTAAAGTGCATAAAAAGTTTTGTTCTTCGTTGCATCCAATCCGATCAATGTAAGTATGTTTACGCCATACTTCATGAGTATTCACATGTATTTTCATTACTTGATATGATCTTGGGATGCTTAGAGAAACCCACCAACCTCGTCCGGCGCGACAAAATATCATGGTAAGGCTGCCCTCAGGAATTTCCCGCAAATAGGGTGACCATTAATCCAATGTAAGTAGCCCATGCGCACTAAATAACGATGAATAAATAAATAAAGGAACAACAAGAAATGAATAACAGAATAAAAGAAAAGAGATGCGACCAAGAGACTTGGCCATCATCTATATGGGATCTCGTATGCCGGATTGGACGTATTTCACATCCAACCAAGCATACCTCGTCCGGCGCAGCAAAATATCATGGTAAAGGCTGCCTTCAGGCATTTCCCGCAAATAGGGTGACCTTTAATCCAATGTAAGTAGTCTATGCGCACTAAATGATAACAATGAATAAATAGCTAACGGAACAACAAGAAATGAATAATGGAATAAAAAAAAGATATGCGACCAAGAGACTTGGCCGTCATCTATATAGGATCTCCTACGCCCGGTTGGACGTATTTCACATCCAACCAAGCATACCTCGTCCGCCGCAGTAAAATATCATGGTAAAGGCTGCCTTCAGGCATTTCCCGCAAATGGGGGGACCTTTAATCCAATGTAAATAGCCATGCGCACTAACAATCAGCGATAAATAAATAAATAATGGAATAACAAACAGAAAGTAAATAGCGGAATAATAAACACAGACAGTAACTGAACATAAAAAATAAATAACAAAAAATATTAATGAAATCAAAAGTGACCAAGGGACTTGGCCGTTAGTGTGGGATCTCGCATGCCCGGTTGGACGTATTCCACGTCCAACCAAGCAGGCCGTGTCCGGGATAACTAAACGAATATTAAAGAGAGGGCCCTCAGGTCTCACCTTTTAAGTCGCTTCTCGGAAGTGCGTCGAGATGTCGCCGGAAGGGTTAATACTCCGCTGATTTTCTGGTTCACTGATTCGCTATTTCTGCTGTTTTGGGCTGCTGTTTTCTCTATTTTTGCTGCTATTTTTCTGCGGTTTTGGGGTTGGTTTTGGGATGATTTTTGGACTATTTCTTGGGTTTTTGGGGACTATTTTTGTTACTCGGTTTTGGCTACTGTTTTGGTCTCGGTTTGGGTTGTTTTTGATACTGCTTTTGGACTTAGTTTAAGGGGTGTTTGTATTATTCACGTGGCTGCTAGGGTTATTTGGTGCTGTTTGTTTCGGCTTAGGGGTTTATTTGTGTTATTTGTTGCTTCTGAGTCTACGTGGTTTGTGGCTAAGTGTAGGGCTGCATGGTAGTTTCACGGGCTTAGGGTTATTTCTTTTGTTTGTGTTTGTTTAGTGGATGACAGGCTGGGTTGCAGGTTTGTCGAGAGGGGTGTTGGATGAGGCAAGAGACGTGGTTTGTTTTCTTTTTATTGGTCGGTCAGTCTGTGTGTTTGAAGGGTGTTACTACCGAGTGAAGAATGAGAGAGGCGAGTGAGGGGGACGAAGCTAGGGTTTCTTTTTGTGTTTGCTGCTGTTGCCGATTGTATGCCGATTGTGTGAGTGGGCTGTCAATTGAGTGGTGAGATAAATGGGTGACGAGAGAAGCCGTGAAGGTTCAGTTTATTATTTTGAGTGTATGGAGAGTGAGAGGCCAAGAGTTCATTAGTATTTTTTTATTATTTGGTTTTGAGAGGGAGAGGCTGAGAGATGGAGAGGCGTGTAGGAGTTTTTAGGGGGGGAGGAAGATGACGTGAATGCTAGGTTTTTTGGTGGTTCTGTCGTGAGTTTCTTAGGGAGAAGAGAGAAGAACGAAATGGGTATTAGGTTTTATTTTTGTGTTTGTGAGTGTTTTTTATGCGAGGGAAAAAAGAGAGAGCCTATGGTTTGGAATATGTTATCTTTTTATAATGGTGTACTAGGGTTAGGGTTGTGCATGTTAGGGTTTCATTTTATCATGTGTGTGTGTGGCCGCCCCTCTCCTTAATTTTGCCTTGATTTTCTTTCCAAATTAAGGGATTCAATCTTGGCTAATTTGGAAGGTGATTTGGGAGGGATTTGGCATATGATCAAATATGATTGAAATGTCTTGGATTGGGCTTGGGCGTGTGGGCCTAGAAGGGTTGCATGGGTTGCATGGGTTTTAGATGGGTGTGCATATGTATGTGGGCTTTTATGGGTTGCGGGGATTTTGGGCCGAGGCTAATATTTAAAACAGAGATCAATCAAGCAAGCCCGAGGCTAAACAAATGAATTAAATTTGATAATTTATTAATTTTTGAATTTTCCCTTCCGACGTCTGTTTCCCGCGACTTCCTCAACTTATCGGGTAGTGCCTCCATACGAGGCTCATCATTGGGCTTTATGCAAAAATACAGTGCCTACACATGTTATGGTTACTTGGGGGTGCTAAACACCACACTGGCCCTCTCGTCGAACATGCTATAGTTACCCTGAGGTTCCAAATGCCACGCAAGTCATCAACGACTTCAATCCATACGTGCTATGGTTACTTGGGGGTGCCAAACACCACGCTAGCCCTCATACTCTATGGTTACCCCAAGGCATCAAACGCCACATAGGTCTTTAATGACTTTAATCCATACATGCTACGGTTACCTAGGGGAGCCAAATGCCACGTTGGCTCTCCCACCGAACGTGTTTTGGTTCCCTTGAGATGCAAAACACCACACAAGTCTTCAATGACTTCAAGGTTTCCCCTCAAAGGAGCAAGTCATTGGGTAATTATGTTCCAGCCCAGAGGGTTATAATGACTTTGGGGTTTGGCATGCCACAAGGTTTCTCGCTTTTCCCAATGATATTACACCCCTTGTCGTATTCCAATCACGAGTTTTTCCAAAAAAAATACCAAGAAAGTTTTTCCTATCCAAATAAACAACAAGCTTGTAAAGGTGATGGTAACTTATTTAAAAATGGGAAAACACTTCTTGTATACCAGTGATCTATCGCCCATCTTACAACTGTTTGCTGGATATTTTAAGAGAGGCTATATTTTCTGAATAAGCTTAACTTGCTTCCTCTCTTTTCGTGCATTCTCTTTTTCCAATCGTGAGTTTTTTTCAATCTTTTCCATCAACTCCGCTGTTGAAGTCTCAAACGGTTTATAGTTTTCATCTCCTACCATCTTTTTAGTGTGTTTGTTGTTTTTTTTTTTTTTCGTACTGCACCCATTAGACGGTGACAACTGTTGATGGTTGTTTTTCGTTCTAAGGGAAATTTTTGAAATCGACCTCCCTAACAAATCTCCCTTAGTAGTGAATTTATTTGGTTAGTAAGGAACCAAAATAAACTTAGCAAGCACACTAGAAAATCAAAGAGACAGGGAGTTACGTGGTTCGACGGAGAGTGGCTCCAACCTATATCCACATGAGGAAATATGAGATATTTTATTACTTGCTCGGGATCAAGACGGACCTGAGCTACAAGTTGGGTTTAGAGCTTACAAGAGAAAATAAGCACCTCCGTACCTACAACATGCCCATTATAATTCTCTCAAATGATCGTGTGTCGACCTAATTTCTCTCTCTATCACTAGTTTAGGTGCTTTTAGGTTTTTACAAGTAGTGAGACACGAAAAATGCTAACTAAAAGCCAATCTTTGACTCTGAATCTTCAACGCCTTTATATAGGCTCCCAAATCCGCTATTCCACCAACTCATGACGTCAGTTCATGTCACTCTATCATTATTTCCCCATGCTTCTTTTCCCCATTCTCTCAACAAATAGTTGCTCTAACACCTTGCTCAACCACTCTTGTCTGTAGAAACCCATCATTACATACTTTTGGCCACTACTACATGCTATGTTGGTGTGACAGCCTACAGTTCAACTGCTCTGGTACTGTTCCATCTATCATGGTGTCT
Source organism: Zanthoxylum bungeanum (assembly GCA_019454045.1). Classification (NCBI taxonomy): domain Eukaryota; kingdom Viridiplantae; phylum Streptophyta; class Magnoliopsida; order Sapindales; family Rutaceae; genus Zanthoxylum; species Zanthoxylum bungeanum. Next base: position 128,851 of record SKCR01021657.1, read on the forward strand.
TCCCAAAGAGAGTCGTTGAACATCTCTCGTCTTATCAGCCTTCTAGAAGCTCAAACTTCCAAGTATGGCTTATGTGATATGCCTTAAATATTGGTCGGCCTAAGATCCCATCTTCGATAATCATGTCAGTTTGCCGAGTTGAAGGATGTTGGGTCAAGCTTTCTCTAACTTCTTCAACCAGGTTGGGTCAGTAATCATGAACCACCTCGGGTCGGATTCGAAAAATACTCCAATACTGCCAAAACCAACACATTTTCTTTAGGTCGGGTCGGTATCCTAACTTGCTTCATCAACAGCAGGTTCTGGCCTCGGAAGAACTCATTCGCATAGTCGGGTTGGGCCCCTTTGTCTGACATCAGCCCCTCTGAGCCTTTATATCTTTCATCATCCTTCTTTAGCCAAGTACAAATCCTATTCTACCCATTATCATTATTTGAACATTCTCAGGGTGAAAAACCACCATCAATATTTGTCCCCCAGTTCACGATATCAAAGCGTTTGCGAGTTGATGTCAGGAACTTTAAAAAATATTGTGCTGCATGAAGCCGGAGAGTGATCTGATGTCCTCAGGCTAATACTCATCCGTCAGATCCATGCTTTTGAAAATCAACCTCGGGCCCATAGCTCGGAACTGGCTCATGGCTCAATTACCATTTTCATCACCTTTTTTCATACCTAACCAATACTTCGATGCCCTGAGGCCATTATCCCATTGTCAAGCTAACCTAAGTCACCACTTGTTGGCCATTAGCCAAAAATCTGACAGACTTCATCATCTCTACTCTTCTCAACAGAGCCATGGGGGAGAAACACCGACCCCATGCCTTCAAATTCGAAATTTCGGAGGGAATATTATACAAAGTCCTGCAAAATAGAAAGCAAGCCATGAGGGAAACTTTCCTCATCGGGCCATTAAAATAGTAATAGGGCCTCGGCGGAACAATCCTAGCCCTGAGCCAATCCGACAAAGAGGCCTTGGGAGGGAAGACTCCGACCCCAAGGCATCTAAGTCACCTGGCCATAAGAGAATGATCATTTCTTATGTCAAAACACATCAATAGAGCATCGACAAGACGTAACCAAGCCCCAAGCCAATCTAACAAAAAGGCCTTAGGGAAAAGACTCATACCCTAAGCCATCTAAGGGAATGATCCTTCCTTGCACCAACACACATCAATAGGGCCTCAGTGGGACATATCCTAGCCCCGAGCCAATCTGACAAAAAGGCCTAGTGGAAAGACTCTGACCCCAAGCAATCTAAGTCACTTGGCCGCAAGGGAATGATCTATCCTTACACGAACACACATCAATACGGCCTTGGCGGGATGTAACCCGGCACCGAGCCAATTTGACAAGGAAGCCTTGGAGGAAAGACTCTGACCCCAGGCAATCTAAGTCACTTGGCTGCAAGGGAATGATCCCACATTGTGCCAACACATATCAATAGGGCCTCGGTGGGACGTAACCTAGCCCTGAGCCAATCTGAAAAAAAGGCCTTGGTGGAAAGACTTCATCCCCAAGCCATCTAAGTCATTTAGCTGTAGGGGAATGATCCCTCATTGCACGAACACACAGCAATAAGGCCATAGTAGGACGTAACCCAGCCCCAATCTGTAAGTGCTATGGTTACTCGAGGGTGCCAAAAACCATGATGGCCCTCCCACCGAACGTGCTATGGTTACCCCGAGGCGTTAAATATCACGAAAGTCTTTAATGAATTCAATTCATACATGTTATGGTAACATGCGGTGCCAAACACCACACTAGCCCTCCCGCCGAACATGTTATGGTTACCCCAAGGCGTTAAATACACACAGGTCTTCAATGTATTTGATCCATATGTGCAATGGTTACATGGGGGTGCCAAACGCCACAATGGCCCTTCCGCCGAACGTGTTATGATTACTCCGAGGTGCCAAACACCACACATATATTCAATGAGTTCAATCCATACGTGTTATGGTTACCAAGGGGTGCCAAATGCCACACTGGCCCTCTTTCCGAAAGTGCTATGGTTACCTCGAGGTGTTAAACGCCACGCATGTCTTTATTGACTTCAAGGTTTCCCTTCAAAGGTGCAAGTCATTGAGTAATTACGTTCCAGTCCAGGGAGTTGATAATGACCCCAAGATTTGGCATGCCACTGGGGTTCTCACTTTTCCCACTAACCTTGCACCTCATATCATAATTCAATCACGAGTATATCCAAAAAAAATACCAAGCAAGTTTTTCCCATTCGAATAAACAACAAGCATGTAAAGGTGTGAGTAATTTATTTAAAATTGGGAAAACACTTATTGTATTCCAGGGATCTACCACCCATCCTACAATTATTTGTGGGATATTTTAAGATATGTTTTATTTGTTGTAGAAGCTTGACTTCCTTCCTCTCTTTTCGTGCATTCTCTCTTTCCAACCGCGAGTTTTCTTCCATCTTTTCCACCCACTCCACCGCTGAAGTCTCTAATGCTCCATGGTGTTCATCTCAAGCCATCGTCTTAGTGTGTTTACCACTTTTAATTCTGCCCCCATAGACGGCGCCAACTGTTGACGGTTATTTTTCATTCCAATGGTAATTTGGGAAATCGACTTCTCAAACAAACCTCCCTCAATAGTTAATTTGTTTGGTTAGTATGGAACCAAAATAAACTTAGTAAGTAGATTAGAAAATCAAAGAGACATGGAGTTTTGTGATTCGGTGGAGAGTGCCTCCAATCTACGTCCACGGGAGGAAATGAGGGATATTTTATTACTTGCTTAGGGTCAAGATCGACTCGAGCTACAAGTTGGGTTTAGATCTTACAAGAGAAAATAAGCACTCGGATCTTACAACATGTTTGTTACAACCCTCTCAAATGGACGGGTGCCGACCTGTTTTCTCTCTCTATCACTAGTTTTGAAGCTTTTAGCTTTTTTACAAGTAGTGAAACGTAAAAAATGCTAACCATGAGCCAACCCTTGAATCTGAATCTTCAACTCCTTTATATAGGCTCTCAAATCCGCTATTCTACCAACTCGTGACATCAACTCATGTCACTCTGTCATCATTGCCCCATGTTTCTTTTCCCAATCCACTCAGTAAAATGTCGATCTGACACTTGGCTCAACCCCCCTTATCAGTAGAAACTCATTATTACATCCTTTTGGCCATTACTACACGCTATGTTGGTGTGACAACTTGTAGTTCAATTTCTCCGGTATTGTTTTGTCTGTCGGGATCTCTTCTCTAAGAGAGCCGTTGAACATCTCCTATCACATCACCCTTCTAAAAGCTCAAACTTCCAAGTAGGGCGTATGTCATATGTCTTCAATACTAGTCGACCTGTGATCACATCTTCAATCCTCGGGTCGGTATGCCGAGGTGAAGGATGGTGGGTTAGGCTTTCTCTAACTTCTTCAACCAGGTTGTGTCAGTAAACGTGGACCACCTCGGGTCGGATTCTACAAATACTCCAATGTTTTCAAAATCAACACATCTTCTATAGGTCGGGTCGGTATCCCAACTTGCTTAATCATCAGCAGGTTCTACCGTCGGGAGAACTCATTCGCATAATGGGATTAGGTCCCTCTGTCTGACATCAATCCCTCTGAGCCTTTCGACATTTCATCGTCCTCCTTTAGCCAAGTACAAACCTCATTCTACCCCTCCTCGGTATTTAAACTTTTTCGAGTCGAAAAAACCCTATCAATAATAAATGCTTGATTTCAAGCATTATTAAAGGAACGTGTTCTGTCAAACATAACCCATTCAATCATTATGGAGCTAACCAAATTATCTGAATTTTTTAATTTCATGCTGATTCAATAGCCTTTTTAGATTTTCATAGTGTTTTGTTTATGATATTCTTACAATATTTTGTATAAAATTTTATATAATTAAGCACTACAAGAAAATAGACTTTTAGTGTCCAATACTTTAGCGTCGAAATTAAATTCGACGCTAATAATCACTTTTAGCATCGAAATGAATATTCGACGCCAAATGTCAAGATTTTAGCGACGAGCATCATATTCGACGCCAAATTGTCTACTTTTGACGTCGAATACGTTTTTTGACGCGAAAAGTACAACTTTTAGCGTCAAAAATTTTTCGACGCTAAAGGTTTCCAACTATTCCCATGATCTTTGGCGTCGACATAAATTGCGACGCTAACTTTTATACTTTTAGCGTCAAAAAATATATTCGACGCCGAAAAGTTGACATTTAGCGTCGACTAAGTTGCATCGCTAAAGGTTTATGACGATACCACCGACAATCCGTTAATATTTAGCGTCCAAATTTTATTTCGACGCTAAAAATTGGACATTTAGAGTCGAATTAAAGGATTCGATGCTAAAAATAAATTAAAATACAGAATGCCACCAACCATTCTCCCCATCTGCTTTTTCTCTCATCCTCTTCAATCTCATCCTCTGCAATCTGAGACTCTCTCATCTTCAACCTCACAACTCTCCTACAAATTTTAAATAAAGTTGTAATTAATTTTCCATAAGGTAAATCTTCTTTCATATTTCTTTATTATTTTTCTTTATATTTGCAAAGAATAATTATATATCTCACTTAAGTATTTCAGTTTAATCTTTGTAAAAAATTATGGTTTTCATTTTTTATGATTATGTTTATTATATACTTTTTGTTAGTGGTTTATGATTCATATATGTAGATTAGTTAATTAACTAAATATATTTTTTCCTGTAAACTAATTAAATAATCAACTAAATATATATATGCTTAAATAAATAATTAATGAATTGGTAATGTTGATGAGTGTAATATGATGTTTAATAATTATATTTTTATATTTAGGTATTTGGCTGAAATTGATAGAAATTGGATGAGCTTAGTGGATAGATTGAGTGTTGAATACCGTAATGGAGTGTATGAGTTCATGGAATCGGCAAAGTAACACATTGATGCAGAAGGTCGTGTTCGATGTCCATGTATAAATTGTTTGAATAGGAAAAGGAAACGGTTAGATGAATTTCATAATCATTTATACATGACGTGGATTTATCATGGTGAGCAGTATAATTCTCAATCACGGTTTATTGATTTCGGTGAAGGGAGCTGTAGGACACATGAGCTGGGCGACGCATGTTGTTCTAGACTCAGGGCCTAGTTGGGAGTACGGAGTAGCCAACAGAGGACTAAACCGGAGAATAAAGGAGTCGCCACCCGGTGTGAATCGGGAAAATGATTTAAGGCCGCACTCACCCCTCGCAAGGGAAGACCTCAAACCGTTGGGTTCGGAATGGTCCCTTACTTATGTCAATTGTAATGGATGGATTTGTGTAATATTAACCAAGTCTACAAGACATACATTGGTAAAACTACTCTAAATTCCTATAGGCCTAAATCTAAATTCGCATGCTTTGAAAGTAAATTTTTACAACGGCAAACATTCGGCATCACACATCAAACATGCTACATACATAGTAATCTAAACATACCTAAACTTAAATTCCTCATACAAAAGATAAATAACTAAAACATGCTTGAAATAAAATAACGTTCTAATGACTTAATCATGCTCAAATACAAGTTGAATGAAATGGAATACATGAATCCTTCAAGTGGTACGAGGCATTGTATCCCAAGTGCAAACCATAATACCGTCCATTCGGATTCGGCTATGGAATTTATGTCCGAGTTTCCATCCAATATACCACAAGAAAGAACACATATTCCATTCACCCAAAATCACATCATACACTAAATCATTATTTCATGTGAACAAATTCCAAATAACATGCCAAACTAACTATTCATGCTAAACACATTTTTTTTAAATCATTATTTTATGTGAATAAATTTAATAATATAAACCCTCAGGTCTAACCTTTTTTTGTCGTTCTTTGGAGGTGCGTTATATGGCCGTCGGAAAGGCTAAGACACCACGATTCCACCGGTTCACTGTTTCGACGTTTTGCTCACTGTTTCGTTGTTTCGTCCGTTGTTTCCACTTCGTTTCGCTGCAATTTAAATCTCCACACTTTGCTCACTGGTTTGCAATGAATTATGGGCTGTTTTGGTGAATTTTGAGGGGTATTGGACTGCCGTTTGTTCGGTTTCTCGAAGACTTTCAAGTGCAGTTTTTTATTCACTGTTTCGGTGAATTTGGGGACTGTTTTGAGTGTGTTTGAGCTGCTGTTTTGGGCGAATTTTAGAGGGTGTTTAGGGCAGTTTATTCACTGGTTTGGGGGCTAAAATTAGGGTCATTTAGGAGTTGGTTTCAGGGGTTAAATGAAGCAGTGGTTTGGACGTGTAAGGGGACTGTTTGGGCGTGTTTCTTGGGACTGGAATGGGAGGCTAATTTGCGTGAACTATAAAGACAAGGTGGAGGGCTGAATAGAGGTGTGTGAGAGGCAGTGAGGGGCGTGACTTTCAGGTCTAAATGGAGGCTAGATGATGTACTGGATTGGAGGCTTTATGCGTGTCTTGAGGCAGTGAGTTGAGGGCTGATTAGAGGCGTGAGAAAGGGGCTGTGAGGGCTGACTTGAGGCGTGAACAAGGGGGCTGAGTGGAGAGCTGCTTTGTTGATGGTTTAGGCGTGACTTGAGGCACTGACTTGAGGCATGTATGGGCGTGACAAGGGGCTGAATGGAGGATGGCCTTTGGGCGTGACTAAGGCAGTGAAGGAGAGAGCTGTGTACGTGAGAGCAAGGGGAGGCAAGGGGCTGTTTTGTTCTTCAAAATGCTTAATTAATCTTTTCTTGATGTGTATTAGGTGTTCCAAGGCAGAAAAATGAGGGTTTAAATAGGCAAATGGAGGGCATTAATGAGATTGGCAAGTGATAATGAAAGGTAATCAATTTGATGACAAGTTTTGTTTGGAAATGGAAGGAAGGTAATGTATAATTGTGATCCTTTGTTGAAAATTCAAAAAAAGGTGATGGAAAATGAAGAAAATGAGAGGGGATGGTGATGGGCGTGGGGTGTGATGGCTAAATGATGTGGGGTTGATCTAATAATGCCTTGGAATTTTGGTGTCAAGGTAAAAGGTGAGATTAAAGGTGTAAAGTAAATGGTAGAAGAGTAAATCATGTTTGAATAGTGCATGGAGGGGTGAAATCATGTGCATGGGCGTGGGCTTTATGGATGGTGGACTTGGTGTTTGATTTGTCTTGGTTTCATGGGCTTTGGATGTGGGTTTAGGTGGGCTTAGAGTGGTTTGCGGGAATTTCGGGCCAAAGATATACCTCGAAACGAAGATTCAACAAGCGAAATCCGAGCGAACTTAGCGAATCAAAACCAATAATATGTCAATTCTTGACTTCTCCTTTCCGACGACCGTTTTCCGCAACTTCCACGACTTAAAGGTAGTGCCTCCTTACGAGACTCCTCATCGGGTTCGATATGCAAAAAGTGCAATGCCTACAGGAGCAGTAGTTACAATCAACCTGCAAACGATGAGATAACCGATGCTTTGCATGACTTACAAGGTCCATAACTTGGTCATAGTGTTAGTGGTGACATACCAGTGTTAAGTGGAAATGATCAAAATTTATTTAGTGAACTACTTGATGAGGCAAAAAAAATTCCATTTGAAGGTGGTGGAATGTCGATCTTGAATTTCGTTGTGAAATTATTACACATTAAAGTGATCAACAGAATGACCAACAAAAGTATTGATATGATGCTAGAATTACTGGGGCAAATGTTACCGGTTGGAAGCGAATTGCCTAAGCCGCATTTATTTAGATCATCGTTGTAGAGATCATACAAGAAACTTGAAGCCTTTTGATCATACAAGGAACTAATCAATAGGCTGATGTTGACAGTTAGAATATAATCATTTATATTGAGCAGTCCATGTGTAATGATAAAAGATTATATGGTTATTAAAATATTGAAATGTCATTAGCATCATTATGATTATTTTGTTTGTCATTCATAATGTCGGAATTGTTATTTTGCAGATGGCACCGGGCAATCGCAGACGGGCTAATGCGACTCCATCTACATCAGCAAGGACATATGCCCCTACTAGAGTCTCTGCTAGCACAGGTGACTCGAGTACAACGAAGGGTCGAGGACACACCCGTGGCCTGGGGTTGGTTAAGCACGTTAAGGCTCACGGCCATATCCGGATTGAGATATCAGATGATGGACAAAGACAAGTCTAACAACATAATTCAACGTTTACTACAGCCATATGTGCTATAGCTCGGTTTAAAGCTCCCCAAAACTACATTTCTTAGAGAAAGATATCGTGGGAGACGAAAATCAACCAGCTCTTCTCTTCGCTACTTGTTAGTTTCCTTACGGTATTAAGTTTTTGATATTATTTGTTAGTTAAAATATTTATTTTATACTCATTTTTAGTCGGTTGCTATTCATGTAGGAGTGGTTCGACTTCGATCTGACCAAACTGAATGTCCAACAGTATATTGACTACCACATGGGGAAAAGTTATAAGGATTATAGGACAAAAGTCCTGAAACCAATATTCGACGAACATGGACCTTTGGATGCTCAACAACATAAGCCTGATTTTATAGAGGAGCAAGACTGGACATTCTTGTGTGAGTTTTGGTCTAGCAAGAAACACGAGGTAAATTTTAAAATAAACATAAATTTATAATTCTCTTTGTTTTCGGTACTTACAGTGTTGTTAAATAAAGGATAAATGTCACGCAAATGCGGAAAATCGAAGTCACTTGCGTTTTAACCACCGTGGAGGTTCGAAGCCATTTATCCAACATCGTGCCGAACATTTTGAGGTAAATATATCCTAACGTGAAATTTAACAGTTCATTATTTTTACTAATGTGGAATAATACTAAATGTATTTTCTATTTTTAGCAGAGTAGCACAGGTGAGGTGCAATCATTTCCAGATTTTTTTCGAGTGACACATTACAATGAGAAGAACAAATGGATAAATGAAGAAGCTGAACGCTGCTATGGTAGTTTAAGTTTTTAAAATAAAATAATTATTATTATATATGTTAATTTTTTTTTTCAAATTCTAACATTAACTTATTTCTTTTAAACAGAACGAAATGATGTAACTCCAACATCAAACTCAGGAGACAAGGTCCGACCCGATACCAGATGAGCAGTTGTCGCAATTGATTTTCAAGAACCAGACAGCTTACAACGTCGGCCTTGGCACTCGTAAGAAGCCGACATCATCTGCACGCACTACTGTTTATTCGAACAATGACTCGTGTCTTCGAGACCAGTTAGCCACCACCCAAGACCGGCTAGCCACCACCGAATACCAGCTATCCACCACCCAAGATGAGCTAAAGAAGACTAAGGATGAGCTACAACAGGTCAATGTGGACCACAAGAAGAAGTTGGAGCAGTTCGACCAGCAGATACGGGCTTTCCGGGAGATGTTGGAGGCCTCACTCGGTCAGGGTGCATTGGGCTCGAGCGCCCCCCATCACAGTAGCAATAAATTTTATATCAATTTGTATAAACATTCTGAATAGATAGTTTTAATATAATATGTATTTTTTTAAATAAATTTTCATTATAATAATAATGAAAATATTATTATAAAATTTTCATTAGAATATTTCCTAATTGTGTTATTAATCAGGAATTTTTTTTCAAATAATAAAATTTTTAAATTATTAAATTAATTATTTTAGAGTAAAATTATGTAAATTAATATTTTTTTTAAAAAAAAAACATATTTTTAAACTATTTTCGTCGAATTATTCGACGCTAAATGTGGTTTTGGCGTCGAATATTTCGACGCTAAAAGTTAAAAAATCACCGCTGTAAGTATACAAATATTATTTTTTAATTTACTTTAGCGTCGTTTAGGTTCGACGCTAAAAGTCTAAAATTAACGTCGAATTATTTCGTCGCAATAAATGAACTATAGCGTCGGGAACTTTTATTTAGCGTCGAAATAAATTGGACGCAAACTGACTATTTTTAGCGTCGAAATTCTCTGTTTCGACGCTAAATATCGTTCTCGTCCACATTTTGGCGTCTAATTTATTCGACGCTAATTTTCATTTGCGTTGAACGTGTGACTTTTGGCGTCGATTACTTTTTGTAGTGAAGTGTAATTAAAAAAATATTATTTCCCTTTTACCTTTTGTGTTTTTCTAAGTACCCTTAATTATACAAAATGTTGTATAAATATCAATTTTTTAAAAATGTTGTATTAATATCATTTTTTCTTTATTGTATATCTTCTATCAAAAATGTTAAATGTGGGAAACATATGTTTTTATTTCTAACTTGTTTGTTTGAAAGTCGGTTGTTTTTATAATTCATGTTATTCTAAAGAGGAACGTTATAGTAAGAGATTACATGGTATTTCTTGAAGTGGTAAGCTTCTTTCTCTTTTAATCTCTTTAATATTTCATTTTCTGTTATTTAGCATTGTCATCAAAGGTTTATTCAATGGAGCATAAGTTTGTAGCATCTTTCAATTGATTAATGGGACGTTATCAATTAATATTTTTGTTAGTACTCTGAAGTTTCGTTCATGTTTTTGTGATATTCTAGGTTGGTTGTTAATCCTCTCTATGATTTGAAATTAGGAATTAAGGAATTAGCGAAAGTTCTCTGTGGGCCAAAATTTTATTTGTTTGCTGAAAATTGCTCTCTTACTTTCAACAAAATAAGACTGTTGACCAAGGCAGAGTACATATATTTCTTCAAGACTTCAACAATAGCTTATGCTTATCTAATATCAGATATATTCCTTACAAAAGCAATAGCAAAATGCTTTTCACTAAAGCACTTCTCAAATACATTCTATTTATTGGAACCTGCTTTTAACCAAAATTTCTATCACTTTCCCTTTATCTCCAAGCAGCAGTTACTCAAGGCCAAAATCCATGAATGAACAGAAAAAATTCGTATATAAATAGATGAACGGTCTATATGTCTATATTTATCTCCCATTTATCTTATATTTTGTGTGTTATGTCGAGTTGTATGAACTTTTTGATGCACTTTGGGTATGTTTTGTAGGTCAAAATCATATTACGACGCAATTGGATTCCACAAGTGATGAATCGGCAAATTCGGAGTAAAATTGAAATATTTTTACCTGATCATCGAAAGAGGCTTGTAGATAATTTACCGTTCTTGGTTAATAATTCACAACAATAACCCAATTGAATGAAAAGTGTTTGAACCCATTGTTTGCGTGCTTAGGTGAAGTTACAACCCTTTGTTCTTCTTGCATATAAGGTTTTCTCCAAAAGTTATCTATTTACTCTTTATTTAGTCTTTTAGTTAATTAGTTTTATTAATCGCTCTCTCTCAACTAATTGTTTAGTTATAGTTAAGTAGGTTTAATTTTAATATTGATAGGAGAAATAATAATTCGCGTGTGGGTATGATATCCAACTGTTAGTCACTATATTAGTTGAACGATACATGCGCTTACATGCGGTAGTAAAATCGCAATCAAGTTTTTGGCATGGTTGTCGGGGACTTATTTTTTTTTCTTGTTTAATATTAAGACAAATACTCTACTTGCTTATCTAAACATCCATTTCTTTTTTTTCTTATCTTTCTTTTTGTTTTCTTTGATTTCAGGAATCATGAACGACCAACAACCGAAACCACTCAATGTAGCAGCGACAGTTCCAATTTGGGACAGGACAATACTAATAATAGATGGACTTATATCATGTATCATCCTGACCGGCGTAAACATACACGTATAAAGCAAGCGCACGTATCGTTCAAGTAGTATAAAAAGTATTGATCCCACGAGGACTTAATACCTAAGCTATTAATTTTATGAGGTCAAATGATTACTAGTATCTAACAGGTTGATTGATTGAATTGAAATGATGAAGGTTTGGAATTTAAAAACAAGTAAATAAAATTATTCGAAAGTAGGTTTAAGAAAATTCAATATTAAAAAATATCTAGGGTTGTGATTTCTTCCAATATCATTTTAAAGATGAAGTGGTTATTTTATGTTTGTTTAATAAATCGGTTTACTAACCTGGAACACTAAATTATGCAAAAGCCTATGTCGATGGTCAGACGCAAATACCCAGTTTAACCCAATTGAACCATATGTCTATGTCAACCAAATTATATGGATTCATTAAGTTTAAGTTCCAATTATGGCTACCCCCGCCCGACAGGTATATGTCTATCCTGTAAGGAAATCTATTAAAGGGTTATCTATCCTCAAGGAAGATTGTGGGCTCTTAAGTCTAAGGCTAAAACCTAAAATTCCTTTGTCAAGTTTATTTTAGATTTACCACATCAATCTTATTAGTGGCCAATTAACAAGACGCATTAAGCTTAAGACATAATAAGTAAACCTTTAAATTATCCAAACTAGAATTTAACCCCTTATAAACCGGTGATATTGGATTTCATCACAACCCCAGATAACTGGCTTAGTTACGACACATATTTACGAGTAGTAAAAAAAACTTAAATAAAATAAAAGACATAAAGTAAAATACTGAAAATTAAATACTGAAAATTAAATGCTGAAAAGTAAATGCTGAAAGTAAATTACTGAAACGTAAATTGCTGAAAAGTAAATTGCTGAAAAGTAAATTGCTGAAAGTAAATTGCTGAAAAGTAAATTGCTGAAAAGTAAATTGCTGAAAAGTAAATAAAGTAAAATTACAATAAAGAAAATGCTGAGGTAAAAAGATCCACTTTTATTACTTCTATTTTAGATATCTCCCTTAATAAAATATATTAACTTTCCATGATAATTACCAACTAGCCAAATAGGCGGTATCCAGATTAAGTCAAATTAATAATTAATTACCAACCGACCAATCAGGCGGTATCCAGTTTAGTCAGGTTAAAACCAATTTAAATAATTACCAACCGACCAATATGGCGGTATCCTCGTTAAGTCAGGGTTTAACTAGTTTATATATTATAATTAAAGGAGATTAATCTAAATATTAGTAATAAAAGTTTTACCTTTTACCCCAGCAAAGGGGAGTTACCTCCTCATTACTGAAAAGTAAAAACTGAAAATTAAAGAAAGAAAAGTACTGTGCGTAAAAGTAAATTGCGGAAAGTAAAAACTGAAAAGTAAAGAAAAGAAAGTGCGAAAGCGGAAATTAATTACTGAAAGCTGTAAATAAACAAACAAGATACAATAACTTAGTATTCTTAATGAATTCCTTAGAAGAAAGTATGAATTTTACAAATGAAATGGCTTGGTATTTATAGGCAAAATTTTGCCTCCATCAAATCATCCACCAAATCAATTATTAATTGCTCCACTAATTGCTCTACCAAATCCATTATTAATTGCTCCAATAATCTCTTATCATGTTTGGTGATGATTTGATAATTTTTATTATTTATTTATTAATTTATTTTTTGCTTTGAAAATGATTGAAAATGACTTTAATAATTACACACAACACACTTCTGGATGGTTCATCAATTTCGGGCATGAAATCTTCAGAATTAGAAATTATTTTGTCTTTCACAGCTGTAGATATTTGAGTCTTCTTTAATTTGGAACTTGAATCAGCTCAATCCGATATCGGAGTAAAACGTTATGCCCAAAATACGACAGATGCACAAACTGGAATTTCCAAAACTGCACTTCGTTAAAACGCCCTTTCAAGTTTCCAATCTCCAAAATTAATATATCAAGTCCAATTTTTCCCTTATTTGACCCATATTTCGTCCTAAATGATTTCATTAAGTCCCAATATTATTTTATCTGCAAAATAAACTAAACCACATCAAAACGTTCATCAAACCCGAGAAACTAAACAAAATATTAAGTAAAAGGGCGGTAAATATTGATATATTTTCTGCTCATCACACCCCCAAACCTAATATTTTGCTAGTCCTCGAGCAAAAGAACAAAATAAAATACAAGAAACAATTAAAATTAAACTAAGCCACTTTCGTAGGGATCACGGTTGCATTTAGCATATGCAACAAGCCTTTAAACCCCTAGGTGTCCCTAGTGGACGAGTTGTAGTCTCGTGAGGGTTTACAGCAATGATACCCACAAACATTTTATAAAAGTAAAAAAAGTAGTGAAACTAATGCACACAAAAGCAGAAAGACAAGCGAAAAGAGAATAAAGAAGTTAGTGACTAATCAGGTGAAACTTCTACTCCAAGTCAATAGTTGTTTTGTTTCATTCTAAATTACCGAATAAGTAAATTCTCCGCTTATTTTTACCATTCTCCATATACACAGTCGACAAAATATTAATCAACTCATTTTTGCCCACAACAATCACAAGTGCAGTTGATAAGAGATTAATATTTTTGTCCTAAAGTTGTATCAGAATTCACATCTTTTTGCAGAAATAGAATAATTTTTCTGATTTTTCTGGTTTTTTTTCTTTGATTTTTTTTAATTTTTTTTTATTTATATACAATATCTTCCATCTATGTTGCGAGTGTTGGGTCGGTGGCTCCCAAACCAGTTGGCTTTAGGGCACCAGGTGTTAAGACACCCCTACGGACTTAATTACTCAGACTTCAGATATATATATATATATATATTTGTAACATCCTTGATCCATGTAGCGAGCTTTGGGCCAGTGACTCCCAAACCAGTTGGCTTTAGGGCACTAAGTGTTAAAACACCCTTAAAACTTAATAACTCGGATCTCAGAAGTTTTTTTTTTTTTTACTCCATCACTTTTTGAGATGCTTTCTCCAATTAAACTAGAGCACTAAATATTATAAACTTTTCAATTACAACTCATGTCTGTATGTTACTATGCATGTTGATAATATCTGCTAACTGAGCATATGAGAGATCCTTTTTTAGTCAGTATTATGGAGAATTCACAAATTAAATAATTCAAAAGGAAATAAACAAAAATTAACTTGTTCCGAATTAGGTTTGAGATACGTCTCAGGAGTGAAAACTCCTTACTCAGTTATCTCTTACCAATTTCACCTTTTTAGTCAAAATAAAAACACAAAAACGCAAAATATTTTTGTAATTTTTGAAAAAAAATCAATTTTTTTTTGTATTTTTCGAAAATTTTTTGACTAAAATAAAAACAACACACAAACTAAAAACAAGGTACTGATCAACTAATTCCCTCCCCCAAACCTAAATGAGATATTGTCCTCAATGTCTTAAACAATAGAAGAATAGTGTAGAAGATAGTAACCTGGTTAGCTGAATTCTACAGGAAATTAAAGGTTAAGATCCAGATTAATCCGACGCCTCTTACCACGATCGTCCTCAGACCAATTTATCTTTGAAAGGATAGGGTCAATTTGTGGTTCATAGGCTAAGATTTGGTCAATTAGATCCGGAGCAGTTCTGGCAGTGAAGATGAGTTCTTTTAAAGGTTTTGACACAAACCCATTTCTCCGGGCATCATCAAGAAACACACAAAGAAAATCATAAAATCTATCAACGTTAAACAGCCCAATTGGTTTCTAGTGTATGTTCAAGTTCGCCCAAGATAGCACTATAAAAATTTCCTTCAATGTACCCAAGCCACCTGGCAAAGCAATAAAAGCATCAGCACAGTTAATCATTTCTACCAGTCGTTCAGACATACCTGGCACAATCAGTTCCTCTCCATTTGATGGTTCAATAAGATTTGCTTCTGCCAAGGGTTTTGGGATGATTCCCAAAACGTGACTGCCTCCTTCTTGTACGGCTTTTGAAACGATCCCATAGTCCAAGATTGCATCCGCCATATACTAAATGCATATTCTTTGCAGCTAAGACTCGACCCAATTCTTGTGCTGCTTCTACGTATTGTGGTTTAGTACCAACACTACTACCGCAAAACACACAGATGTTTTCAACTCGTCTTCTTGAAGTGGCTTCCAGTGTTTTACTCTGGATGTCTTCAAAAGTGCAATGATGAGTGAATTTATAAAACCTAAAAAGGGTGGAGTAATAATAGCATAAGTATCTTCCAAATGACGATTATTAGTTAACAGTAAAAATAATCGTGATAGTCAAAAAGGTCTGGATCATGTCAGAGAATAAAAGAAAACAACAAAATAATTTACAATTATTGGAAAAGACAAGAGAGATATAATATGTACAAGAAAATTAGCGGCTTGATTGACGTCTATGCGTCAGGGACAAGCTTCCCATCCAATTTTCTTATAAACTGGGAAACAGGGTCTTTTTGAGTCAGATTCCCAAGATTAATTGTTGTCTTTCTTTTTGGAATTGTGTATGTAATTTTTGAATGGCTATATGAACATATCCACTGGGATGCGTCTCAAGAGTTGAGATATATCATCTAAAGACTCCTTGCTCAAGCCATCCTAATGAATTTAATTTTGTCTTCGCGATTATCAGACACCATTCCTAAAGAACAACAACGAGTATTGCAATTCCAGCGTGCACATTGTAACAAACACCCATTTGTTTAGCTCTACGTTTCTTTGCATAGGTGCTTCTTCCAAAACCAGGCAGATGTGAAATAAAAGAGTCAGAAGACTCACCTGCCAATTGGACTCGTGCTTAAATTACCCAACGAATGTCATTAGGAACACCATAGATTGTTAGTAGTCTCATCCGTTCCAAGCGAGCTTTGTAGACTTTCATCAGAGAGTTTTGAGGGAGAGAAGGAAATTGCTTGTGAAGATTTGCGAGAACTTCTTCCATCCTGAAATGTCTTAATCTACAAAAACTAAACACACAAAATTTAAATCACACCAAATCACAAATATACAAAAATTGTATGGGTTACCTCCCTGCAAGCGTTAAGTTTAACATCGACAGCTAGACGTGACTTTTCTAACGTTAGGCTGGATCTGAAAGTGTGACACTTTTTTTGTCGCTCAAATGATTCTCCATAGTAGTGCTTGACACGCTTGTTTTTAACCTTGAAAGTTTTGTTGGAGTCAGAATCATGTATCTCAACGGCTCTGTCTGGTAAAACCTTGGTGATCACAAATGGACCTGACCACCGTGATTTTGGCTTCCATGGGAAGAATTTCACCATTGATTTGTTGAACAGTACCTTTTGCCCTGGTTCCACTTGTATGCGCATTAACTTATCATCTTGTCTATTCTTGGCCTTTTCATTGTACAATTTGGCATCCTCAAAAGGCTGATTGTGAAATTCCTCCAATTCGTTGAGCTGGTGGAACTTTTTCTCTTTTGTTGCTTGTAGTGCAAGAATTGGCTTTTTCAGTGCAAAAGACGCTTTATCTTCAGGCTCCACAGACAATTGACATGTTTTAAGTTTGTCAATAGAAATTTGTATTGCATTGGAGTTCTGAATGGTACTGTGTATCACATCAAGTCTGAAACATTCCTACTTCTTTTCATCTTCTGGGAAATTTATGGCCTTGAAAACATTGAATGTTACTTCTTGGTCCTGTACCCTCATGGTTAATTCTCATTTTTGTACATCAATAATGGTTCGACCTGTAGCCAAGAATGGTCTCCCGAGAATGATCAGCAACGTCTTCGTCTTCCTCCATATCAAGGACAATAAAATTTGTTGGGAAAATGAATTTGTCAACCTTGACCAGCACATCATCAACTACGCCTCTTGGAAATACGAGCGTTCTATCAGCAAGTTGTAGAGAGACTGAAGTGGGCATTGTTTCTCCAAACCGCAGTTTCCTGAAAATAGAAAAAGGCATCAAGTTAACACTTGCACCTAAATCACATAAAGCCTTACCAAAGTTATGTTCTCCTATGATGCATGGAATGGTGAAACTGCCAGGATCTTTCAACTTCGGGGGAAGTTTCCTCTGAATGATGGCACTGCATTTTTCTGTCAATGCTATGTCTCGTAGTCTCCCAATCTCCGTTTTGTGAAAGAATGTTTTTCATGAATTTGACATAGCTGGGCTTTGTTCCAAGGCTTCTGCAAATGGAATGTTGATGTGTAGCTTTTTAAACACCTCCAGGAAACGAGCAAACTGCTTGTCCATTTTATTTTCTGAAGACGCTGAGGAAAAGTGGAGGTGGGTGGTGTGTGCTGTTCTTTTCCTTTGCTTCTTTTCCTTCATCTGTTGCTTTGTTTCTTTTGAATATCTTCAATTTTGCCTTGATTCCAATATCTTTGTTGATTTCAGTACCCGCATTTTAACATGATGGCATGACATTGCTCATTTCCCATGTTCCTCGGATTTGGTTCTATATTGCTGGGAAGATTACCTGGCGGTCTGTAACTTTGAGCATTGGCCAGTTGACCGATTTGATTCTCTAATGCTTTGATTGAGAGGCTGAATGGCTTTGATTCAATGCTACTTGATTTTGAACCATAGCTGTAAAGCATCGTATTTTTCTTCTTGCTTCTTCAACTGGGCCAGCACTTTCTTTTCATGCTCCTGGCTTTTTATTATGTTGCTGGAATCCAGGTGGTTGATAGTTCTGTTGTTGAAATCCCGGTGGTGGATTGTTCTTTTGCCTGAATGTGTTGCTCCATGAAAAATTCGGATGATTCCTCCACCCTGGGTTGTAGGTGTTGGAATATGGATTATTCCCCTGTCTGTTGAAATTGCTGACATAATTCACCGTTTCTTCAAGTTGGTTGGTTCTGGTGCTCCTCCATATGGTGAACTTGTGGATCCCCATTAACTTTCATGTTAGAGTTTCCAGATTTTTGCAAATCACATCCAGCTTGGAATTCAGTGCTGTGTTGGCTCCAACTTCATAAATTCCTGCAATTCTTTGGATCATGCTCCTTCTGTTGGCCATAAAGAATGTTGTTGGCCATTTCTTCAATTAAGTCCCAGGCTTGATCTTCTCCTTTTCCATCAAAGCTCCTCCAGCAGCAGCATCAATTGTGGTTCTCATTATCCAGAAAGTCCATTGTAGAAGGTTTGGACTTGTAGCCACTTTGCGATCTCATGATGAGGACATTTCCAGAGTAATATTGAATCTTTGAATCTTTCCAAGCTTCGCAAATGGATTCTGAATCTTGTTGCACGAAGGATGTGATGTCATTCCTCAACTTTGCAGTTCTTGGCTTGTGGAAAGTACTTTGCAAGGAATTTGGTGGCTAGAGTGTTCCAAGTTTGTTATGGAACCTGCTGGTAGTGAATGTAGCTAAGCTTTCGCTCTGTCCTTCAGGAGTATGGAAAAACACGCAGTCTCATTGCTTCCTCAGCTGCTCGGTTGTAATTGAAAGTACCGCAAACTTCCAGGAAGTTGCTGATGTGGGCATTAGGATCTTCAGTTGCATTTCCCCCAAACTGTACTGACTGCTGAATCATCTGGATGCATGTTTTGATGTCACCCGCATTTGCTGGTAAATGAGGAAGTACAATACACGAAATGAGTCTGTCAACCACCGGAATGGTTCTGTCTCGAATGGGAATCGGTGGTGCAACGTTCAAAGGTTCATGTTCCATGTTGACTGAAGCTTCTTGGCTTCTCCCCTTTCCTTCTCAATGTCTGATGGTTCTTTCAATTTCTGGGTCAAGCGGTCGGAATTCAAAGCTTCTAGTTCGTCTCATTAAGAATCTGAGAACCTGAAACACAAGAAAACAACAACAATAAGTAAAAAGAAATTAGATACAAGTAAATGTATCTAACCTTAAAACTAATAGTGAAAGATAAATAAATCCCTGGCAACGGCGCCAAAAACTTGACCGGCGTAAACACACACGTATAACGCAAGCGCACGTATCGTTCAGGTAGTATAAAAAGTATCGATCCCACGAGGACTTAATACCTAAGCTATTAATTTTATAAGGTCAAATGATTACTAGTATCTAACAGGTTGATGGATTGATTTGAAATGATGAAGTTTGAATTTAAAAAAACTAGTTAATAAAATTGTTCGAAAGTAGGTTTAAGAAAATTCAATATTAAAACTATCTAAGGGTGTGATTTCCTTCCAATATCATTTTAAAAGATGAAGTGGTTATTTTATGTTTGTGTAATAAATCGGTTTACTAACCTGGAACACTAAATTATGCAAAAGCCTATGTCGATGGTCAGACGCAAATACCCAGTTTAACCCAATTGAACCATATGTCTATGTCAACCAAATTATCTGGATTCATTAAGTTTAAGTTCCGATTATGGCTACCCCCGCCCGACAGGTATATGTCTATCTGTAAGGAAATCTATTAAAGGGTTTATCTATCTTTAAGGAAGATCGTGGGCTATTAAGTCTAAGGCTGAAACCTAAAATTCCTTTGTCAAGTTTATTTTAGATTTACCACATCAATCTTATTAGTGGCCAATTAACAAGACGCATTAAGCTTAAGACTTAATAAGTAAACCTTTAAATTACCCAAACTATAATTTAACCCTTATAAACCGATGATATTGATTTCATCACAACCCCAGATAACTGGCTTAATTACAGACACATATTACGAGTAGTAAAAAAAACTTAAATAAAAAAAAAGACATAAAGTAAAATACTGAAAATTAAATGTTAAAAGTAAATGCTGAAGTAAATTACTGAAACGTAAATTGCTGAAAAGTAAATTGCCTGAAAAGTAAATTGCTGAAAGTAAATTGCTGAAAAGTAAATTGCTGAAAAGTAAATTGCTGAAAGTAAATTGGCTGAAAGTAATTGCTGAAAAGTAAAAAAAGTAAAATTACAATAAAAAAAAAATGCTGAGGTAAAAATATTCACTTTTATTACTTCTATTTTAGATATATCCCTTAATAAAATATATTAACTTTGCATGATAATTACCAACCAGCCATATATACGGTATCCAGATTAAGTAAAATTAATAAGTAATTACCAACCTACCAATCAGGCGGGATCCATTTTAGTCAGGTTAAAACCAATTTAAATAATTACCAACCGACCAATATGGCGGTATCCTCGTTAAGTCAGGTTTTAACTAGTTTATATTTATAATTAAGGGAGATTAATCTAAATATTAGTAATAAAAGTTTTACCTTTTACCCCAGCAAAGGGGAGTTACCTCCTCATTACTGAAAAGTAAAAACTGAAAATTAAAAGAAGAAAAGTATTGTGCGTAAAAGTAAATTGCGGAAAGTAAAAACTGAAAAGTAAAGAAAAGAAAGTGCGAAGGGGAAATTAATTACTGAAAGCTGTAAATAAACAAACAAGATACAATCTTCTTAGTATTCTTAAGGAATTCCTTAGAAGAAAATATGAATTTTACAAATGAAGTGGCTTGTATTTATAGGCAAAATTTTGCCTCCATCAAATCATCCACCAAATCAATTATTAATTGCTCCACTAATTGCTCCCACCAAATCCATTATTAATTGCTCCAATAATCTCTTATCATGTTGGGTGATGATTTGATAATTTTTATTATTTATTTATTAATTTATTTTTTTGCTTTGAAAATGATTGAAATTGACTTTAATAATTACACACAACACACTTCTGGATGGTTCATCAATTTCGGGCATGAAATCTTCAGAATTCGAAATTATTTTGTCTTTCACAGCTGTAGATATTTGAGTCTTCTTTAATTGGGAACTTGAATCAGCTCAATCCGATATCGGAGTAAAACGTTATGCCCAAAATACGACAGATGCACAAAAACTGGAATTTCCAAAAATGCACTTCGTTAAAACGCCCTTTCAAGTTTCCAATCTCCAAAATAATATGTCAAGTCCAATTTTTGCCCTTATTTGACCCATATTTCGTCCTAAATGATTTCATTAAGTCCCAATATTATTTTATCTACAAAATAAACAAAAGACATCAAAACTTTCATCAAACCCGAGAAACTAAACAAAATATTAAGTAAAATGGGCGGTAAATATTGATATATTTTTCTGCTCATCACATCCCACCACTCCTTCAGGCCAATACGTGCGACATAAAGATCTGTATTTAGATGGTATAACAATCAGTGCAATTTGGGGTAGTTAGAGAAATGATATAAATGCTCACGTACACAGCTTCCTGGAAATCTGCGGCGCCTTCAACTTCAAAAGAGAGGTAGAAAAAGCAGTTTTCCTTCATGTGTTCCCATACTCCTTAAACGATAGAGCCAAGGGATGGCTCCAGTCACTACTAGTAGGGTCTATCACTACATGGGAAGACTTGGCCACCAAGTTCCTCGTCAAATATTTTCCTCTCGCTAGAACAGCAAAGCCACATAATGACATCACATCATTCACGCAATATGATTAAGTGTCCTTATACAAGGCATGAGAGAGGTATAAAGACATGTTGCGCAAATTTCCACATCACGAGATCACAAAATGGTTGCAAGTCCATACCTTCTACAATGGGCTCTCTGGCATGATAAAGACCACAGTAGATGCAGCTACTGTGGGTGTGATAATGGCCAAAGATGAGAATGTAGCATGGGTGTTGTTGGAAGAGATGGCCAATAACAATTCATTATGGCCAATAAAATGAAGTATGCATCAGTCCATGAGGTTGTGCAAACATAGCTATGGATACTCAGATAGAGCAAATCTATAAGTTCCTTGAATTATTGAGCATGCAAACTGTGAACAGCACACGACCATAGGTGTAGGATGTGGGGAAGGACGGAATGTAGAGTCATGCACTCAATAAAGCATCTGTTAACTACGTGAACAACTACAACACACAATGCCACAACCCCCACTCTAATAGCTATAACCCGGGATGGAAGGAACATCTCATCCTTGGGGAAGGTCCATCAGACAAATCACAGTTCCAGCAGTAGAATAGAGATGCCCTTCAAAAGAGAAAATCTTCCATGGAAGACCTTCTGATCTAGATGGCCAATCAAAATAAGATCCTCACTGCAATGAATACCAACCTTGGGTGGAAGAACAACCAATGGGCAGTCCATCAAATAGATCACAGTTCCAACAGTAGAATAAAGTTGCCTTTCATGAGAGTAAACCTTCAATGGATAATCCAGAGATTGTGTTTTACTAATTATCATATAGGAATAGTCATGCTTTTTGTATATGTGATTGGGGAATCCAGTTGTAACTGGTATTGTTGTTTTATGAGTTAATCTTCTGCTGCAGTATTATCTGTGGGTATATTGTCAACGTTAGATAGGTCATAATGATAACATAGTATGTTGTTAACATAGAGAAAGTAATTCATCGATTACCTTAGAATTTAATGTGTTTGTCATTGAAATATCTTCCGATTGTTGGTTTGGGAAGTGAAACCTTCAATTGAGTAATAAAAGAAATCAACTACTGAATATAGGGACTTGATACAAGAGGGATTCACGACGCTTTGCTGCCTTTCTCTATTGATAATTCCTACATGTTTTTCATAATCTTTATTCTAAATTGCCAATTAAATCCTTTCTTTTAATTAAGTTATTTCTAACGTTCGTACTAAGTGATTCAGTTCCTTCGTAACAATCTCTCTGAGGAATCGACACCCAACTATACTGCGATAACCGCAAGTACTTTTTGGGCGTAATCAAATTTTGGCACCGTTACCGGGGAGACGGTTTACAATCTAAATGAGCAGGTTTGCTTAGTCAACAGCAAAGCGGTAACTTCGTTCCATCCTTACTTTTTAGTTTTTACTTATTTTTTTAATTCAGTTTTAATTTTTGTTTAAGTTTTGATCTTTAGTTTATTCTTTTATTTATTTTTCTTATTTTATTTGTGTTTAAGTACATGCCTAGACTTAGGGATCGGTTTGGTAGATTTGTTAGAATTGAAAAGGAAGATTTCGATTCAAAAAGTCTATTTGACAATATTTTTGCCACACCATCTACATCTACCACACACAATTTATACGAACGGATCCTGATGAGGCACTCGAGTACTTAAATGACCTAGCCGAGAAATCTCACACTTGGACTGGACCTAATGCCATGGATAGCACTGATAGGACACGTTCCACTCCTTCTAGCAGAGGCGTACACCACTTTAGGGAAGATGATAGTCTTAAAGCATATGTTGACCTATTAACTAGATAGATAGGAGCCTTAAAAGCCAAATATAGAAGACTATGCATGCGATATCAAGTTAGAACCTCAAGAGGTATGTTTTATGTGTAAGGGGATTGATCATTTGTCCTGTATATGGTGAGATGAGGGAAACATATGAGGAACAATGAAATACCTTATAGATGTACAAGATGCCGTATACACCTTATTCGGATACTTAAAATCTCAGTTGGAGGAATCATCCAAACTTTATGTGGAAACATGAGTCTCAATAGCCTACTCAAGCACCACAACCTAAAAGTTACACTGCCCTCCCGTATCACACACCTGCCATTTATAGAAATTCTTTAGAGGACACGGTGCATGCATTTATAGAGGCCTAGAGTAAAACTAATCAAAGTTTTGAGTCATTGATAGCTCAAGTGGTTGTAAACAATAAGGAGATTAAGAGTCAAGTCTCTAAATTGACTATTTTTCGAAGTGTGCAAGAACCAGGCAAATTTCCATCTCAGGCTCAACCAAATCCAAAAGGGCAACACATGGTATAGGCTGATCATGAGGCATCTAATGTAAAAGGTCTTAATGCCATAATCACTAGGAGTCATAAAGAGATAGGCATGCAAGACACGTCCAACATTATAAGTGACACTAAAGATAGTAGTACAAATATTTCTCAGGAAGAACAAGTGACACAGAGACCAAGTACCCTTCCCTCAAGATCATAGGCCTACTGCGAGAGCTACAAACCCCAATGGTGAGATCCTAGAACATTTGAAACAAGTGAAAATTAACCTTCCTATATTACATGTGATCAAGCAAGTTCCCACATATGCGAGGTTTTGAAGGATCTATGCACCATGAAAAGAAAGCATCATGTGAAGAAGACTACATTCCTAACAAAGCAAGCAAGTTCAATAATTTAGTAGAGGACTCCACCAAAATACAAAGATCCAGGATGTCCCCATATCACTTGCCACATTGGCACATATGAGTTTGGTCAAGCTTTGTTAGATTCATGTGCTAGTGTTAATCTCATGCCATATTCTATCTATATACAACTAGGACTTGCAGAGATTAAACCTACATCTTTGGTTTTACAGTTAGCTGATCGCTCTATTAGAACACCACGGGGAGTAGTTGAGGATATTTTACTACAAATCGATAAATTCTACTATCCTGTTGATTTTTTTATTTTAGTTACTCAATCTGTGGTTATAACTGAGTCAAAAATTCCTCTCATCTTAGTTAGACCTTTTCTTGCTACAGCTAATGCCCTTATTAATTGTAGGAATGGTCTCATGAAGTTATCATTTGGAAACATGACATTGGAAGTGAATATTTTTCACGTCAGGGAACAACCACAAGTAGATGACGAATGTCATCATACATACCTGATAGACATAGCCGTGCTAAAAATAGCCTCCAAACAACATGAATATAATCCTCCTGAACTGGAACTGATCCCAAAAAATCATAAAAATAGGAAAAGAATAGTTAGTGCTCACTTGAAGAAGATCCTTGGAAAGTTAAAAAGGCGGTCGAGCCAATTTTTGTTGGGATGTATGCACTAGAGCTACATGTAAAATAAACGGTTTTGTGTGTTTTGAAATAAAATGACACATTATTCATTTATCAAAATGTTTGTTCAATTTTCGCATATTATAAATTATGTTGATTACCCTATATTACTCATGTGACTTCAGACTTAGTGTATGAGTTTCATACACAAGAGGATTTAAGTCTAAAGTTAGTAATCTTAAACAGTCCATAGAGAGCAAACAAAGCGGGTACTTTGTTTGTGGTTTATCTATAGCTGCAGTCCATTCTATATTTGTATAGCGACCTTGATCCGGGATTGTCCATGTAGAGACATGAGAATGGAGGCACCTTGTATGATGTGATCATATTGTTAGGGTTGGTGCTCCAGAGCGCCAATTTCCCGGTTGTATTTATTTTGAATACTTCTGTTAAAACATTATATTATGAATAATATATGCATTGTTCTATAATATAATCTATCTTTTATATGTAAAGACGTAATGACCTTAGAATGATTAGTCATGGTACTGTTGCAAAAGCGTCGCAACTGACATTGAGTAGTATCATGATGTTGTCATTCTCAGACTGGTCCTGGGCAAGGTTTACACTACTTGGTCAGTATAGTAAACCCGTTGAGACCAGTACATGTCGTATACTGGAATATATGATTCCAATGGTTTCTTAATGAACCATTAGTCTTGGAGACTAGTATAGACGTGTAGGTGTTTATAACGGATAACATTGAACGACTCACGAAGATTCTTAATGGATGGTACACCAACGTCAATAAGAATCTTCTCGGGTTGAGTAGCACTTGTGATTCTTAGACTTGAGATGCCATTGTGGGCACATGAGACATCTTCTACACTTAGATGGCAGTCACGTCACCGATCTATTTAGATCAGACCTCCGCCTGTTCGTTGGGGGTAGATAGATCCTCAGGGTGTCCTATGTGTATCAAGATAGGATCCGTCAGTTCTGTGTACCAGAGCATAGGTAGTCCATATGATTAGCAATCAGATAAAACCATGGGCCCGTGGTAAAAGTTTAGAAGCTGGTTCTAAATATTCTTTTTGAGATTGCTAAGCTAATAGTCGACTGGATAATCCCAATAGAGATTTGACGTTTACATCTATATCTCTGGGATTTATCCGGATACCTGTGACAGAGGAATTATACATTTGCCATGACCTCGACCTGTATGATTCAACGAGATTATCCGTGATCGTCATAATTTACGGGTGGCTAAATTATGGACACCGAAATTAGATTTCGTGACGGATAAACCTGAATCTAGAGAGTCTCAATAATGAAGCATACTCGTAGAGCACTAGAGCAACATATAAATAATGTTGATTATTTATAAATTCGTTTAAAGGTTAAACGCAAAATACATGCTAAAGGGACCTGATAGTCATGTGATTAATTATTGTATATTTACATTTAATACTTGATTAATTTAAATACACATTAATTAATAGTCAAATTGAGATATTTGACTTATATCCTAAATGAATAGATGTATTTAATAATTAATGTAAATATAGACATATATTTTAATACATTTGTATTTAATTAATTAATTAATTAATTAATTGTTAAATGATTAAATTAATTAAAATATAAATATTTAACATTTGGATATTTGGTTTAAATGATTAAGTTGCCTTTTTTGACTTAATATAAATATCTATAAAGTGTTAATTAGATATTTTATCAAGTTGATTTAATGAAATTCAAATGAAATTGAAATTAATATTTCTTGTATATGCCTTTGCCAAATTCGGCCAAGGCCTTTCTGATGCAAGTATATATTGTTTTCATTTCATTTCACTTTCTAACCTAATACACTTTACAAAGAAACTCCATTAAAGGAAACAAAGAAAGCTTGTGAGGAAGAAGTTAAAAACAAAGAAAGCTTGGATTTTAGTAAGTTTCTTCAACTTACTATTAGAAAGGAAAATGTTCCTTAGGATCTAGGCTACATCTTGTGATGTTCTTATGTATTTATTTATTTATTCTTTGTGTTTTTGATGATGGAAGTTTTGTTGAAAGTGTTGAGCATGTATGATGAAGGAAGCTTATGACTATTGTAGTTATAAGTATTCTTTTATGGTTTTGGAACCTTGTTGCTAATCTAGAGTTTTTGATCCACTCTTAGATGACCTAGATTTGATCTTGAGTGGTTTCATTGTGTTGAGACTTTCATTGGATGGAAGAATGATGATTAAAGTAATTGATTTAAACTATTGGTCTAATTTGTTCATTTTGAAGAATTTGAAAATTTAGGGTTTAAGACCTCATCCAATTTGGGGATTTTCATTTATGTTGTGTATAAGGATGTGTATATGATGCATATAAAGTTTCATGTTGATTGGATTACATCTTGATGTGTTTTGAAGCATGAAATTACAAAGTGCACAATTTGCACCCTTGTGAGGCTCTCGGCCAAATGGATGAATTTTGGGGATTTTGTTGCTTTTGGTGTTTTGATGTTTTTGAACATGTTAAGTTCATCTTAGAAATGATTTAGAATCATTCAAATTGATTTGATCAATTTCGGACTAAAATGGACAAAAATACCAAGTAAGGGTAATTCGGTAAATTCACTTAAATATGATTTATTGAATTTTATTTCATAATTTGATTATTGGAATATTAAATAAATATGTTAATTTAATTAATCCGAGAAAAATTTTTGAAATCGGAAAATCTGATTTTCCATCGCTTCCGCTGCGTTACCGGACTTAGCCCCTAAAAACCCCTACAAAATTGTATCAGAGCGAGTCTGATTCTAGGCCTCCTAAAATGATTAGCTTTTATTAAATCATTGTTTAATCATGTTTTCTTGACTTTATGCATGCTTATTTGAATCTAATTTGATTAGATTTAGGGTGTATGACACTTAGCGGAAAATCCCTGATTAATAAGATTTAATGTAATTATGTATTTGATGCTTGTTATGTGGTCCGTCTTGTCAATACGGTTTATGAATACTTCTATGTGACTACATCTGAGACCGTGCCTCTGCTGTGAGGGTGTAGCCGATAGAGATTTATTTATACCGGATGTATATCAGATATTAGATAAATTCAAGCGAAAGCGGAATTCTGAATGTACCCTAGCTGTAAGGATTACGAAATAACTTGAGTTTATCATTGACGAGTTTAAAATTGGTACGTCTCCTTGTGGGCCTGCCTTCGCAGAGACAACGAGAAACGACCAGGACCGGAAACCCAGGAGTCACTATTGAGTGATTGACAAATGAGTTGTCTACCTAATGAATATACGTAGGCGAGACCGTGCCTCTGCTGTGAGCTGAAATATATTCAAGGGATCCACTTTTCACTATTTGTATTTAATTTAAATATTAAATCTTTGTATTCTGTTTGGGGACTACAGTATTGCATGATTTAGTGGGAGTGGCATTTTTAGATTAAAAATCCATGATCTAGTTTATATTTTGATAATATATGAAACTGCTTAATTTCTGCTAACCGTTTTTTTCATGATCTATTTGATAGATTGGCGATGGCGGCACAATCCAGAAATCAGTTTGCGCGTATGCTTGATGCGAACAAACTGAAAGGTGCTGAGAACTTCGCCGACTGGGAATTGGATTTGAGGATTGTCCTCGATTCCGAAAAGCTGGGATATGTTCTTGAGGGTCTGTTGCCCCTTGCTATGGGTGCGGATGCTTCGGAGGAGGAACGCCAAGTTTTTGAAACTTGGAAGGAAGATGATTTAAGGGTTAAATCATACATCCTTAGTTCACTGTCTCCGAAACTCAAGAAACAATACTATGGTATGCTAGATTCCTATAGTATGATGACGCGATTGAGACAATCGTTTGAGAACCAAGAACAAGTGATTGTTCACAAAGTCGCAATGGAACTGTTCCATGCGCGTCTCGATGAGGGGCAAGATGTTAGCCCACATTTTCTTCAGATGATCGATTTGATCGATCAGTTGAGGCAACATAATCTCATCTTGAATGACATTCTCGGTAGGAGTGTCATTCTTGGTTCACTTCCAGCTTCATATCGCCAGTTCATGATGTACTTCTCAACATGAATGAGACTGTATGTACCTACCAGGAGCTACATAGGATGTTGCTCACGGCAGAAGAGGACCTTAAGAAGGGAGTACCGACTCGCCCTCCCAGAACTACTTCTCTTTCTGCTTCTTCCAAAGGATGGTCCAAGGGAAAGAAGAAGAAAGGAAAGAAGAAGAAGGCTTTTGGTCCTCAACAACAGGCGAAGATTGCTAAGCCCAATAGGGCTTCTGAAGACAAATGCCACCACTGCGGCAAAGTCGGGCATTGGAAAAGGAACTGTCATGATTACATCGCCCAGCTGAGGAGAGATAGAGCATCTACATCAGGTACATTTAATTTTCCAGTTATTGATTTATCTTTGGCTTGTGAAGCCGTTACATCCAACTGGATTTTAGATTCTGCTTGTCCAATTCACATTTGCAATTCGTTGCGATTTGGGAGTGGAGACTCTTTGGATGCAGTTGCAGTGGGAGTATGCGAGATCTCATTGCCGAATGGGACACTTTTGTTAAATGAATGCCATTTTGTACCTGGATGTTGTAGCTAATATTATATCACTTTTTGTATTGGATACAGAAGGGCTTTGTATTAATATCAAGAATAGTTCTTTATATTTATATGATAGAAATAATATTCAGATCCTTTGTTGTCCAAACCAGCATG